>SJXQ01005603.1:0-205449 GCA_006408695.1 Aepyceros melampus | reverse complement strand
TTTTTTTTTAATATGCTGTCTAGGTTGTTCATAGCTTTTCTCCAAGGAGCAAGCATCTTTTAATTTCATGGCTGCAGTCACCATCTTCAGTGATTTTGGAGCACAAGAAAATAAAGTCTGTCACTGTTTCCCCATCTGTTTGCCATGAAGTGATGGGACCGGATTCCATTAGTTTTTTGAATGTTGAGTTTAAGCCAGCTTTTTCACTCTCCTCTTTCACTTCTGTCAAGATGCTCTTTAGTTCCTCTCCATTTTCATCCATCAGGATGATGTCATCTGCATATCTGAGGTTATTGATATTTCACCCAGAAATCTTGATTCTAGCTTGTGCTTCATGCAGCCCAGATTTTATGTGATGTACTCTGCGTATAAGTTAAATAAGCAAGGTAACAATATACAGCCTTGATATACTCCTTTCCCAATTTGGAACCAGTCCGTTGTTCCATGTCTGGTTCTAAGTGTTGCTTCTTGACTTGCATACAGATTTCTCAGGAGGCAGATAAGATGCCTTAAAAGACATTGATGTTGAGAACTGTAATTTAGGAACATGTATATCATAAGGAAATATGAAGAAGGAAAACTAAAATAACAAGCATGTTTTTTCTAGCCTGTGAGAGTTGGTAACTGAGGTTGAAGCACTGTGGGGGCTCCAGGAAATTGAAGGAAAACAAGAGAAAAGCAACAGCAGCTTAAATGGTCACAGGATAAATAACAGCCATGCTAATTAAAAGCATAGCATAATTATATAAGCTTTTTTGTAATTCTACATAAAATTAGCTTTATTACATAGGCTCTATTTGATTGGTAATAATTTTTCAGTATTGCAAAAATGCTAAATTAATATAGTTATATAATCAATAAATATACTTCTCAGGGAAGAAAAACAGTAATTCCTTTAGTGAAAAATATCTCTATTTTACTTTATTTCCATAATTTGGAGGAAGGAAAAATATGAACTTCTTCTTGTCTTCCTTTTAAACTTCAATATTTTACTAGGAACATTTCATAAAATATCTTGCATATCATTTGAGCACTATAAATTCATTTTGCCCTTATTGTTCTTATTTATACTGCAGAAAAGGTATGTGTACATTATGGTAGATAAGGAAATTGGCTAATGAGACAAATAATGGAAAATGCAAGCAATTAATACCTAATGGATAGTTTTGAATAGTTGAAAGCAACTTTTAATAGTTCTTGTACATTGATTACTATTCACATTAAGTTTACTATCCTATTTCTTTAGAAATAATGTATGTTTTAATAAATGGATGAAAATGTCCTTTTGATGCATTTAGAAAAGGAAGCTGAATTATTGGACCCAGAAAAATAAACTGATAACATTAAAATATTTCTTCTTTCTCTAACCTGTATTGAAGTGATAAAGGGAGCGATTTAGAGTCATAAAAAGAATAAATAGAGAATCAGTAAAGGTGAGGTCCTAATTTACTTCCCAGTTTTATTTTAACTTAGTCCTTCATTGCTATAAGGCATAAAAGTTATTGAATTTTACTACATTCACCTCACGCTGATTTCCTATCAAACAGAATATCAGTGGAACACCTCTGCTGAGCTCCCTACATGAAATTGTCCTTTTGTACGTCTCATAATCGGCGGCGATGTGGCCAAGCATCTGGCAGTGACAAGCAGACGTCTTTGATTTATTGGCTAATATCACTGCTTGTTAGTGGATGGTTGAGCAGGAGACTAAAAGAGCATAAAATCAGAGAGAATAAATTATGAAGGCACCGAACTGTGCCATTATAAACCCTTCCTTGTCACAGCTGTGACATCTCATAGGAAATGGAGGATGACAGCCACGTTCGTTCTTCAAAGGGCCAATACCTTCTACTTGTGATCCTGACCATAAATAAATAAATAAAGCAAACAAACCACATAAGTAAGTCAGAACTCAAATAGGAAATGCCTTCCCCTCAATAGAGCACTTGGGTTCCCGTTTTCTTCTTCTACTTGAAAGTAGAGCAGAACAAAGCCAACTTGGATTAGAAGCAGATACCAGGAGAGCGCTAGGATATTAAGTACACTGTCATTCACATTAGAACCTGAAAACCCAGGAGGCTGACTTACCTCCTATTGCTTCTTTCCTTTTTTAGTCACCCTGAAAAGATTACTCTTACTTAAATTGGTTACTGAAATACTGTTTTAGTGAGTCAATTTAGCCAATCAATTCATACTAGCAATCTCTAAGAAATAATTTTAAGGCTACCCAGCTTCAGTTAGTATTTTCTAAAACAATGTTCCAGAATAATTTAAAATTTGAAATGGCTCTCTGGGTTATTTCAATCTGTCAAAATAATTAAAACATGTGAGAATAAAGATTTGTTTAAACTGCATGATAGTAAGAAAATATGCAGTAGTGGAGAGAACGTGCATCTTGGACTTGAAATAATTTCTTAGATAATTGCCTTCTGTTACAATATTTTAAAATTTAATCATTTCTGTGGAATATAAAATTTAGTTTATTCATTTTTACTATCCACACAATTTTTTGAATTTAAGTAGTATTAAATCAAAGGAAAGGAAAAGTCAATGAATATATCCTTTACTTTCATAGACACTAATCAAGCTTCATACTTTCATTGACACATTTCAAAAGCCATGAAAGGATGATTTTTAAGACCAGTCTTAACCATATGACTTACAGGGAAATGACAGCAATTTGTAAGACATGGTTCAGCATTGTGAACATTGTGAAGGGAACAATAAGAAAGGCGAACTCTTACATACTCATCAAATTGCATTTATGTAGTTTTTATATGTCAATAATACCTAAATAGTTTTTAAAAATCAGTGAGGATAGAGAAAGAATTATGAGAAGGAGTGGTGGTAGGAAGGCTAGAGAGAGAAGTTGGGACCATACTATAAAAGGATTTCTCTGCCATGAAATACATTTAGTCATTTATTAATTTAAAATCTACGTTTCTTTAGAAAGAGTTTATTACTAATTACAAAGACACACAAAATATAATAAATTAGATTTAAAATGATAAAATATGAAAACAAAGCTAAAAATAAATCTAATACTAAAATATAAACCATAAGCTTTTTAATATTAAAATCATTGATAATTTTTGCTCAAAGCTTTTTATCAGTCACTATGAAAATAGAAATTGGATCAATTACAGTTAAGATATCAATTAAGATATCACCAACATTGAAAGAGAAAAAAAATTCACATTCGTAGAATAATTTTTATATTGATTTATAATATATTCCAATATTACACTAAAAAGTTAAATTGAGACAAAGCAATTCAATTGAAATAAAGTACAGTGGATATTTAAGATACTGACTACATATTGTAGAAAACGTGACTGTCCTAATGTAGTCAGCCCTATTTCCTTGAATATAACCAAGTTTTACTTCCAAGAAAGTCTAATAATTTTTCAAAGTATTTCCAATTTTATTTTACAAATTAAATTTTCTCTTTTAAAATTTATTTTCCACATTTGTGCAATAAGACTGAACAAGTTTTTGCTCAAGTTGGAGAATACGTTTGACACACAATGGCACAATGTGATGAGTATATACGGTCATATAGCAAATTAAAAACTCACTTTGGGCTATATTAATGGATTCTTTAAGAATGTTCCTCTTCTACAGCAAATGATGCTGAGGTTAAATCACAGGGCTTTGTAACTTCTAATTAAGAGGAAAATGTGCATTCAAATCCTGTGGTTAAAAACACCACCGTTGCTGCTGCTAAGGCGCTGCATTCGCGTCCGACTTTGTGCGACCCCATAGATGGCAGCCCACCAGGCTGCCCCGTCCCTGGGATTCTCCAGGCAAGAACACTAGAGTGGGTTGCCATTTCCTTCTCCAATGCGAGAAAGTGAAAAGTAAAAGTGAAGTAGCTCAGTTATGTCCGACTTCTAATGATCCCATGAACTACAGCCTACCAGGTTCCTCCATCCGTGGGATTTTCCAGGCAAGAGTACTGGAGTGGGTTGCCATTGCCTTCTCCGAAAAAACACCACAAATGTTCCTAAAAATAAGTGCAATTACAGATTCTCTTAATTGCAGGTATTGGTTTGGAATAAAACTGCTGCCCATTTGGCAACACTTTTAGTTTGATCCAGAGGAAGTGAGGACCAGGACTTTCAATATGAATGTGGTGGATAATAATTCTCTTATGTAAATCCAGGAATTGTCTGTAAAATTATAGATGTTAGACTGGATCCTTAGATTTCTTCTCTTAAAAAATGAAGTTGGGCTCTTTAAAATAGCTGCAAGATTTTGAGGATAAAAGTTTCAAAATATTTTATCTCTATCATAAAGGGATCTTGAATTGCTACATGGTTGAGTTTGAGCTTGATGCTAATACTGCATGGATATTTGCCTTGCAATGCACAGTCCACGACACATTCAACTAAAAAGAAGCTAAAGTAAAATAATTTTGTCCTCAGAGCAACACCAGGCTAGAATTAACTTTGACTGAGAACTGTGGCAGAAGCACTTAGACTCTATTTTTAATTTCTTGAGAAGCCGTCCTACTATTTTCCATAGCAGGTGCACCATTTTATCCAGCAATCCCATGTTGGGGTATTTATTTAAAATAATTAAAATCAGAATATTGAAGATACCTGCACTCCCATGTTCATCATAGCATTATTCACAATAACCAAAGTATAGAAACAGCCCCCCATTTTCCATTAAGAGATGAACAGATAAGGAAGTTGTG
Source organism: Aepyceros melampus (assembly GCA_006408695.1). NCBI lineage: Eukaryota > Metazoa > Chordata > Mammalia > Artiodactyla > Bovidae > Aepyceros > Aepyceros melampus. Next base: position 200,747 of record SJXQ01005603.1, on the reverse strand, counting down.
ATATATAATACAATTCAACCTTTAAAAAAGAAACAAAAAAACTACAACATTTGACAACATGGATGAACATGAAGGATATTGTGCTAAGCAAAATAATCCGGTCATAGAAGGACAGATACTGTATGATTCCACTTAGAGAAGGTGTCTAACATAGTCCACTTCATAGAAGCAGAGAGTAGAATGGTGGTTACCAGAGGCTGTGGGGAGGGGATATGAGAAGTTATCAGTCAAAGTCTATGAGGTTTCCATCATGCAAGATGAGCTCTGAAGATCTGCTGCAATACTGTATTGTGCACTTAATTCTTTTTAAAAGGTTGATAGCATGTTAAATGTTCTTACTACAAAATCATCATCGTCATAATAATCTATAAATGCTGAAAAAAGAGTTCTGAGCAACCAAAAGGCAATGGCTATGGTAAGGAAAAAAGTTTATATAAGAACATAAAATACACTACAAGTTATATCACAGAATGTTCTGCCTATGTTTTCCTCTAACTGTTTTAGAGTATCTTGTCTTACATTTAGGTCATTAATTCATTTTGAGCTTATTTTTGTGTGTGTGTTGTTAGGAAGTGTTCTAATTTCATTCTTTTACACATAGCTGTCCAGTTTTCCAAGCACCTCTTATTGAAGATGCTGTTTTATATTCTTGCCTCCTTTGTCAAATATAAGATGCACATATATTCATGGGTTTATATCTGGGCTTTCTATCTTGTTCCACTGATCTATATTTCTGTTTTTGTGCCATACCACACTGTCTTGATGACTGTAGCTTTGTAGTATAGTCTGGAGGGAGTATGATTCCTCCAGCTGTTTTGCCTTCTCAATATTGCTTTGGCTATTCAGGGCCTTTTGTGTTTCGATACAAATTTTAAGATTTTTTTTGTTCTAGTTATGTTGAAAATGTTCTTAATAATTTGTGAGAGATTTGCATTGAATATATAAATTGCCTTGTGTTGTATAGTCATTTTGAAAATACTGGGTTCTTGCAGTCTAAGAATATTGTTTATCTTTCCATCTGTGTCATCTTCAATGTCTTAATCAGTGTCTTACAGCTTTTATAGTACAAGTCTTTTTGCCTCCTTAGGGAGGTTTATTCCTAGGTATTTTATTCTTTTAAATGCAACAGTAAATGGGATTGTTTCTTTAAATGGTCTTTCTGATGTTTCATCATTAGTACATAGAAATTTAACAGATTTCTGTGTATTAATTTTGCATCCTATAACTTAATTCATTGATGAGCTATAGTAGTTTTCTAGTAGCATCTTTAGGATTTTCTATGCATAATGTCATGTAATCTACAAAGAGTTTTACTTCTTCTTTTCCAATTCGGATTCCTTTTATTTTTCTTCTTTGATTGCCACAGCTAGAACTTCCAAAACTGAATATAAGTGGCAAGAGTGAATATCCTTATCTTGTTCCTGAGCTCAAGGAAATGTTTTAAGCTCTCACCATTGGCTATAAAGTTAACTGTTGGTTTGTCATACACAGCCTTTATTATGTTGAGGAAGATTGTCTCTGTGCCCACTTTCTGGAGAGTTGTTTTTCTTTTTTTAATCATAAATGAGTGTTGGATTTCATCAAAATGTTTTTCTATGTCTATTGAGATGATATATGATTTGTGGATGTTGAAAAATCCTTGCATTCCTGGGATAAATCCCACATGATCATGGTATAAGTTTCTTTTAAGGTATTGCATTAAAAAAAAAAAATAGGCAGAAAACTAAATAAACGTTTCTCCAGAGGAGACATACAGATGGCCAAGAGGCACATGAAAATGTATGCAACATCACTAATTATTAGAGCAATGAAAATCAAAGCTACAATGAGATATTACTTCACACTAGTGAGAATGGCCATCATCAAAAAGTCTACAAACAATAAATGTAGAGAAGAATGTAGAGAAAAGGGAAAACTCCTACACTGTTGGTGCAAATATAAATTGCTACGGCCACTATGACGAACAGTATGGAGGTTCCTTAAAAACAAACAAACACACAAACAAAAACTAAAAATGGAACTACCATATGATCCAGCAATTCCCTCCTGGGCATGTGTCCAGAGAAAAACATGGTTTGGAAGGATGCACTCTACTGTTCATTGCAGCATTGTTTACAGCAGTCAAAACATGCAAAGAATCTCAAAAAAAAGATAATGTCCATCGACAGATGAATGGATAAAGATGATGGGGTACAGATGTGCAATAGAATATTACTCAGCTATTAAAAAGAATGAAACAATGCCATTTACAGCAACATGAATGGGCCTGGAGATTATCATACTAAGCGAAGTAAGTCAGATAGAGAAAAATAAATATGATATTGCTTATATACAGAATATTTAAAATGATGCAAATGCACTTATTTATAAAACAAAAACAGACCCACTGACTTGAAGAATGAATTTATGGTTACCAGCGTGGTTGGGGGAGGGATAGATGGGAGTTTGGGATGAGATGTACACACAGATATGTAAGACTGAATCACTTTGCTGTACTTCTGATATTAATGTAGCATTGTTAATCAACTATGCTCCCTATAAAATTGAAATTTAAAAAAATTAAAAAATAAATTCAGGCAAGACTATATCTCTCTGGATTTCTATATTATTTAACCTTCAATGTTGTTATGATTTTAAACAATGTAATGTTTAAAATGAAATTTAAATTAATAAATATTTATTATATTCATAAAATATTTTCCCCATAGAGCCCATCATAATTCAGGGCACTAACAAACTCTTCAGGTAGTTTCCAAAAAGATGTCTACTAAAGTATTTTTCCTTTCTAGTGATTTTCCCCTACCTCAATCAGAACTAGATAAATTGTTGTCTTCATAGTTTAAATTCTAAGAAAAGAGATTATATTTTATCTTGGAGCAAAATCATAAAACTCTGTCATAATTCTTTAGGTTGTGGTATACATGACTCATTTTGTGATTTTATACTCTCTCTCTCTCTCTCTATATATATATATATATACACACACACACACACACACAAATACATACCTACAAACACACACACACATGAATATTACCAGATTGTAAGCAAGAATTTTACCATTGTATTTCTAGGAAAGGAACTAGCTACAAAATAATTTATATCTATACATAGTAACATGTACATAAACCACTTAAATCTAAAACTTATTGGAAAATTACAAATTATATTTTTATATAAGTTTTACATAATATGCATTTATATATAATAGTATATAGTATAATTTGTATATACTTGAGCACTAGTCATGGTGCAAAATGATTCATATACATTATTTTAATTAGTCTCAAAATATTTGAAATGTAGTATCATTAGTCTCATAGTTTAGAAGTGTGAAATATCTAGCTAAGTGGAAGTGCTCAGGTTCAAATTTGGATCTCTTAAAGTGCATATTTAAAGTGCATTTTTCTTTTTTCTCAGTAATAAATTGAATAATGAAAGATGCTAATGGCTTAAGATATTATTATTCCAATATCTAACCTTAAAAAGAGGGATTGCATGACACAGTTATAAAATTATGTATGTTGAATTTAGCTGAGACTCCCTGCCAAGATTTCTGGTTATTATCTTTTGAAATGCTCCTTGTTTTCAAGGTGCTGACCTTCTACCTTAAACATATTGTTTTGGCTTGTCAGGTGTATGGAAAATGCATATTAATGTTTCCTATATTGAATGTTATTCTTTCTTTAATAAAATATATGTATGTCTAGTTCCTTTAAATGAAAAGAAAAAATCTTGTCTATAAATGTATCTTGGCAATCCAAAGGGTATCCTCATATTCACATGTAATGAGAGAGTGTTAAAAATATATACCTTCAAATTGCACTATGCTTTGCATTGAAGGAACCACTAATAATGACATGGACTGCTTTCCTATCAGGATTAACTTCTTTGGTTTGAGGTAGCACTGCAATTAAAACATTACTGAGGCGAATTCTCAGTGGCATAGCACTAGACACTTCTTACACACTTGAGTGGGTACAAGTGTAGCCATGTGCAGCCATGTGTGGTGAATCTGTCAGGACTAACAGCAGGAACTCTGATAAGAGTCCTCTATCAGTAAGCCTGCTTGATAGCCCAAGGTCTTTGAATTGTTATTATAACCAGCACCCAACAGTGAGGCCAATACTGAGTCTGTTCATATGTTTTCAGTACATATTTCTGAACTTTCCAAAGGTTTATTGTGTTTTGGACATTGAGATCATGTAGAAGTTCAAGCATAGCCTTTGTCAGAACTTAAGTACTTTTTTCCCCCTGTGAGGATAGAGAGAGATGTGGTATGAAGGAGGGTATAGGAAGCTATTTTCCAAATAGAATAGCATGTTTTATGAGGATAAAAAACAATCAGGAGACTTTACTGTATCCCCATTCATGTTAGTCCTAACACACGGGTTCATATTTTAGAAGACTAAGCATTTAAGGTATAAATTCCTCATCCTAGGTTTCTTCTTTCTCTATTCGGACCACTCTGCTGACCTCAACATAAGTTAGTCTTTCAGCCAGATTGGTCTACTCTCTGTACCTTAACTACATTTTGTTTTGACATGGCCTCTGGTCTGCTTAGACAATCCACGTCCACTCTCAACACCATACAATTACCACTGATGTTTCTTGTCCTGTGGCCTCAATCTGATCCATATTGATATACCCTTGAGAAGTGATTATTTATAGTTACTTACTCATAACTTTTACCTGTGGCCTAATATCATGGAACATTTTCAGCAGTTATATGCAAAAGTGATCCATCTCTTCGCATTAGTTCTATGATTTTAAAGAACTGCATATATTCAAATTAAACTTGCACAGTGCAGAGATTATTTTTAATGGTCACCTATAGTTTGGATCAAAAATAATTATTTAATCCAATTGTAAATAAGCTCATGGTACATCATTTTAAAAATCTATGTGTATATATGTATGTGGATTTATTGCAATATCTTTTTTATGTATTTTTGCCATCAGAGCAATTATGCAAAAGCTTTCTGGGACAAGGAAGGTAAAATAAATGAGTGAAGCCTGCTGCTGCTGCTGCTGCTGCTAAGTCGCTTCAGTCGTGTCTGACTCTGTGCAACCCCATAGACGGGAGCGCACCATGCTTCTCCATCCCTGGGATTCTCCAGGCAAGAACACTGGAGTGGGTTGCCATTTCCTTCTCCAATGCAGGAAAGTGAAAAGTGAAATTGAAGTCGCTCATGTCCGACTCTTAGCGACCCCATGGACTACAGCCTACCAGGCTTTTCCATCCATGGGTTTTCCAGGCAAGAGTGCTAGAGTGGGGTGCCATTGCCTTCTCCGGAGTAAAGCCTAGCAGTGTTAAAATAGCAGTAGCCCAAACTGGCAACAGCTACAGGCTTTGATGCTGGAAAATAATAGGGAATGGAAGACTCCATGGAGAACTGAAAAGTACATGAACTATTAAAAGTGGTTCAGTTCAATTCAGTCGCTCAGTTGTGTTTGACTCTTTGCAACTCCATGAACTGTAGCACACCAGGCCTCCCTGTCCATCACCAACTCCCAGGTTCACCCAAACTCATGTCCATCAAGTAGGTGATGCTATCCAACCATCTCATCCTCTGTCATCCCCTTCTCCTCCTGCCCCCAATCTTTTCAAATGAGTCAACTCTTCACATGAGGTGGCCAAAATATTGCAGTTTCAGCTTCAGCATCAGTCCTTCCAAAGAACACCCAGGACTGACCTCCTTTAGAAAGGACTGGTTGGATCTCCTTGCAGTCCAAGGGACTCTCAAGAGTCTTCTCCAACACCACAGTTCAAAAGCATCAATTCTTCAGAGCTCAGCTTTCTTTACAGTCCAACTTTCACATCCACACATGACCACCGGAAAAACCATAGCCTTGACTAGATGGACCTTTGTTGGCAAAATAATGTCTCTGCTTTTGAATATGCTATCTAGGTTGGTCATAACTTTTCTTCCAAGGAGTAAGCGTCTTTTAATTTCGTGGCTGCAGTCACCATCTGCAGTGATTTTGGAGCCCCCAAAAATAAAGTCTGACACTGTTTCCACTGTTTCTCCATCTATTTCCCATGGAGTGATTCAGTGCTACTCAACTCGGAGGGTTTGTAGCCGTGTGATGATGTATGCTCAGATCAGCCTTACTTTCCAATATTATTTATAGAGAATTTTGAAAGATGAATTTACATGTAAAATTTCACAATTTTTTTCTATGTTAGCAAATAATCTGGTGTATAGAAAACATTCACTTTTTTGGTGAACTTAGACTAGTTCTTAGTCTACTTGTAAATTCTAAGTATTTAATATATTTGAAGGGAGATTCTAGAATTGAGAGAGTAATTAAAAAGGGAACATTTTAAAAGAATCTAGGAAGTATTTATTATTATTATTGCCAGCTTAATTCATTTTTATAAGACAAAACATAATACACATGTAATAATATGCTATTTCAAGAATATCTCAACTAGCAAGAAGGAAGGATTGTAAGGACATGAGAAAAAACATTTGAGGGAGATGAATACATTTATTATAATTGTACATAATTTTATATATTTGGTTGTGGTTATATTCAAACATTAAATTGTACACTTTAGATATGCAAAATTTATTGTAAGTCATTTATATCTCATTAAAATTGTTATAAAACAACAGTGGTATATAAGTCTTTAAATGAATTTAAGATAATATAAATATCATAGCATTATTTTAATTGTGAGAAAATTTATATTCATTCATAAGGTCAAATTTTTCCTCACAGTTTGATGCATTTTGATAAAATTACACACAGATTTAATCAATTCCCTGATCATAACAGAGAATATACCATCAACCAAAAAAATTTCTTCACGTACTTTTCAGTCAAACCAAACCCACCATAAGCAGTGGTTTGATTTATGTAACCTCAGATTAGTTTCTTCTGTGATAGTATATTATATAAATGGGTTCTTTGGTTTGTCTGTATTATTTTGCATCTGGCTTCTCTCACTTGAAAATATTTTTGATTATCAGGGTTGTTATGCATGTAAGGAGTTTGTTTATTTTTATGACTGACAAGGGCTTCATCATTTGTTTATGCTTTTCAACTACTGATGGACCTTTAGGCTGCTTCCAGTTTGGGACTATTATAATAAAGGCACTAGGAACATTCATATGTCAAAAAAAAAGTTTCAACTTATATGATATCTGAGTATAATGATAAAAGATTTCATAAATATTTCTCATATTGTGGTGCTCTTCCAGTGTAAAATGAGCACTAATGATATTTGAGTAGAAAATAAGGAAAAGATTTTGGGTCGAACATCTGTAATTGTACTTTTAGCTCTACCACTAGTTAGTTGTGTAACATTATACAAGTCAAATGATGTTTCCTGACTAGAAGGTTCTTTGTTTTGTTTTGTTTTCCAGTTGTGTGGTGTTAGTTTATATTGATTGTTTGGTAAAATAAGGCATTGAATTATAGAGTCCCTTAAAAGAGTAGAATGTTAAATTTGTACATGAAATGATGATGACATCATTTGGAAAATTATATGACCTTCACAATTCACTACTATTTTACAGAAGGTTTTAAATTGAGGGGTTGAACTAAACCTCTAAAGCTCTAGTATTATGTGACCATATGACTTATAGGAATAAATTGGTATTTACATGTTATATCACTTTAGTCTTAATCAGAAAGAAGCTTCACATTTGAAATCAACAACAGATGAGTTCAGTTGTTTCACTCTGCAAGAATTATTTGGATCTCCTCTTTAAAATGTGGTATGGGCAATGCATAGTAGATGGAGTGTCTCCAGTTTTAATCATTTCACTTTTCATTTGAAAAGTAATTCATCATGAGAAGTCAGTGGGGTATAGAGAGCACTAATTGCAGCAAAATATCAAGGACAGTTTTCCTCTGTCTTAATTAAACATTAATGAGCAAAGTTATTTGCAAATGCATGCTGCAGGGATGGACTTGTCTATCTACGTTTGGTAAACACTGACACTAGGTGTCAAAATAAAGCACCTTAATTGATTTATACAGGAATAGTTCTAAAAGATTGCACCTGGCTTGACATTTCCTTAGGTTTTTATAGAGTAGTTTCTGATAAATTATTTATAAAGAACCTTTTTTTCTGACCTATCCTAATTACAGGAGTGATTTTTTTCAAACTGATCAATTTTGTATAAATTTCACTTTTCTTCTTGGTTTTGCTATCAACTTAAGAAATTCCATAGTAAATGATGAGGAATCAAATTTCTTTATATTTCAGAAGGAATATGTAAGCAAGTTATTTTTTTCTTGATTATTGGAAGTATTTTATAAGATTTTAGATATTTTACTTTTTAACAATATTTTATATGAATATATTTATTTTATTTCATTTATTTATTGATCTACATACTTTATATTAATATAAACTATATTAATATATACCTTGAATTATAATTTAAAATCCCTAAATAAATTTAAAAGCCTAAGGAATGCATTTAATTCCAACTTACAAATCTTAAATTACTGGTCTAAGTAACATTGCATTTGATTCTTTAGAGTGTATACAAGTAAGTTAAAATACTAAGAATAAGTGTGAAATAAACTTTCTGGCTCTTGTGCTAAACTGATCTGTGGATATAAAGGGGAATTTCACAAGATAACCTTTAAATTAGCTGATACATAATTTTTTACTAGATTTCTTCTTACTCTTCTCTGAGTGATTCCTCATATTACGTTTGTTTTGATATGTATAATTAAGAAATGATTTTGAAACCTTAAAAATTATAATTAACAGTTTAAAATAATTAACTCTGCATTTCATTAAGTCCTTCTAGTTTCTTACATAAGAAGAGAATTTACCAATAATACAGTCTAAACCTTACAATAAAATTTTCTGTAGATCAATGTAGCAATGGAACAATTTTCAGAAAGTAACAAAAACATTGTGGAAATCATTTTATAGTATCAGTACGATAGTATATTTTTAGGGGAGAGGGAAGAAAAAGAAATCCTGCTGTGTCTTAGAATGGCTTATAAACTCCTCAGTTTCCTGCTTTCTGATGGTACTGTTAAATTTCATTCTGGATTCTCATGAAACTCCCAGTTTCCCAAACCATATGGCTTGATGCAGATAAAATTGGCTTATGGCAAATAGTGTAAACACACTTCACATTTTTCCACCTGTGAATCTACTGAAGTGTTATGGTATACATTTTTAAGGTTTAGTGCCAGATTTTCAATGAGTCTTTATTTTCAGATTCTTTTTGTCCTTCTGGGTGACTTCACTGCCACATTTAAAAATAAAAAATTGACCCTTACCTTCATTTTATGACGCTGAGATTTGAGAATAATTTTATTTTTAATTTGGGATTAAAATAAATGTAAAGGATATTTTATATATGTTTTTAAAAGTCTTTAGAGTAAACCAACACCATATTATAAAATAATTATTCCACTTACAATGTTTAAAAACCTTTAGGAATTTTTATTTTTAAAGTATAAGTTAAATCCATATATTATTTTTCACCCCAAAGTAAGGAAAATCAATTAATAGATATCTGAAAGTGTGAATCAGGAAACAGGAGCTGAGTCTTCCAAAAGTAATGACGGTCAGCAATGATGGTGATGTTTTTGATATGTTAAAGGAGATTCTTGTCTTCATTATTAAAAAAAAAAAAAAGCCACACAAACACAAATTCAAATCCTGACAGACCCTGAAGTGCAGAACCAATTATTTATTTGTAACATTGGCAGTAGTGTTCTTACGGTGAAGGTAGGAGTTTGACTGAATTTGTGGTTCTGAACACAACCACTGAAACAGGGCACCAATATAAGACATATTGGTAAAAAGTCTACCGATGGTATAAGTAAGTAAAGCTACATTGTGAACAGACAAGTGAGAAAAGATCTTACACTTATTATTAGTTCTAATAAAACTTTCTATTTGTTCAGAGCATGGACATAGATCATTCCTCACATTTAAAGATGAGTAATCAGAGAGAGGCAAACATGGATGTGCGTGTGTTCAGTCCCTTCAGTCATGTCCAACTCTTTGCAACCCCATGGGCCATGGCCCGCCAGGCTCCTCTGTCCGTGGGATTCTCCAGGCAAGAATACTGGAGTTGGGTTGCCATTTCCTTCTCCAGTGATAAAGTATGAAGTGAGTGAGGGGAAGTCGCTCAGTCATGTCTGACTCTTTGTGATCCCATGGACTGTAGCCTACCAAGCTCCTCTGTCCATGGGATTTTCCAGGCAAGAGTACTGGAGTGGGGTGCCATTTCCTTCTCCAGCAAACATGGACAGAAGACCTAAATAGACATTTCTCCAAAGAAGACACAGAGGGCCAACAGGCCCTTGGAAAGATGCTCGACATTATTAATAATTAGAGAAATACAGATCAAAACTACATTAAGGTATCACCTCACACCAGTCAGAAAGGCTATCATCAAAAAATTTATAAACAGTAAACGCTGGGAAAAGTGTAGATAAAGGAAGTCTTTCTTCACTATTGGTGGCAATGTAGATGGATATAGCCACCATGGAGAACTGTATGGAGATTTCTTAAAAAACTAAAAATAGAAATACCATATGACCCAGCAATCCCACTACTGGGAATATACTCTGAGAAAACCATAATTTACAAGGACACATGCACATCAGTGTTCATCACAGTACTATTTACATGGCCGGGACATGGAAGCAACTTGCTGCTGCTGCTAAGTCGCTTCAGTCGTGTCCGACTCTGTGCGAGCCCACAGATGGTAGCCCACCAGGCTCCCCATCCCTGGGATTCTCCAGGCAAGAACACTGGAGTGGGATGCCATTTCCTTCTCCAATGCATGACAGTGAGAAGTGAAAGTGAAGTCGCTCAGTCGTGTCCGACTCTTAGCGACCCCATGGACTGCAGCCCACCAGGTTCCTCCATCCATGGGATTTGCCAGGCAAGAGTACTGGAGTGGGGTGCCACTGCCTTCTCTGGAAGCAACTTAAATGTCAATCAACAGATTAATGGATAATGAAGTAATGGTACATATATACAATGGAATATTACTCAGCTATCAAGATTGCTGGGACAAATATCAATAACCTCAGATATGCAGATGACACCACCCTTATGGCAGAAAGTGAAGAGGAACTAAAAAGCCTCTTGTTGAAAGTGAAAGAGGAGAGTGAAAAAGTTGGCTAAAGCTCAACATTCAGAAAACGAAGATCATGGCATCTGGTCCCATCATTTCATGGGAAATAGATGGGGAAACAGTAGAAACAGTGTCAGACTTTATTTTTTCGGGGCTCCAAAATCACTGCAGATGGTGACTGCACCCATGAAATTAAAAGGCGCTTACTCCTTGGAAGAAAAGTTATTCATTCAGAAAACAAAGATCATGACATCTGGCCCCATCACTTCATGGGAAATAGATGGGGAAACAGTAGAAACAGTGTCAGACTTTGTTTTTTGGGGCTCCAAAATCACTGCAGATGGTGACTGCAGCCATGAAATTAAAAGGCGCTTACTCCTTGGAAGAAAAGTTATGACCAACCTAGATAGCATATTCAAAAGCAGAGACATTACTTTGCCGATTAAGGTCCGTCTAGTCAAGGCTATGGTTTTTCCTGTGGTCATGTATGGATGTGAAAGTTGGACTGTGAAGAAGGCTGAGCACCGAAGAATTGATGTTGAAGTGTGGTGTTGGAGAAGACTCTTGAGAGTCCCTTGGACTGCAAGGAGATCCAACCAGTCCATTCTGAAGGAGATCAGCCCTGGGATTTCTTTGGAAGGAATGATGCTAAAGCTGAAGCTCCAGTACTTTGGCCACCTTATGCAAAGAGTTGACTCATTGGAAAAGACCCTGATGCTGGGAGGGATTGGGGGCGGGAGGAGAAGGGGACGACCGAGGATGAGATGGCTGGATGGCATCACGGACTCAATGAACGTGAGTCTGAGTGAACTCTGGGAGTTGGTGATGGACAGGGAGGCCTGGCCTACTTTGATTCATGGGGTCGCAAAGAGTCGGACGTGACTGAGTGACTGAACTGAACTGATGAAAAGGAATGAAATTGAATAATTTGTGGGGATGCAGACGAGCCTCTGTCTGTCATACAGAGTGAAGTCAGAAAGAGAAAAACAAATATTTTATGTTGATGCATATATGTGGAATCTAGAAAATTCCACAAATAGACTGGATCATGGAAAAAGCAACAGAGTTCCAGAAAAACATCTATTTCTGATTTATTGACTATGACAAAGCCTTTGACTGTGTGGCTCACAATAAAATGTGGAAAATTCTTCAAGAGATGGGAATACCAGACCACCTGACCTGCCTCATGAGAAATCTGTATGCAGGTCAGAAAGCAACAGTTAGAACTGGACAGGGAACAACAGACTGGTTCCAAATAGGAAAAGGAGTACGTCAGGGCTGTATATTGTCACCCTGCTTATTTAACTTATGTGCAGAGTACATCATGAGAAATGCTGGACTGGAAGAAACACAAGCTGAAATCAAGATTACTGGGGAAATATCAATAACCTAAGATATGCAGATGACACCACCCTTATGGCAGAAAGTGAGGAGGAGCTAAAAAGCCTCTTGATGAAAGTGAAAGTGGAGAGTGAAAAAGTTGGCTTAAAGCTCAACATTCAACATTCAGAAAACGAAAATCATGACATCCGGTCCCATCACTTCATTGGATATAGATGGAGAAACAGAGGAAACAGTGTCAGACTTTATTTTTGGGGGCTCCAAAATCACTGCAGATGGTGACTGCAGCCATGAAATTAAAAGGCGCTTACTCTTTGGAAGAAAAGATATGACCAACCTACATGGCATATTCAAAAGCAGAGACATTACTTTGCCAACTAAGGAACGTCTAGTCAAGGCTATGGTTTTTCCTGTGGTCATGTATGAATGTGAGAATTGGACTGTAAAGGAGGCTGAGTGCAGAAGAATTGATGCTTTTGAACTGTGGTATTGGAGAAGACTCTTGAGAGTCCCTTGGACTGCAAGGAGATCCAACCAGTCCATTCTGAAGGAGATCAACCCTGGGATTTCTTTGGAAGGAATGATGCTAAAGCTGAAGCTCCAGTACTTTGGCCACCTTATGCGAAGAGTTGACTCATTGGAAAAGACCCTGATGCTGGGAGGGATTGGGGGCAGGAGGAGAAGGGGATGACCGAGGATGAGATGGCTGGATGGCATCACTGACTTGATGGACGTGAGTCTGAGTGAACTCCAGGAGTTGGTGATGGACAGAGAGGCCTGGCACGCTGTGATTCATGGGGTCACAAAAAGTCGGACATGACTGAGCTACTGAACTGAACTGAACTGATACCTGTTTGTGGGCTTCCCAGATGGTACTAGTGGTAAAGAACCCATCTGCCAATTCAGGAGATACAAGAGACCTGGGTTTGATCCCTGGGTCATGAAGACCCCCGGAGGAGGGTTTGGCTACCTACTCCAGTATTCTTGCTTGGAGAATCTCATGGACAGAGAAGTTGTTGGGATTACAGTCCATAAGACTGCAAAGAGTCAAACATGCTGAGGTAACTTAGCGCACATGGAAAGCAAATCTATTTGCAAGATGGGAATAGATACTCAGAGGTAGGGAATGAATATGTGGACATGGTAGGAAGGAGAGGATGAATTGGAAGATTGAGATTGACACATGTTCACTGCCATGTGTTAAGCAAATAGCTAATGGGAACCTCCTGTATCATGCAGGGAACTCAGCTCGGTGCCCTGTGGTGACCTAGATGGATGGAAGGGAGAGGGTGGTGAGAGGGAGGGTTAAGAGGGAGGGGATATACGTATACACACAGCTGATTCACTTTGTTGTACAACAGAAACTAACACAATGTTGTAAAGCAACTGTACCCCAATTAAAAAAAAATAAAAAGCAGCACACATGAATTCTTTATAAATATAGTGCATATGTATTGAGAAAGAGAGTGAAGTATAGAAAAAGGAAAAGAAGAAGAAAGTAAAATGACATATAAAGAACACTAACCAGAAAAATATTCCTACAAAAGGAATAAGCATTGTAACCACATTTATTTCAGTGAACTGGTGTGCTGCAGTCTATGGGGTTGCAAAGAGTTGGACATGACGAACAGACTGAACTGAACTGAACTGAAGGCCATTTCAGTGGCATAATAGCTTTACTGTTTTGATGTCTCATGATGCAATGACCTACCCCGTTCCTATATGCATTGGGTCTATGTCCAGATTTCTTATTCTATTCCATTAGTGAAATAAATCCACTCCAATATTGGAGTGGCAATCCACTCCAGTACTAATGCCTGGAAAATCCCATGGACAGAGGAGCTTGGTAGGCTACAGTCCATGTGGTCTCAAAGAGTTGGACACGACTGAGCGACTTCACTACTAGTGAAGTGAAAGTCACTCAGTCGTGTCCAACTCTTTGTGACCCAAGGGACTATAGCCCACCATGCTTCTCTGTCCATGGAATTCTCCAGCAAAAATACTGGAGTGGGTAGCCATTCCCTTCTATAGGGAATCTTCCCTGTAGTGATTGAACCCAGGTCTCCTGCAATGAAGGTGATTCTTTACCATCTGAGCCACCAGGGAAGCCCTATACATTAGGCTGTTATCTAATTCAAGTACCAATCTCACAATGATTTAATGATAGAGTCTTTAAAGTAGATATATTTGAATAGTTGTGTGATTACCCTCACCTCGACAGTCTTCCCTCATAGCTCAGTTGGTAAAAAAAATTCAACTGCAATGCAAGAGACCCTGCTTCAATTCCTGGGGTGGGAAGATCCCCTGGAGAAGGGACAGGCTACTCACTCCAGTATTCTTGTGCTTCCCCTGTGGCTCAGCTGGTAAAGAATCCACCTGCAATGTGGGAAACCTGGGTTTGATCCCTGGGTTGGGAAGACCCCCTGGAAAAGGGAAATGCTATCCACCCCAGTATTCTTGCCTGGAGAATTCGATGGGGTCACACGTATAGTCCATGGGATTGCAAACAGTCAGACACGACTGAGTGACTTTCACTTCACCCCCTACCACACATACATACACACGAACACACACCACTCCTTATAAGCACTTACCTAACTATTCTTGCTAGTTTATTCTTTCATTTGGGATTTTTTAATCAATATTTTAAACTCCATAAAGAAAAGAAATGGCATTATTGGAATCATATTGAAGTTATACATTAACTTAGGGAAGAATGATATTTGTTCACATCTACCTTTTTTGACTTTCAGGAGTGTATTGGGAGATTCTTGATAGGGTTTATGTCTGTGCATTATTTTTCTATCAAGATGTACTTTATAAATTGTTTTATTACTAACATTTGTTTGAAGATAATTCATTTCTTTCCTTTTTGTATCTTGCTATTTTACAAAATTAAAAAGAGAATTGTTACACGTGGGGTTTCCACGTCTACAGTTAGTTCATCTGCCAATGTAAGTGCCTATGTATTCAAGGGAGAGTCATTCAAGAACAACTCCTCATCCCTTTGGCCACCATTCCAAAATTCACAGATGCTCAAGTCCCCTTATATATAGCGGCATAGTATTTGCATATAACCTGCACACATCATCCTGTATACTTAAATCATTTCTAGATTGTTTTTGATGCCTAAAAGCTTTTGTAAATGCTATGTAAATAGTTGCCAGCCTGAGGCAAATCAAGTTGTGCTCTGTAGAAATACATGGAACTGATCTTTCAAATCATTTTGATCTACAGTTGGTGGAATTTGCAGATGTGAACTCACAGATATGGAAGGCTGACTGTAGAATACTTTGTCTAAACCTTCCAAAACAGTGTTCAATAGTAGTGAGTAACACATCTTATACACGACTTAAATAGAATGCTTTAAATGCCTTTCCATTAAGTAGATATTAGCTTTGGAGCTGAGATATAAACATTTTATTATGTTAATGATGTATTAATTATTTCTTGCTTTATTTAGTGTTTTAATCTTGAGAGTATCTTAAGTGCTTTCCTTTGTATTCTATGTATAAAATCATGTGCTTTCCTTCTTTTTTTAAATTTACTAAATTAAATCAACATATTCCCCGATGTTAAATTACTCTGCATTCCTCCTAAGCACTTAAGGAGATTTCAGTGATTATTTACTTAACATTTTGTTGGATCTTATTTCCTGATATTTAATGTGTTTTTTGCTTCAGTATTAATTTTGGAGATCTGTTTGTATTGCTTCCTTATTGCATTATTTTTGAATGCTTTGAAATCATATTATTTTGACATAATATGAAAATGGAATATTTATTTGTTCTTCATTGTTTTGGAATTAGGTCAGTAGCCATATGTTATCTGATATTTATATATTTTTAATAATAAAACTATAAAAGCATCTGGGTTTTGTTCTTTTAATGTGAGTGAGTTACTTGGAAGATTTTTGTTTTTCTTCCATAAAAACTGGACAATTTAAAATTTTTCTATTAAATGTCAGTTT
The DNA here is from genome assembly GCA_006408695.1 of Aepyceros melampus. Classification (NCBI taxonomy): domain Eukaryota; kingdom Metazoa; phylum Chordata; class Mammalia; order Artiodactyla; family Bovidae; genus Aepyceros; species Aepyceros melampus. The sequence goes on along the minus strand of SJXQ01005603.1, from coordinate 184,355 downwards.
TTATTGAGTCCTATTTTCAGAAGCATCAACTTTGTTATGCTTTCAACTATACAGTAATCTTTTCTTAAAGATTTTTTAAGTTTCAACAACTTTTCCTCCCTTTAATTCTTTATCTGTTTTTACTCTCATTAAAGATGAGGTTGGCTAGTAGTAGACATTTTTTGGTGGTTCATGAAAAAATGATAAAGCAAACATACAAAAACAGTCATAGTTTGGAAACAAACCATTATGAGGAGAAAATTTTAAATCATGTGTTAATTCAAATTCCTATATGTTAATCTGAAAATCTGGAAAAATTGCTAATTTATATAAGAAATAAATTGAAGAAACTTATCCTGAAATTCAGAGAAAATCTAAACAGACCAGTCGCCATTAAAATAAATAAATAAATAAAGTTTTCAAAAAACTTGAACAAGCACTTGTTCTCAATAAAACTGTGAAATTCAGTTGATTTGGTAAGTTAATTCTATAAAACATTAAAAGTTAGAAACACATGGAGATAAAAAAATAAAGAAAGCTTCAAAATGATTGTTAATGAAACAAGTATGCCATTCATACTGACACAAACAGAAATAAAAGGCAACAAATAGGAACAACTCTCATTTCTAGGACAGCTGCCACACGTTTAGAAAAACTGTAAGTGAAATGTCACTGAAAGAATAATAAACTATGAGCAACTATACTGCAAGCAGGAATGCAAATTTTGGGAAATAATTTTAGAACCATATTAACTGAGCAAAAGAAAAGTATTTTTTCCATACATGCTATAGGTGTGTTTAGTAAAATTCATAAATTGTTTGGTTTAAAATTTAAAAAAAAAAAAACAAACAACTGGGGAGTTAAGAGGAGACAGATGACTAATAAAATATATCTTTTTCAAAACAAAGCAAATAATTCTCTAAGTATTAACGGAGAAACATTAAAAGCAAGTAAGCTACAAAATTCCAAACCTGGGTTGTCCAGTTTTGGAATTATTATTACAGTTTGAAAATATGAACCAATTCATTATACAAGAGAAAAAAACGAATTATAAAATTCGATAGAAAATGTGAATTGTTCAATCTTTGCAGATTATATGACTATACTGAATTCAGATTGATTATATTCTTTGCAACCAAAGATGGAGAAGCTCTATACAGTCAGCAAAAACAAGACCGGGAGCTGATTGTGGCTCGATCATGAGCTCCTTATTGCCAAATTCAGACTTAAATTGAAGAAAGTAGGGAAAACCAATAGACCGTTTAGGCGTGACCTAGATCAAATCCCTTATGATTATACAGTGGAAGTGAGAAATAGATTTAAGGGACTAGATCTGATAGATAGAGTGCCTGATGAACTATGGATGGAGGTTCCTGACATTGTACAGGAGACAGGGATCAAGACTATCCCCATGGAAAAGAAATGCCAAAAAGCAAAATGGCTGTTTGAAGAGGTCTTACAAATAGCTGTGAAAAGAAGAGAAGCAAAAAGCAAAGGAGAAAAGGAAAAATATAAGCGTCTGAATGCAGAGTTCCAAAGAATAGCAAAGAGAGATAGGAAAGCCTTCCTCAGCAATCAATGCAAGGAAATAAAGGAAAACAACAGAATGGGAAAGACTAGAGCTCTCTTCAAGAAAATGAGAGATACCAAGGGAATGTTTCATGCAAAGATGGGCTCGATAAAGGACAGAAATGGTCTGGACCTAACAGAAGCAGAAGATATTAAGAAGAGGTGGCAAGAATACACAGAAGAACTATACAAAAAAGATCTTCACAACCAAGATAATCACGATGGTGTGATCACTCACCTAGAGCCAGACATCTTGGAATGTGAAGTCAAGTGGGCCTTAGAAAGCATCACTATGAACAAAGCTAGTGGAGGTGATGGAATCCCAGTTGAGCTCTTTCAAATCCTCAAAGATGATGCTGTGAAACTGCTGCCCTCAATATGCCAGCAAATTTGGAAAACTTAGCAGTGGCCACAGGACTGGAAAAGGTCAGTTTTCATTCCAATCCCAAAGAAAGGCAATGGCAAAGAATGCTCAAACTACTACACAATTGCACTCATCTCACATGCTAGTAAAATAATGCTCAAAATTCTCCAAGCCAGGCTTCAACAATACGTGAACCGTGAACTTCCTGATGTTCAAGCTGGTTTTAGAAAAGGCAGAGGAACCAGAGATCAAATTGCCAACATCTGCTGGATCATGGAAAAAGCAGAGAGTTCCAGAAAAACATCTATTTCTGCTTTATTGACTATGCCAAAGCCTTCAACTGTGTGGGTCACAATAAACTGTGGACAATTCTTCAAGAGATGGGAACACCAGACCACCTGACCTGCCTCTTGAGAAACCTATATGCAGGTCAGGAAGCAACAGTTAGAACTGGACATGGAACAACAGACTGGTTCCAAATAGGAAAAGGAGTATGTCAAGGTTGTATATTGTCACCTTGCTTCTTTAACATATATGCAGAGCACATCTTGTGAAATGCTGGGCTAGAGGAAGCACAACCTGGAATCAAGATTGCAGGGAGAAATATCAATAACCTCAGATATGCAGATGACACCACCCTTATGGCAGAAAGTGAAGAAGAACTAAAAAGCCTCTTGATGAAAGTGAAAGAGGAGAGTGAAAAAGTTGGCTTAAAGCTCAACATACAGAAAACAAAGATCATGACATCTGGTCCTGTCACTTCATGGGAACTAGATGGGGAAACAGTGGAAATAGTGTCAAACTTTATTTTGGGGGCTCCAGAATCACTGCAGATGGTGACTGCAGCCATGAAATTAAAAGACGCTTACTCCATGGAAGAACAGTTATGACCAACCTAGACAGCATATTGAAAAGCAGAGACATTCCTTTGCCAACAAAGGTCCACCTAGTCAAGGCTATGGTTTTTCCAGTGGTCATTTATGGATGTGAGAGTTGGATTGTGAAGAAAACAGTGCTGAAAAATTGATGCTTTTGGGCTGAAAGAAGATCCAACCAGTCCATTCTAAAGGAGATCAGTCCTGGGTGTTCATTGGGAGGAATGATGCTAAAGCTGAAACTCCAGTACTTTGGCCACCTCATGCGAAGACTCATTGCAAAAGACTCTGATGCTGGGAAGGATTGGGGGCAGGAGGAGAAGGGGACGACAGAGGATGAGATGGCTGTATGGCATCCCTGACTCGATGGATGTGAGTCTGAGTGAACTCCGGGAGTTGGTGATGGACAGGGACTCCTGGAGTGCGGCGATCATGGGGTCGCAAAGATTCGGACACGACTGAGCAACTGAACTGAACTGACTGACTGGGAAGCCCTTACAAATAGCTGAGAAAAGAAGAGAGGCAAAAAGCAAAGGAGAAAAGGAAAGATATAAGCATTTGAATGCAGAGTTCCAGAGAATAGCAATAAAAGATAAGAAAGCCTTCCTCAGTGATCAATGCAAAGAAATAGAGGAAAACAATAGAATGGGAAAAACTAGAGATCTCTTCAAGAAAATTAGAGATACCAAGGGAACATTTCATGCAAAAATGGGCTCGATAAAGGACAGAAATTGTATGGACCTTACAGAAGCAGAAGATATTAAGAAGAGGTGGCAAGAATACACAGAAGAACTATACAAAAAAGATCTTCATGACCCAGATAACCATGATGATTTGATCACTCGCCTAGAGCCAGACATCCTGGAATACAAAGTCAAATGAGCCTTAGGAAGCATAACTATGAATAAAGCTAGTAGAGGTGATGGAATTCCAATTGAAATATCAAAACCTAGAGATGATGCTGTTAAATGCTACACTTAATATGCCAGCAAATTTGGAAAACTCAGCAGTGGCAACAGGACTGAAAGAGGTCAGTTTTCACTCTAATCTCAAAGAAGGGGAATGCCAAAGAATGCTCAAACTACTGCACAATTGCACTCATCTCACACGCTAGTAAAGTAATGCTCAAAATTCTCCAACCCAGGCTTCAACGGTACATGAACCACACACTTCTAGATGTTCAACCTGGATTTAGAGAAAGCAGAGGAACCAGAGATCAAATTGCCAATATCTTATGGATCATAGAAAAAGCGAGAATTCCAGAAAAACGTCTCTTTCTGCTTTATTGATTTACCAAAGCCTTTGACTGTGTAGATCACAACACACTGTGGAAAATCCCTCAAGAGATGAGAATAGCAGACCACCTCTCTTGCCACCTGAGAAATCTGTATGCAGGTCAAGATGCAATAGTTAGAACTGGATATGGACTGCTTCCAAATTGGGAAAGGATTATTCAAGACATATATCATCACCCTGCTTATTTAACTTATATGCAGAGTACATCATGCAAAATGCCAGGCTGGATGAAGCACAAGCTGGAATGAAGATTGCTGGGAGAAATATCAATAGTCTCAGATATGACTATGATACCACTCTAATGGCAGAAAGTGAAGAGGAACTAAAGACCTTCTTAATGAAAGTGAAAGAAAAGAGTGAAAAAGCTGGCTTAAAACTCAACATTCAAAATACAAAAATCATGACATCTGGTCCCATTGCTTCATGGAAATTAGGGAAACAATGGAAACCATGACAGATTTTATTTTCTTGGCCTCCAAAATCAGTGCAGATGCTGACTGCAGCCATGAAATTAAAAGACATTTGCTCCTTGGAAGAAAAGCTATGCCCAACCTAGACAGCATATTAAAAAGCAAAGACATTACTTTGCCAACAAAGATTCGTCTAGTCAAAGCTATGGTTTTTCTATTAGTCATGTATGGATGTGAGAGTTGTACTGTAAAGAGATCTGAGGGCCAAAGAATTGGTGCTTTTGAACTGTGGTTTTAGAGAAGACTCTTGAGAGTCCCTTGAACTGCTCAGAGATCCAACCAGTCAATTCTAAAGGAAATCATTCCTGAATATTCATTGGAAGGACTGATGCTAAAGCTGAAACTCCAATACTTTGGCCACCTGATGCAAAGAACTGACTCATTGGAAAAGACCCTGAAGGCAGAAGGAAAAGGGGATGACAGAGGATGAGATGGTTTGATGGCATCACTGACTCAATGGACATGAGTTTGAGCAAGCTCTGGGAGTTGGTGAAAGACAGAGAAGCCTGGTGTGCTGCAGTCCATGGGTTCCCAAAGAGTTAGACACAACTGAGTGACTGAACTGAATGCATATATATGGAATCTAGAAAGATTGTACTGATGAACTTACCTATATGGCAGCAACAGAGATGCAGGCATAGATAACAGACTTGTACACAGTTGGGGAGAGGGAAGGGGGGATGATTTGAGAGAATAGCATTAAAACATAACATTGCCATGTGTAAAGTAGATAGGCAGTAGGAATTTTCTGTATGACACACTGAACCCAAAGCCAGAGGTCTGTGACAACCTAGAGGGATGGGACAGGGAAAACAGTTTAAGAGGAGGAGGGCACATATATATAACTATGGGTGATTCATGTTAATGTATGGCAGAGACCATTATAACACTGTTAACTAATCATCCTCCAATTAAAAACAGAAGACTAAAAATAAAAATAAAAAAAGAAAAGGACCCAGTCTTTCTGGGGCTGAAGGAACAGTAAAGAGGATGGTAGGTGAGAAGGAGGTGGTAGAGACTGACCTCAGGTAGGGTGGATCTAATCACATAGGGCTGAGGAGGATTGTAAGGACTTTGGCTTTGACTAATACAAAGGGGGGGGGGATTTTCAACAGTCATGAATATATAATAAACTTTATATTTTTAAAAGAATCATTCTGGTAATATCATCTCTACCTGCATATTTTCTAAAACTTCGCATTATGCTGCTTCCCGTTCTTCTCAACCTCAAAATTCACATTTTCAAATAATAGCATATAGTGAATGATAGCAAATCAGGAGAAAATGACATTTAAACAATGTGTACTTGGCTTCTTCTACTACTGTTACCTAAATAAAAATGATTAGAGATTATGGAATTCTCTTCTAATTGTTTATTTGCATACAACTCCAATGATTACTGGATCTATGATTGGGATTAAATTGAGTTACTTATATACTTTTCCTTATTTGCCAACCCAGGGGCAAAAGCATAGATTTTGAGTAGATTATCTGATGTCTAAAGCCTTTATATGATATCTTGCAGCTGAATCATAAGCTCTGAGTTATGAGGTGCAATCATTAATTTTCTCATTTTCTTCACATTTCCATGTTTTTAAATGTTAATCAACTACTGATATTTTGGAGGTCAGAAATTTAAATGTTAGAATAATATCCATAAGGAGATACATTTGTTGATATTTGTTATTATAAATTAAAGGACAGTGAAAAACATCTAACATAGAACTAAATATATTTACTTATTATCCTCCAATAAGTATACATTTTATGACCACCATCATTATAAATACCACTTAGTAAAGTAGAATATTTTTAGTTATATCTTATTGCTTATTATAGAGTTTTCAGGGTTTGAAAAGATTTATTCATCATTACTCAATGTATAATACTTTGATACTTCAAAGTATCATATAAGCTTCCCTTGTAGCTCAGTTGGCTAAGAATCTGCCTGCAGTGCAGAAGACCCAGGTTCGATTCCTGGGTCAGGGAAGATGCCCTGGAGAAAGAAATGGCAACCCACTCCAGTATTCTTGCTTGGAAAATCTCATGGACACAGGAGTCTAGTGGAAAACAGTCCATGGGGTTACAAAGAGTCAGGCACGACTGAGTGACTAGCGCTTACTTACTTACTCAATGTATAATAATTTGATACAGTTTTCAGCTCTGTAGTGAGCTTCTGGTTTCTTCATGTATTTGATTATCTATTCATTCAGTGATTATTTATTGATTGCCTACTATATGCCACATGCTGTGTTAGACGCTTCAGTTGCTGAAGGGAATAAAGATCTCTGTCCTAGCTGTTGTCATTGTTGTTAGTTGCTAAGGCCTGTCTGACTCTTGTGACCCAATAGACTGTAGCCCACCATGCTCCTCTGTCCATGGGATTTTTCAGGCAAGGATACTGGAGTGGGTTGCCATTTCCTACTCCAGGGAATCTTCCCAACCCAAGGATTGAATCTGTGGCTCCTGCATTAGCAAGTGGGTTCATTACCACTGAGCCACCGTGGAAGGTGCTTTCATGTTTTTGGAGGAAAAGAAGCGAAAAGCAAACCTACTAAATTATGTGGCACTTACCAGGTGATGAGGGTATGAGAAGCTAGAGCAGAGAAAGGGAAACTGTGAGGAGATGAAGCCCAAGGAGTTGGGGCAGTTTTACTTCAGTCCATCAATATTGGCCTAATAGAGAAAATGAGATTTAACAAAACTGTTAACGAGGTAAGGAGCATGGCTAGACAGAATGGGGGCTAACTAGAAGTAGTAGAAGAGGCGAGAACAAGAAGTCAGATCTCATATAAATCTGAGGAGATTTTATGGATTCTATTTCTTATGATGAGTTGCCTAGGGGCCCATTTTGGGCTTTGAGGAGTGAATTCATCTGAGTTTGTCTTTAATGGAATTATCCAGGCTATTCTGTTAAGGATAGATTGAAGAGAGCAAAGATAGGAGCAAGGAGCTCAGTTAAGAAGCAAATGCCAGAAAAACAAACAACCTAATCAAAAAGGGGAGAAAAGACCTAAACATACATTTCTTCAAAGAAGACACACAGATGGCTAACAAACACATGAAAAGATGCTCAACATCACTCATTATTAGAGAAATGCAAATCAAATCACAATGAGATATCACTCACACTGGTCAGAATGGCCCTCATCAAAAAGTCTGCAAACAATAAATGCTGGAAGGGGTGGGGAGAAAAGGGAACATGATTGCACTGTTGGTAGGAATGTAGATTGATACAGCCACTATGGAAGACAGTATGGAGATACCTTAAAAAGTTAGGAATAAAACCACCATATGACCCAGCAATCCCACTCCTAGGCTTATGTCCTGAGGAAACCAAAATTGAAAAAGACACATGCATCCCATTGTTCATTGCACCACTATTTACAATAGCTAGAACATGGAAGCAACCTAGATGTCCATCAAGAGATGAATGGAAAAGAAGTTGTGCTACATATGCACAATGGAATATCACTCAGCCATAAAAAGGAACACATTTGAGTCAGTTCTAATGAGGTGGATGAGCCTAGAACCTTTATACAGAGTGAAGTGAGTAAGAAAGAGAAAGATGAATATCGTACTCTAACACACATACACGTAAACTAGAAAAATGGTACTGAAGAATTTATCTACAGGGCAGCAATGGAGAAACAGACATAGAGAAGAGACTTATGGACCTGGGAAGAGGGGAGGAGAAGGGGAGGAGAAGGTGAGATGTATAAAAGAGTAACATGGAAACTTACATTCAGTTCAGTTCAGTTCAGTTGCTCAGTCGGTCCGACTCTTTAAGACTCTATGAATAGCAGCATGCCAGGCCTCCTGTCCATCACCAACTCCCAGAGTTCACTTAGACTCACGTCTATCGAGTCAGTGATGCCATCAAGCCATCTCATCCTCTGTCGTCCCCTTCTCCTCCTGCCCCCAGTCCCTCCCAGCATCAGAGTCTTTTCCAATGAGTCAACTCTTTGCATGAGGTGGCCAAAGTACTGGAGTTTCAGCTTTAGCATCATTCCTTCCAAAGAAATCCCAGGGCTGATCTCCAGAATGGAATGGTTGGATCTCCTTGTAGTCCAAGGGACTCTCAAGAGTCTTCTCCAACACCACAGTTCAAAAACATCAATTCTTCAGCACTCAGCTTTCTTCACAGTCCAACTCTCACATCCATACATGACCACAGGAAAAACCATAGCCTTGACTAGACGGACCTTAGTCGGCAAAGTAATGTCTCTGCTTTTGAATATGCTATCTAGGTTGGGCATAACTTTTCTTCCAAGGAGTAAGCGCCTTTTAATTTCATGGGTGCAGTCACCATCTGCAGTGATTTTGGAGCCCCGAAAAATAAAGTCTGACACTTTCTACTGTTTCCCCATCTATTTCCCATGAAGTGATGGGACCAGATGCCATGATCTTCATTTTCTGAATGTTGAGCTTTAAGCCAACTTTTGCATTCTCCTCTTTCACTTTCGTCAAGAGGCTTTTTAGTTCCTCTTCACTTTCTGCCAAAAGGGTGGTGTCATCTGCATATCTGAGGTTATTGATATTTCTCCCGGCAATCTTGATTCCAGCTTGTGCTTCTTCCAGCCCAGCGTTTCTCATGATGTACTCTGCATAGAAGTTAAATAAGCCGGGTGACAATATATAGCCTTGATGTACTCCTTTTCCTATTTGGAACCAGTCTGTTGTTCCATGTCTAGTTCTAACTGTTGCTTCCTGACCTACATACAGATTTCTCAAGAGGCAGGTCAGGTGGTCTGGAGACAGTGAAATCTCCAGTTAGGCCTCATTGTCTCTGGCCTCCAGAGTATGTTAGGAGACTCCCGTACTACAACTAGTTGTGAAGTATATCATCTGTGATTAGTTATCAATTGTAATTTAAACCTTAAGTTTGTGAATGATTTGCTTTTTAAAAAATTCAGTGTGAGCTCATGCATGTAACACATGAGTTTCATTCCCATGCTTTCCAAAATATTTCTTGAGAAGAGGAAGTAAAAATGACAGATAATAATGAAAACACAAATAAAATATAAGAATTGCACATAACCAGCAGATAAAGTTGTTTATTTCACAGCTCTATGTGCCAAACTGTTCTTGACATACTGTGAATAGTTATGATACATAACAGTTATTTTAATTTGTAGTACTATTTGTTTTAAATCCTAGATTTTTTAACTTAATTTTTTTTAGTTTTTTTTTTTTAATTTCAAAATGCATGGACCATCCTGTGCATACAAGAATCATCTCTCTTGTCATGTCAGCACACACACACATGCATACCCAAGCAAGCACATACACACACAAATACATGCACACAGAACCACTCCACCAATCCCCAGCATTCTTTATTTTCCTAATCTTCCTGCTCTCGCCACTTACTTTCTTTATATCTTCACATGCCAAGTGCTTATCTACATTTGAATGTTCACTTCAAAAAGTTCCCTTCCATGTGCTTCACAAACTCTCTCCTTTCTTTGAACTTCAACACTCCTTGTACTCTCCTATAGACACATTGCCTGATCTGTTGTTTTACAACCATCTGCATGCTTGTATCAACTTCCTACAAGACTGTGCTTCACATGTATATACCCTACACTCATTAACAGTATCTTGAAATGTAGCAACAAAAGGCAAATACTAGAGAGGCAATGGAGATGTCCACTGACAGATGAAAGGATAAAGAAGACGTGGCACACACAATTGAAAGGAATGAATTTGAGTCAGTTCTAGTGAGGTGGATGAACCTAGAATCTGTTTTACAGAATGAATGAAGTCAAAAAGAGAAAAACAAATATTGTATATTCACACATTTAAATGGAATCTAGGAAAATAGTACTGATGAACCCATTTGCAGGGAAGGAATGGAGAAGCAGACATAGAGAATGGACTCATGGACATAGTGCATTAAGGAGAGAGGGGGGCAAATGGACAAAGTAGCATAGACATATATACACTATCGAGTGTGAAATAGGTAGCTGCTGAGAAGTTGCTGTCTAAGACGGGAGCCCAGACAGGAGCTCTGTGATGAGCTAGAGTGGTGGGATGTAGAGGAAGAGAGGAAGGCTCAAAAGGGAGGTGATACATGTATCATTATGGCTGATTTGCACTGTTGTATGCCAGAAACTATCACAACATTGTAGAGCAATTTTCCTCCAGTGAAAAATTAAAGTAAAAAGACATATATAAAAGGTGAAAGTGAAGGTGAAGGTGAAGTCGTTCAGTCATGTCCGACTCTTTGCGACCCCATGGACTGAAGCCCACCAGGCTCCTCAGTCCATGGAATTTTCCAGGCAAGAGTACTGGAGTGGGTTGCCATTTCCTTCTCCAGAGGATCTTCCCAACCCAGGGATTGAACCCAGGTCTCCCGCACTGCAGGCAGACGCTTTAACCTCGAGCCACCAGGGAAGCCCAGATATATATAAAAGAGAAAATATAAAATAAAATACTTATTGATTCTTTCCCAAATGCAATATTATGGTGACATTTCTTAGTTAATTAAAGTAAAAAGACATATATAAAAGGTGAAAGTGAAGGTGAAGGTGAAGTCGTTCAGTCATGTCCGACTCTTTGCGACCCCATGGACTGAAGCCCACCAGGCTCCTCAGTCCATGGAATTTTCCAGGCAAGAGTACTGGAGTGGGTTGCCATTTCCTTCTCCAGAGGATCTTCCCAACCCAGGGATTGAACCCAGGTCTCCCGCACTGCAGGCAGACGCTTTAACCTCTGAGCCACCAGGGAAGCCCAGATATATATAAAAGAGAAAATATAAAATAAAATACTTATTGATTCTTTCCCAAATGCAATATTATGGTGACATTTCTTAGTGTTCCTTCCACTATAGTTTTCAGAAGAAACGCGTTAAGTCTATTATTATATGAAGTTTGACATTAGGTTCTCTACTTTGACGCATTAGGACCTTAATTATGATCATTATTCACATGGTAATTGTTAAAATAAAACACAAAGCTTTTTGTTTCTAGTAGTATAAATCCTTATCAAAATGAAATGGACATATAGCCTACATAGCGATCATGTGCTTCTAAATGTCCAGCAAAATAGATTTGAGCCAGGTTCTAATGTTGTTTAGTCTGTGGAACTACATTTTAAATAAAAGCAATTTATAAAAACATCTTGTTGATTATTTAATACTCTTCCCATTAAAAAAAAATGTTCCCAAACAGTGATATTTTAAGTTCTAGAATAGTAAATAATACAAAATAAGAATTTACTCTTGGGATAAGGTGGAATTTATATTGGTTATAAGTATATGCTTTTAAACTCTGCTGTTGATATGTTTTTGACAAAATGAGGACAACCTTCAAATAAAGCATAGTCAAAAAGAGGCAGTTAAATAAGCATATGTTATTGTAGTAGCAGGAAAAGTATAGTTTGGGGAATTATATTTGAGGATTACAAATGTAAAGGCAGCATAAAAAAGTATAATGTGAGTGTTGAGGAAGAATATGATAATATTTATTATCCTTACCATTTTCATTCATTTAAATAGAATATATACACATCAGTTCACAGACAAATAAGTAAATGACGCAGAGATATACAAACACTACCATGGGGATATTTAAGTTTGAACCAGTATAAAGTTTCATAGATTAGAGCTTCAGTGACATGATGATTCAAGCAGATTACCTTGTATTTGTATAACTACAAATATAGTTTTATAGTTATTTAATTCTCCCAATTCTTGCGTGAATGTTATGAAAAATGATAGAAAATGTGACGTGATAACTCTGTTACTCCAGTTTGAATTCATAATTTCCTGCATGTACATCCCTCAAGGCAAGATAGTAAAATTTGCATTGAATGTTCTAATTTCTGATATATTTATTGTAAATTTGTAAATAAATAATTTTTTATAATTATAGAATTGAAGGAACATGTATGTATATTATTTTGTAAAATGTTAGGATATTACTTTGGTTCTTCCCAGCATTTTTGATAAAGAATATATTTATTTCAATTTTAAAAACACTCTATACATTTTACTATGAAGGTCATTCTCTGGCAGCCTGTTTTTCTTAAGGAATATATTTTGAATGGAGAGACTTTTTAAGTCAGACATACAGTGCATATTTAAGGTGGAAACTTTGAAGATTATACAAGAAATATGAGAGGTCAAATATGGAATTTCTTGCTTGCTAAGAAGGAGATAAATCAAATTCAACTGTATAAAATAGTTTCAGATTGAGAAAATTGTCAATTTTGAAGTTTGAAATTTTTCAATATTATATTGTTTTTGCACTTAGGAAAAATATATTCCATTTATTAACAAATTTAAAATCCAATAGAACAATGACTGTTTCATTAGGATTGAAGGAATTCAAAATGTCTGTTGAAATGTTTAAAAATAAAATGCTTTTGAATTTATATAAACAAATTATTTACTCCCTGTTTTAACTAACACACTATAAATGATCATGAGAATTTACGTAACTAAAACTAAAGTTTAAAGGTACGGAGAAGGCAATGGCACCCTACTCCAACACTCTTGCCTGGAAAATCCCATGGACGGAGGAGCTTGGCGGGCCGCAGTCCATGGGGTCGCTAAGAGTCAGACACGACTGAGCGACTTCACTTTCACTTTTCACTTTCATGCATTGGAGAAGGAAATGGCAACCGACTCCAGTGTTCTTGCCTGGAGAATCCCAGGGACAGGGGAGCCTGGTGGGCTGCCGTCTATGGGGTCGCACAGAGTCGGACATGACTGAAGCGACTCAGCAGCAGCAGCAGCAGCAGCAGAGCACCAAGCCAAGTGAAAGCAGTGGAAACAGTCTGCCTCAGTAGGAATATTGCTTATTTCTAGCACATGATGATAATAAAAATACAACCTGTTTTTAGTTAGTAATATTATCCTTTTAATATCCCTATGAACAATGTTTTTTATTGCTTGCCCCCAGAGTGGATGGCCCTATACCCTGCCCTCAAAACCATTATGCTACCTCTGCATTTGACACAACAAAATGGAATATTGTCAACCATCCTTTTGAAATGAATATTATATGTAACCTTTTCTATAGTGAAATTATGATAATGATAATTATCTTTTTTTTGCTTTGAATTCTTTATCATAAATGACTTGATTTAATTTTCACAGCTTCCTTATAAGGTATACATTGTGATTTCCATTTAAATGAGATTCATGAAGGTTCAGTAACTTTTCCATAACTATTCATATAGTGCATGACAAATCTGAGATTCAACTCAAAAGTTTATGCTTTTTCTCTGTCTAGTACACTTCACTAGGTATGATCATCTCTGGGTCCATCCACGTTGCAGTAAGTGGCATTATTTCATTCTTTTCTGTGGCTGAGTAATATTCTATTACTATTATGTGATATATGTATATATGTCATATCCATTCATCTGTGGATGAACATTTAGGTTGTTTCCATGTCTTGGCTATCATAAATAGTTCTGCAATATCATATTATATGTGAAGTCTGAAAAAAATGATACATACAAATGAATTTATATATAAAACAGAAATAGGCCCACAGACATAGAAAACAAAATGACAGTTTCCAAAGGGGAAAGAAGGGGGATAAATTAGGAAATTGGGATTAATATATACACACAACTATATATAAAACAGATAACCAACAAAGACTTACTTATAGCACAGGGAAATATAGTCAATATTTTGAAATAATCTTGAAGGGAAAATAATCTGAAAAAAAAAGATACTTGTGTATATGTACATGCATAACTGAACCACTTTGCTATACACCTGAAAGTAACACAACATTGTAAAAAAACTACCATCACATAATTATTTAAAATTAAAAAAAAAATAGAAAATGTTAAAAAATTGCATCTTAACTGCCTTGCTCACATGTGTCATTAGATATCCAGATAGGAAAAAGACTTGACAAAGGAAATGCTATTGCACAGATAAAATGATGAGGTAAACTGCAGTATAGTGCTGTCAAGTAGACCTACAAACAAAGCCAGTGGAGGTGATGGAATTCCAGCTGAGCTGTTTCAAATCCTAAAAGATGATGCTGTGAAAGTGCTGAACTCAATATGCCAGCAAATTTGGAAAACTCTGCAGTGGCCACAGGACTGGAAAAGGTCAGTTTTCATTCCAATCTGAAAGAAAGGCAATGCCAAAGAAGGTTCAAACTACTGCACAATTGCACTCCTCACATGCTAGCAAAGTAATGCTCAAAATTCTCTAAGAGAAGCTTCAACAGTAGGCGAACCAAGAACTTCCAGATATTCAAGCTGTATTAGAAAAGGCAGAGGAAGCAGAGGTCAAATTGCCAACACCTGTTGAATCGTAAAAAAAAGCAAGAGACTTCCAGAAAAACATCTACTTCTAGTTCATTGACTACATCCAAACCTTTGACTGTGTAGATCACAAAAATCTATGGAAAATTCTTCAAGAGATAAGAATACCAGACCACTTTCCTGCCTCCCTAGAAAGCTATATGCAGGTCAAGAAATAACAGTTAGAACCAGACATGGAATAACAGGCTGGTTCTTTATTGGGAAAGGATTATGTCAAGGCTGTATATTGTCACCCTGCTTATTTAACTTATATGCAGAGTACATCATGCAAAATGCCAGGCTGGATAAAGCACAAACTGAAATCAAGATTTCTGGGTGAAATATCAATAACTTCAGATATGCAGATGACACCACTCTTATGGCATAAAATGAAGAGGAACTAAAGACCTTCCTGATGAAAGTGAAAGAGGAGAGTGAAAAAGCTGACTTAAAACTCAACATTAGTTTTTTAAAACTAAGATCATTGCATCCAGTCGCATCACTTCTTGACAAATAGATGGGGAAACAATGGAAACAATGACAGACTTTATTTTCCCGGGCTCCAAAACCACTGCAGATGGTGACTGCAGCCATGATACTAAAAGATGCTTACTCTCTGAAAGAAAAGCTATGACCTACCTAGACAGCATATTAAAAAGCAGAGACATTACTTTGCCAACAAAGGTCCATCTAGTCAAAGCTATGGCTTTTCCAGTATTCATGTATGGATGTGAGAGTTGGACTATAAAGAAAGCTGAGCACTGAAGAATTGATGTTTTTGAACTGTGGTGTTGAAGACTCTTCAGGGTCCCTTGGACAGCAAGGAGATACAACCAGTCCATCCTAAAAGAAATCAGTCCTGAATATTCATTGGAAGGACTGATGCTCAAGATGAAGCTCCAATAGTTTGGCCACCTGATGGGAAGAGCTGACTCATTGGAAAAGACACTGATGTTTGGAAAGAGGGAAGGCAGGAGAAGAAGGGGACAACAGAGGATGAGATGGTTGGATGGCATCCCTGACTCAGTAGACATGAGTTTGAGTAAACTCTTGGAGTGGTGATAGACAGGCAGCCTGGCATGCTACAGTCCACGTGGAGGCAAAGAGTCATACACAACTGAGCGACTGAACTGAACTGATTAATATTATTTTGTTTAACTGCTATTGACTGTCTCTTTTGTGCCAACTACAAGAACCTTCTTCCCAAATCTCATCTAATCTTCATAACAACTCTATATAGTGGATATTTTCACCACCTTTTATCATGAGAAAAAATTATCCCCAGAGTTCCAAAAATTAAGTGAATGGGGAACCAGAAATTTGAGTTCAGGTTTTTTTTTAATTCATGGCTCTTGTCCTTAATTACTAAGTTAAGTCCTACAGGATAAATGCATAAGGAAAAAGAGGCAAAAAAAAACCCTATAGTGTTCTTTATTTTATATATAACTAGTGTCATATTCAAAACATTGAGTGTTTTATATTAATTAATTCTCTTGGCCTAAAACTCAACATTATAAAACAAAGATTATGGTATCTGGTCCCATCACTTCATGGCAAATAGACAAGATAGAAGTGATAGTTGGACCATAGAAAAGGCTGAGAGCCTAAGAATTAATGCTTTTGAACCACAGTGTTGGGGAAGACACTTAAGAGTCCCTTGGACAGCAAGGAGATCAAACTAGTGAATCATAAAGGAAATCAATCCTGAATACTTATTGGAAAGACTGATGCTGAAGCTGAAGCTCCAATACTTTGACCACTTGATGCAAAGAGCAGACTAAGTGGCAAAGACCCTGATACTGGACAAGATTGAAGAAAGGAGAAAGATGGGGAGACAGAGGATGAGATGGTTGGGTGGCATCATAGACTCAATGGACATGAATGTGAGCAAGCTCTGGGACATGGTGAAGGACAGGGAGACTTGGATTGCGACAGTCCATGGTGTTTCAAAGAGTTGAACACACTGAGCGACTGAACAACAACAACTCTCATATAATCTAAATTATTATGCTTCACTTAGAATGTTCAGAAAAACTGTATTAGCTCACAAAGAGATGTTAAAGAATAAAAAAATCACACTTGATATCACCTAGGAAAAATAAACATAAAAAATAAGTTTAGAGGCAGCAATGTCACGTTCAGTGTTCTTACTCTGTTGGAAAGACTTCATCAAATAGTGCCAGTGCCATGTTTGTGAGCAGAGGCAATGATAATAGAAGGGAAATGTCACAACCCGAGATCTTCCAGAGTGTGAGAAATGCAAAAATTTTCCATACACAGAACACAAACAAATGACAAGGTTTTGTAATAGCCAGATTCCCACTGAAAAAGGCATAATTTTGATCTCATTTTCAGTATCATCTCGTGGATCTTTTTTTTTTTTTCTTTCAGAATTTCTCGATCATTTTGGAAATAAAAACAAAATGGATCCATTTCACAGCCTATCAGTTTGGTAACATTTACTGGGTTGTTTTTTAATAGTCACCTATTATCAGTTGAAGAGATATTTGGTGGTATAAAATGCCATAATTTGCAAAGAAATGGCAATTCAAGAAATTAACACATTTTAAAATGACTTTTTTGGGGTACTTTTTAGAGTGCAAAATATCTTACTTTACATGACCTAAATTTTATATTTTTAAAATTATGCATTATAAAGATTTTTCTTTGTTTGGTAATGCAAGGAATATGAGTATTTTGGTTTTCATGAGAAGAAATGCCATGGACAAATGTAGAAGGCCAAGAGCAGTTACATGATGCATGGCCTTCCAGTTGCTATTTCAGGGAAGCTAACTGTTGAGGAGCTCATTTTCAATTACAAAATAAAATTTCCATTTACTCATATCTTCCAGAGAAGTAGCACAAAATCAATGTAAACTAAATGGAGAAAGGTGTTTCAAAATTGTATTAACCAATTCTAACAGCTCCAAGATGAATATTGACAGAATGCTTCTTAGGTGCTTGGTGCAGCTTTTGAAGGGCTTAGACCTAGAGAACTATCAATTTAGTACAGCTTAGTGGTTAGTGGTTATTAATATGAACATATTGGTCAGTTCCTGGCCTTACTCATTGGTGTGTGCAACTCATTAGACCTTCAGGTTTCCCAAGCAGTTTATCATAAAATGAGGATAATATAATCTATCTTGTGGAATTATTTAAAAATCTAAATAAGTTAATATTTATGAGTGTGCTTGGGAAACTGCCTAACACTACTGAATTCAATACTAGTGTGACCAAACTGTTACATTTAAAAATTTTATTTTTCTTCCAGTTTTATTGTGATAAAATTGACATAGCTCTGTAAAGCTTAAGATGTTGAGCATAATGATTTTATATCATCATGAAATGATTCTCACAATAAGTTTAGTGAACATTCATCATCTCATAGAGATATAATATTAAAGAAATAAAAAAATGTCCTTGTGATGAGAACTCAGGATTTATTTTATTAACTTTCATGCTTAATATACTAAAATGATAATTATAGTTATCATGTTGTACATTACAATTCTAGTACTTATAACTGGAAGTTTTTACCATCTGACACCCTTCATTCAATTCCCTCTTCCTTGCCATCCTTCCACATGTGGATAGCCATAAATCTTTTTTTTCCTATGAGTTTGTTTATTAGTTTGTGAAGTATAATTCACTTGCAACATTATGTTAGTTCCTGATACACAATGTAGTGATTCACTATTTCTCTACATTTGAAAATGATCACCACAGTAAGTCCAGTTACCATCTGTCATCATATAAATATATTATGTCATTATTTATTGTATTTCCAACATTGTACATTTTATATCCATGACATTTATTTTGTAACTGGAAGTTTGTATCTCCTAACTTCCTTCAACTATTTCTTTCCTCTCTCCACCCTCAACTCCTGTGGCAACCACCTGTTTGTTCTCTATAGTTATGACTTTGTTTATGTTTAGTTATGTTGCTTCATTTGTTTAAGCCTAAGTGAAATCACGCAGCATTTATCTTTCTCTGTTACCTAGGTGTCTTATTTCACTTTCGCATAATGCTTTCAGGTCCATCCATGTTGTCACAAATAGCAAGATTTCTTTCTTTCTTATGGCTGAGTAATATTCCATTGTTTATGTATTGAGGAGGGGGGTGCCTTCTTTATCCATTTACTGACGGGCACTCAGGTTGCTTCCATCTTGGTTTTTGCTACTAATGCTATAACAAATATAGGTATGCATATATCTTTTCAAATTAGAGTTCTTGTTTTCATCAGATAAATACCCAATAGTGGAAGTGCTGAATCATATAGTGGCTGTATTTTTAATTTTTTGTAGAATCTCCATATAGTTTTCATATTGGCTACACAAGTCTCCAATCCCACTCACAGTGCACAAGGGTCTCCTTTTCTCCACATCTCTCCAACACTTATTATTTGTTGTCTTTTTGTTAATGAACATTCTGACGGTGTGACATGTTATCACATTGTAGTTTTGATTTGCACTTGTCTTAAAATTAATGATATTTCACACCTTCTCATGTGCCTGTTGGCCATCTTTATGTTGACCTTTTGGAAAATTTTCTATTCAGGTCCTCTGGCCATTTTTTAATCTGCTTTTTCTTTTTTTCCCTGATGTTGAGTCATATTGGTTCTTTGTGTATTTTGGATATTAACCTCTTATGATATGTATTGTTTTTAAGTACCATAGGCAGCCTTTTCGTTTTGTTGGTAATTTTCCTCACTGTGCAAATATTTTAGTTTTGTGTAGTCTCATCTGTTTTCCTTGCCTGTGGAGACACAAGACTTTTATATTTTTGAGTGACGATGTCCCATTAAGGCACAGAGGTAAAATAACCTCTGGGATTACAGACCCCAGAGAAGTCCCCTTTGGTTTTGCTTTTTCCTGTAACTATCATTAATATGGCTTTCCTGATAGCTCAGCTGGTAAAGAATCGCCTTCACTGAGGGAGACCTGGATTCGATCGTTGGGGTGGGAAGATCCCCTGGAGAAGGGAAAGGCCACCCACTCAGTATTCTGGCCTGGAGAATTCCATGGACTGTATAGTCCATGGGGTGGCAAAGAGTCAGACATGACTGAGAGACTTTCACTTTCATTGTTAATATGGAAATACGTATTGTCAGTACAACCAGGCCTCTTCTAATCACCCATGCACTTCAGTTCTGTATATACTGACAGTAACATATTACTTCCCATACATCTTAATATCTCGCTGAGACACTCTGATAGGACAGCAGTGTATCATAAGAAGTGTATCTTTTGGAAGTATTTTGTCAGATTGTCCAAGGTAGGGATATAATGATTAGTGCTTTAGATTCCTAAAGAGAAGCAAATAGATTCACTTTTTATTTTGCCACGATAATTTTTTGTCCACTTCTCTTTGGTCTGATCTCCAGACTCGCTGTGGCTTAAGTTTCATTGTATGTGTGACTTTGATACCATTTTTAATTTAAATAAAACTCAGAGGCCTCTAATTCTAGGAATAAAGGAATCACGTAGGACCAGAAAAGGTGAAGAGAAAAAAAAAGAAAAAAGTGATTGATGTGAAATAGAAAGGAATTTGACAAGAGGAGATATAAATCTTTTCTGTTTCCTATGTTACAGATTTGAACAAATCGAAGATTAAAAATCTTCTCTGCAATTTGCCTAAAGTCTCAATTCATCCTCAGATTTTTTTAACACAACCAATTTAAACACTTTCTATTATCTCCTAGGATCAAAAGAATCAATCAACATCTTCTACAGTCTTGTGGGTCCTCAATCATGCTTGCCCAAGGCAATGAAAATCAAATCAAAAGCTGCCTCTATGGGTAGGGAGTTATAACTCAATATAACAGAAAATACCACACTAGTAAAACCTTGTATAAAATAAAATGTAATTCACACTCACTGAAAACTATATCCTTTCAGAAATTATATGGAAACTTTCTCAATCTGTTTCTTTTTTTTTTCCTCAAAATGAGTTTTTAAAATGTCAACATATTATTCTTTATGAGGCAAAGAATTAAGTTTGTGATTAATCAACTGTTATATTCCTAATATTTTCATTTCTCTTCATTTTGATAACTTTAGATTATAACATTCAATTTAGATTTTTTGAAAAGTCAGTATTCGTTTAAAAAATATTAGAGATCATGTGTAAGTATACAAACCCACATAGTTACCAGTATGATTATGATTATATGTGTGTTTGTGTGTGTGTATGTCTGGGTGATAGACATAAAGTGAATGAGGCACAGTAACAGATTTGATCAAAAAGGTAGGAATAGAAACAACAAACTCAGGACAATCTTTCAATTTGTATTTTAAATGAAGCCAGTTTGATTATAATAAAGGTCTCAAATGGTTTGTCTGTGATGTTTCCTTGCAAATGAACATTAATTTGCTACCTTTACTATCATTGTCTCAATGTTTAGCTGCTGTATATAAAATATATGCTGAACACAACTTAATAAGGAGGTTTGAGATTTTGAATCTAACTATTTTTATGAAATGGAAGAAATTCTTTGCTTTTAATTGGTTTAGATGAGAAAAAAATTCCCTGCCCCACCATCAATTTTGTTTTCACTAATTAGTTTCCTTTGATTTGAAGTGCACTAATTGATGCTTTTGAACTGTGGTGCTGGAGAAGACTCTTGAGAGTCCCTTGGACTGCAAAGAGATCCAACCAGTCCATTCTAAAGGAGATCAGCCCTGGGTGTTCATTGGAAGGACTGATCCTAAAGTTGAAACTCCAATACTTTGGCCACCTGATGTGAAGAGTTGACTCATTGGAAAAGACTCTGATGCTGGGAGGGATTGGGGGCAGGAGGAGAAGGGGATGACAGAGGATGAATTGGTTGGATGGCATCACGGACTCGATGGACGTGAGTCTGAGTGAACTCCGGGAGTTGGTGATGGACAAGGAGGCCTGGCATGCTGTGATTCATGGGGTCACAAAGAGTCAGACACGACTGAGTGACTGAAGTAAACTTAAAGTCATTATTATTAAGATTACATATTATAATTACTTATCACTATTTGATGAAGGAAATAGTACAGGTAAAATGTTCACTTTTGATCACTTACACAAATGTCTATAATAATTATTTAAATTAATATAGCAAAAAATGTATTTAGAACCATGTCCATGAAATAAGTTGTATATGGAGTGCTTCCTCACACGGTTCCCATACTTTGGGGGAAAAATATGCTGTGGTTATATGTCTGTGTTTCATGTACATGTTTGTTCATGTTTGTACAAAACAAGCTTTTTTGTGAGGATGCAAATATGGTTACTTTGCATTGATTGCTAAAGAAGGCTTTCTTATCTCTCCTTGCTATTCTTTGGAACTCTGCATTCAAATGGGTATATTTTTCCTATTCTTCTTTGCTTTTTTCTTCTCTTCTTTTCACAGCTATTTGTAAGGCCTCCTTGGACAGCCATTTTGCTTTTTTGCATTTCTTTTTCTTGGAGATGGTCTTGATTCCTGTCTCCTGTACAATGTCATGAACCTCCATCCATAGTTCATCAGGCACTCTATCAGATCTAGTCCCTTAAATCTATTTCTCACTTCCACTGTATAGTCATAAGAGATTTGATTTAGGTTATGCATGAATGGTCTAGCCCACTTTCTTCAATTTAAGTCTGAATTTGGCAAAAAGGAGTTCATGATCAGAGCCACAGTCAGCTTCTAGTCTTGTTTTGCTGACTGTATAGAGCTTCTCTATCTTTGACTGCAAAGAATATAATCAATCTGATTTTGATATTGACCATCTGGTGATGTCCATGTGTAAAGTCTTCTCTTCTGTTGTTGGAAGAGGGTATTTGCTATGACCAGTGTGTTCTCTTGGCAGAATTCTATTTGCCTTTGCCCTGATTCTTTCTGGACTCCAAGGCCAAATTTTCCTTTACTCCAGGTGTTTCTTGACTTCCTACTTTTGCATTCCAGTCCCCTATAATGAAAAGGACATCTTTTTTGGATATTAGTTCTAGAAGGTCTTGTAGGTCTTTATAGAACCGTTCAACTTCAGCTTCTTCAGCATTACTGGTGGGTCATAGACTTGGATTATTGTGATATTGAATGGTTTGCCTTGGAAATGAACAGAGATCATTCTGTCATTTTTGAGATTGCATCCAAGTACTGCATTTCTGACTATCTTGTTGACTATGATGGATACTCCATTTCTTCTAAGGGACTCCCATCCACAGTAGTAGGTATAATGGTTATCTGAGTTAAATTCACTCATTCCAGTCCATCTTAGTTCGCTGATTCCTAGAATGAAGATGTTCACTCTTGCTATCTCCTGTTTGAACACTTCCAATTTGCCTTAATTTATGGACCTAACATTCCAGGTTCCTTTGCAATATTGCTCTTTACAGCATTGGACTTTGCTTCTATCACTAGTCACATCCACAACTGGGGGTTGTTTTTGCTTTGGCTCCATCCCTTTATTCTTTCTGGAGTTATTTCTCCACTGATCTCCAGCAGCATATTGAGCACCTACCAGCCTGGGGAGTTCATGTTTCATTGTCCTATCATTTTGCTTTTCATGCTGTTCATGGGGTTCTCAAGGCAAGAGTACTGAAGTGGTTTGCCATTCCCTTCTCCAGTGGACGACATTCTTTCAGACCTCTCCACCATGACCTGTCCATATTGGGTGGCCCCACATGGCATGGCTTAGTTTCATTGAGTTAGACAAGGCTGGTCCATGTGGTCAAATTGGCTAGTTGTTTGTGACTGTGGTTTCAGTCTCTCTGCCCTCTGATGCCCTCTCTCAGCACCTACCGTCTAACTTGGTTTTCTCTTACCTTGTTCGTGGGGTATCTCTTCATGGCTGCTCCAGCAAAGCACAGGCACCGCCCCTGACCTTGGACATGGGGTAGCTCCTCTCAGCAGCTCCTGTGCCATCACAGCCACTGCAGCTGCCACCCTGCACTGTCACGGCCACTGCTCCTGCACCTTGAGAAACCTGTGTGCAGATCAGGAAGCAACAGTTAGAACTGGACCTGGAACAACAGACTGGTTCCAAATAGGAAAAGGAGTCCATCAAGGCTGTATATTGTCACCCTGCTTATTTAACTTATATGCAGTGTACATCATGAGAAATGCGGGGCTGGAGGAATCACAAGCTGAAATCAAGATTGGCGGGAGAAATATCAATAATCTCAGCTATGCAGATGACACCACCCTTATGGCAGAAAGTGAAGAAGAACTAAAGAGCCTCTTGATGAAGGTGAAAGAGGAGAGTGAAAAAGTTGGCTTAAAGCTCAACATTCAGAAAACGAAGATCATGGCATCTGGTCCCATCATTTCGTGGCGAATAGATGGGGAAACAGTGGAAACAGTGGCTGACCCAAAATCACTGCAGATGGTGACTGCAGCCATGAAATTAAAAGATGCTTACTCCTTTGAATGAAAGTTATGACCAACCTGACAACATATTAAAAAGCAGAGACATTACTTTGTCCACAAAGATCCATCTAGTCAAGGCTATGATTTTTCCAGTAGTCATGTATGGATGTGAGAGTTGGACTATAAAGAAACCTGAGCACTGAAGAATTGATCCTTTTGAATTGTGATGTTGGAGAATACTTTTGAGAGTTCTTTGTGCTGCAAGGAGATCCAACCAATCCATCCTAAAGCAGATCAGTCCTGGGTGTTCATTGAAAGGACTGACGTTGAAGCTGAAACTCCAATACTTTGGCCACCTGATATGAAGGGCTGACTCATTTGAAAAGACCCTGATGCTAGGAAAGTTTGAGGGCAGGAGGATAAGGGGATGACAGATGATGAGATGGTTGGATGGCATCACCGACTCAATGGATATAGGTTTGGGTAGACTCCAGGAGTTGGTGATGGACAGGGAGGCCTGGCGTGCTGTGGTTCATGGGGTCACAAAGAGTCGGACACCACTGAGTGACTGAACTGAACTGAAATATACTGAGCATGGATTTTCAAGAGTCCTAATATCAACCATAACATCTGCAATCTGTGTGCAACTAGAAAAAAATCAAAATCACATTTAATTACACTGTTTATACTCACCTCTAGAACTAAATTTTAAAATATTAAAATTGCTAAGTTTAAGAACGTTTACCTATGGGCTTGCATATGTTGAAAATAGCATACATGTTTTCTTTTAATAGATTTAAAATCATTTTCCAAAGGGTTATCAATTTTTCTAAATTATATCTATAATTACTTGAGGATTGTGTTGAATGGGGCATCTCAGGTGGCTCAGAAGTTAAAGAATCTGCCTACCAAAGCAGGAGACCCAGGTTCAATCTGTATCTCTAGAGAAAAAGAAAAAGCAGTTTTCTCCTTTGCCTTTAGTTTCTCTTCTTTCTCAGCTGTTTGTACTACCTGTTTAAACAACCATTTTGCTTTTCTTTTTCTTGGCAATGGTCTTGATCACTGACTCCTGTGTAATGTCATGAACTTCTGTCCATATTCCTTCAGGCATTCTTGCTATCAGATCTAATCCTTTGAATCTATTTGTCACTTCCACTGTATGATCATCAGGGATTTGATTTAGGTCATACCTGAATGGTCTGGTGGTTTTCTCTACTTTCTTCAATTTAAGTATGAATTTTGCAATAACTCCCCACGTCAGTAGGTGCTAGTGGAGAAAAGTGGAGTAATAGCTGCAGAAACAATGAAAAGAAAGATCCAAAGGGAAAACAATGCCCAGCTGGGCATGTGGCACTGATGATGGAAGTAAAGTCTGTGTGCAAAGAACAATATTGCATAGGAACCTGGAATGTCAGGTCCACGACTCAAGGTATATTGGAAGTGGTCAAACAGGAGATGGCAAAAGTGAACATTGATGCTTTTGGAGTCAGTGAACTAAAATGAACAGAAATGGGAAAATTTAATTCAGATGACCATTATATCTGCTATTGTGGGCAAGAATCCCTTAGAAGAAATGATAAAGATCCAAAGGG
The DNA here is from genome assembly GCA_006408695.1 of Aepyceros melampus. Lineage (NCBI taxonomy): Eukaryota > Metazoa > Chordata > Mammalia > Artiodactyla > Bovidae > Aepyceros > Aepyceros melampus. The sequence continues at coordinate 158,604 of SJXQ01005603.1, read as the reverse complement.
AAAACAATGCCCAGTTGGGCATGTGGCACTGATGATGGAAGTAAAGTCTGATGTGCAAAGAACAATATTGCATAGGAACCTGGAATGTCAGGTCCACGACTCAAGGTATATTGGAAGTGGTCAAACAGGAGATGGCAAAAGTGAACATTGATGCTTTTGGAGTCAGTGAACTAAAATGAACAGAAATGGGAAAATTTAATTCAGATGACCATTATATCTGCTATTGTGGGCAAGAATCCCTTAGAAGAAATGAGTATCCCTCATAGTCAACAAAAGAGTCTAAAATGCAGTACTTGGATGCAATCTCAAAAATAACAGAATGATCTCTGTTCATTTCCAAGGCCATTCAATATCAAATGTATCATTCAATAGCACAGTAATCCAAGTCTATGCCCCAGTCACTAAAGCCAAAGAAGCTGAAGTTTAACAGTTCTATGAAGACCTACAAGACCTTCTAGAACTAACACCCAAAAAAGATGTCCTTTTCATTACAAGGGACGGAAATGCAAAAGTAGGAAGTCAAGAAAAAAGTTGAACATAGTCTCACCATAAGATCTATCAATCACGCTCTTAGATATTTACCCAAATAATCTGAAAACTTATATCCAGAAAAATTGTGTGAATGTTGAGAGCAGTTTTACTCATTCTTGCCCAAAACGATCAAGATGTCATTCAATAGGTGACTTGATAAGCAAACTGGTTATATTGATACAATAGAGATAAGCTATCAAATCATGTAAAGGCCTATATGATTCTTAAATGTATTTTGCTCAGTGATAGAAAAGAAAAAAAAGAAACTAGTCTGAACAGCTTATATACTGGATTGTTTGAATTGCATGACATTTTAGAAAAAAAAAACTTTAGCAATGATAAAGGGCTCATGACTCACAGGGAATTGAGGGGTGAGTGGTTCACAGTTGAAGTACAGGGGATATTTTAAACCAATGAAGCTATTGTGCATTCTGAGGCTATTTCTGTACTATTATTGTGGATACATAATTCTGTGCATCTGTCAAATCCCATAGAACTTCACCGTAGTGAATCTTACTGCATGTGAAGTAAAAAATAGTAATTTAGGAGATTGGACTACACATGGATGGAAGGCAAAATCTGACAAAACAGTGTAACTGTATTATACATGTACTAAACAGCCTCACTTAAGTGAGTGATATAAAGAGCCAGCCTAGTTATTGACACTAAATGGTGTGTGTAAGGCTACAGGCAAAGATAGAACACACAAAGACTCTGTTCTTCCTGCTAAAGTTTCCCATGGGAGTATTGGTTAATATTTGTGATACTACTATAATTGTGTACTAGAAGTAAATAAGTAAATGTATGGCCTATGGCAGAGACAGATTCTCATTGTTAGGAGGAATTTTACAGATAAGCAAGGAAAGTGCTCTTCCCTGGTGGCTCAGAGGTAAAAGAATTGGCCTGCAATGTAGCAGCCACAGGAGACGCGGTCGATTCCTGGTCAGGAAGATCCTCTGGAGAAGGACATGGCAACCCACTCCAGTATTCTTGCCTGAAGAATCCCATTCACATAGAAGCCTGGTGGGCTACAGTCCATCGGATCACAAAGAATTGGACATGACTGAAGCAATTTAGCATGCACACAAGAGGAGAAAGTTTCAATAATCTATGTTGTTGTGGACTAGAATTGGAGATATCAGTGTAAACTGATGTTTTGCTTAACATAGATACATTTGGATATATAGATGAGTATTTACAGATATGTAACATAGATTAATAATAACCTCAGATATGCAGATGACACCACCCTTATGGAAGAAAGTGAAGAGGAACTAAAAAGCCTCTTGATGAAAGTGAAAGTGGGGAGTGAAAAAGTTGGATTAAAGCTCAACATTCAGAAAATGAAGATCATGGCATCTGGTCCCATCACTTCATGGGAAATGGATGGGGAAACAGGGGAAACAGTGTCAGACTTTAATTTTTTGGGCTTCAGAATCACTGCAGATGGTGACTGTAGCTATGAAATTAAGAGATGCTTACTCCTTGGAAGAAAAGTTATGACCAACTTAGATAGCATATTGGAAAGCAAAGACATTCCTTTGCCAACAAAGGTCCATCTAGTCAAGGATATGGTTTTTCCATTTGTCATGTATGGATGTGAGAGTTGGACTGTGAAGAAGGCTGAGCACTGAAGAATTGATGCTTTTGAACTGTGGTGTTGGAGAAGACTCTTGAGAGTCCCTTGGACTGCAAGGAGATCCAACCAGTCCATCCTAAAGGAGATCAGCCCTAGGATTTCTTTGGAAGGAATGATGCTAAAGCTGAAACTCCAGTACTTTGGCCACCTCATGTGAAGATTTGACTCGTTGGAAAAGACTCTGATGCTGGGAGGGACTGAGGGCAGGAAGAAAAGGGGACAACAGAAGATGAGATGGCTGGATGGCATCATGGACTCGATGAACGTGAGTCTGAGTGAACTCCAGAAATCGGTGATAGATAGGGAGGCCTGGCATGCTGCGATTCATGGGGTCGCAAAGAGTCAGACACAACTGAGTGACTGAAGTGAACTGAACTGAAGTGAACATAATAATGGCAACCCACTCCAGTACTCTTGTCTGGAAAATCCCAGGGACGGGGGAGCCTGGTGGGCTGCCGTCTATGGAGTCACACAGAGTCGGATATGACTGAAGTGACTTGACGGCAGCAGCAGCAGCAACATAACATAATACATACACATACTGTTTTTTGCCCTGTCACCTGAGAGGTACCCTGGTAGCAACAAGGATACCTAGCACACAGATTTTGGTTTCTAATACCATTCTCAAAAAACAAAGAAACCCAGGACTTTAGGAGAAATAACTGATTCTATGACTAGGACAAGAAATATAAAAGATGAAGCTGTAGCATCTTACAGTTTTCAGAATGTGATATTCTCAAAAAAGCTACAATCAATGATCTCCTGTATAGCAAATGGAACTCTGCTCAATATTATGTGACAGCCTGGATGGGAGGGGAGTTTGGGAAAGAACAGATACATGTATATGTATGGCTGAGTCCCTCTGCTGTTCACTTGCAACTATCAAAACATTGTTAATTGCCTATACCCCAATACAAAATAAAAAGTTAAAAAAAAAATACTGCAGAGATGATTGAACACAGGAGTCAGATGAAAGGGCTCAATGGCCACAACTAGAAAAATCTGTACAAAAAGTAATGTGGTATTGGATTATAGATAAAAGTGTTAAATAAATATTCATGAGTCTGTATAAGGTGATTATCAAATAACTATATAAATGAAGAGAGAAGACAAATATGAGAGAGAATTCCAAATAGTTGATAGAAATACTCTGCACTCAAGGAGTCAGAGCCTTATTTTTTCCCCTTAAATACAGGCTGTGCTGAGTAATTTCCTCCGAAGAGTGTAGCGTAGAATGTGGGAGGCAGGAAGAGTAACTTTAGAGTGGAGAAACATAACAAACACTATGTCAGCCAGGTAGCCAAGGCTGACATCAACAGTGATACATCATTTTGGCAGCATCTATCCTTCACAAGGTGCGATGAAGTGGCCCCTTACCTATGTGGCCATCATCCTCAAAATGTGTAACTCCAGGCTTATCATGAGGATTATATTAGACAAATCCCAGTTGGAGAACATTCTTAAAACTAGTCATTACTCCTCAAAATGCACAACAAATACTCCTCAAAACTGTCAGGATCATCAACAATAAGGAAAGTCTGAGAAAATGTTGCAGCCAGGAGAAACCTAAGGATGCCTAATTGTACTGTGGCATTCTGGATAGGATCCTGGAAGAGAAAAAGACTGGTTAAAAGTTACTGAATAAACTACGAACTTTAGGTAATAATAATGTACTGTGTTGTTATTGTTGTTTAGTCACTGAGTCGTGTCTGACTCTTTGTGACCCACTGGACTGTAGCCTGCCAGGCTCCTCTACTCATGGGATTTCCCAGGCAAGAATACTGGAGTGGTTGTCATATCCTTCTCAAGAATATCTTCCTGAGCCAGGGGTTAAACCTGTGTCTCCTGCTTGGCAGACTGATTCTTTACTGCTGATCCTTACCATTTGTTTATTCATTATAGCAAATGTACCGTAAGAATATAGTGTTGCTTCTAGAGGAAGCTAGATATAGGGTATATTGGAATTCTCTGTACTATCTTTGTGATTTTCTGTTAACTTGAAAGTATTCTAAAAAATAAAGCTTTTTCTTTATTTTTCAAAATAGATTTGGTAAGGAATAATCACTGAGATTCTGATTCAGTAGGGTTGGTATAATGCTCCACACATATATTTTAATAGAGCCTGAGACACTAGGAAACACAGAATTAAGAGGCAAGGGCTAGGTTGTAAGTTCACTGAAGACAACAATCTTGTGATAAATAGTTAAGCAATTATAATCTTTTCTATGTCACAATATTAGAATCTCTTTTGTGTTGATGAGAAAAAGATTAAATTTCAAAACAGCTTTAAGAATACAAACAGAAGTGTATGTTAACAAAGATATTTTAATTTCAACATACTTGCACAATGTAACAGATACTATTTTCTTTGAAAGCATTTAATGTATGTTTATACACATAAATGTATAACCTCTCATAGTTTTATGTGCCATTTTATAAACGCCAATCCCTAGCATTGTAGAGAGTGCAAAAATAAAAGCTTTTGAAAAATAGATAGTACACAATTAAGTGCAGGCATTGAAGATGTGAAAGATATTTGTATGCTTGAGATGACGTTCCTGCTGAAATCTGATTCAGTACAGTTATTAGCTCACTTTAGTGCCTTCATGCACCTTCAGTGTATGTGTATGTGTGTGTATATATATGGGGCTTCCCTGGTAGCTCAGTAGTAAAGAATCTGCCTGCAATGCAGGAGTCACAGGAGAGGGGTTTCAGTACCTGGGTCAGGAAGATCCCCTGGAGGAAGGCATGGCAACCCACTCCAGTATCCTTGCCTGGAGAATCCCATGGACAGAGGAGCCTGGTGAGCTACAGTCCATAGGGTCACAAAGAGTCAGACACGACTGGAGTGACTAGCACACACGCATGTTTATACGTGTACTATTATACATATACTTACTGTTGTTTACAAAGAAACCAGTGAACTATGGGAATATTTTTAAGTACTCTCCAATTACAGAATCAAACATAGTGCATTTAACTCTTAAAAACCGGCCAGTTTTTGAAAATAGGTGGCCATGACATTTTCCTTCTTCAAATCCTGAATTGTTCATTTTCATCCTATTGACATTTCAACCAACGGGGGCATAAAGGAACAAATCAAGCTGTAGCTCGGATTTTGTACTAAAAACTAATGAAGAACATTTGAAGATATTGGCTAAGATTATTTTTACATTTCTAAAAATCATGAAATGTGATTGGTTCATTTAAAGTCTGAAAGTAGTTTATATACAGTTTGCGGAGGCAACATTAAAAACCGGCCAGTTTTTGAAAATAGGTGGCCATGACATTTTCCTTCTTCAAATCCTGAATTGTTCATTTTCATCCTATTGACATTTCAACCAACGGGGGCATAAAGGAACAAATCAAGCTGTAGCTCGGATTTTGTACTAAAAACTAATGAAGAACATTTGAAGATATTGGCTAAGATTATTTTTACATTTCTAAAAATCATGAAATGTGATTGGTTCATTTAAAGTCTGAAAGTAGTTTATATACAGTTTGCGGAGGCAACATTGTATAGTGGAATAATTAAAAATGATTAAAGGAAAAGTTCGGTTTGTATCTGGCTTTGATACTCACTGTTGGGTTTTTATATTGGGCAAGTACCTTATACATCTCTAAGCCTGTTTCCTTATTTCTAAAATGTCTCAAAATCTCAGGCACACACTCAGTTACTTAGTCATGTCCAATTCATTGCAACCCCATGGACTGTAGCCTGCCAGGCTCCTCTGTCCATGGACCTTTCCAGGAAAGAATACGGGAGTGGATTGCCATTTCCTCCTCCAGGGGATCTTCCCAGGTCAGGGCTCAAACCCATATCTCCTGTATCTTCTGCATTGGCAGGCAAATTATTTACCTCTGTGCCATCTGGCAGAGTCGGACACGACTGAAGCGACTTAGCAGCAGCAGCAGCAGGGCCATCTGGGAAGCTCAATGTTTTAGGCACCCACCATAAATTTCATATTATTTTCTTCACCACGTGGTGGGATGTTATTTTCTATTGCAGGATAATTCTTAAGGTCATCTACATTTTTAGTTTATGGTTAAGAGATTTGAGTGAGACATTTTGGGGGGGAAGCATTTAATTCGGCTATAACACATAGTAGAAAATAAATACAATCCTTTGTTGCCTCATTTTGCCTCTCACATTCTCTTCCTTCCTTTTGTCATCCTTTGCTATAGTGATATCATTTGTTCAAATGAACATGCCCTCCATTAAGATAGCTTCAGGGAGATTTATCATATATAAAATGAATATTATGAATATCATATATAAAATATGATATTTATCATATATAAAATGAATATTATGAATAAATGAATATCAAGAAAATGAAGGAATCTAGCTGCGCAGTGAAATCAAATGAAGTTTATAAGGTATGGGTCACAACAGCCTGCTGTAATCTTAGTGAGGTGCCTGAAACTCAAGAGGCAAACTGTGTTGGGGCACATGCCCATTTCAGGTGGGAACTAAGATGTAATGGTGCAACAAGCTAAATGTGGAGCCAAACCACACATGTTATCTATTGTTAATAGCTTCTAAGACTGTCTTAAATGATGTGTTATTGAACTTACTAAGATTGTCATTTCCTCCTTTACTGGGTTTGTTATAAATCAGTTGCTTGTCTCTATCCTGACAGTATAAAAAAAGTACCCTCTAAAACTATACTCAAAAAGATACTAGATATGTTCACTTACACTCACTTCCTTCATAGAACTATTGGTGCACTAGTTGCTACTGGAAAATAATCACATTATGTACAGTACCTCTAACCTCCTAAATATTTAGTAGGTTTCTTCACGGACACCCACCACAAAACCCAGGAGCTTTTCTGCACCCTCCTAAGTATTATTTCCAATATTCAACAGACTCACAATTTTAATTTATGGTTCACAACCTTTCAAATAAAAACTTTTATGATTATCCCTAATATTCTTTCAAATGTTTTTTAATGGTCTTTGTCATCAAAAATTTACTGGAAGATATAATCTAAACCCTCTGAAAAAATATAACAATTAATAGAGTAATCTTTAACTTTCTCTCCATGAATCATGATGCTTTCTTTTCTCATGTACCAATGGACTGAAGTCAAGAGGGCAAAAGATGATATGACTTCTGATGGCTCTGTAAAGTTTATATGATGTTCAGTGGACTCAATGCTTATACTTCTTTTCTTTCATGCATGTAAACTCCCTATCTGATATCTGAAAGGATTAACCCATACTCAGTAATTAATGTAACTGTTATTATAAAGATATTTAACAAGGTGCTAACCATCAAAGTGGCAACTCTCAATGACTGGAATCTACCTGATCTTTTGAGTGCAGTGTTGGCATTCTTTCTCTCCATGAATCATGATGCTTTCTTTTCTCATGTACCAATGGACTGAAGTCAAGAGGGCAAAAGATGATATGACTTCTGATGGCTCTGTAAAGTTTATATGATGTTCAGTGGACTCAATGCTAATACTTCCTTTCTTTCATGCATGTAAACTCCCTATCTGATATCTGAAAGGATTCACCCATACTCAGTAATTAATGTAACTAATTGTTATTATAAAGATATTTAACAAGGTGCTAACCATCGAAGTGGCATCTCTCAATGACTGGAATCTACCTGATCTTTTGAGTGCAGTGTTGGCATTAGATTCTCTGGGTTAGTGGCTGTTGAAGAGTTAATGCTGGAGTTTCCAGTGTCCCATGAACTGTCCTTCCACGGCCCTTAGTAAAATATAATCTGTATAAAGATGCACAAACTGCTATGGAACATGGAGGGTGTCAGCCATTCCTCAATATGAAGAAATCAATGTATCACGTCTCTAGTGGCACAGTGTCATTTAATAGAGTCTCAACACATGGCTACAATCAGGCACTATATTGTATTTAATGTTTGAGTTATGATTAGGAGGAAGACAGATCCATGTATATTTAAGCTTATCTCAACAAAGGATATTTAGTTGCCCTTTTGCTCCTACTCGAAGTACAAAGCCAACTCCTTGCTGATATGTCAGTCATCAGGCATGTTAAACAAAATCCTCCCATTTTATATTATATTATAGATATTCATGATGGATTTTCTCAAGACTAAAGAGGATAAGACCTTCATAAATAGATTTTTAAAACAAGATGCTTTCATTAACATTTTCAAAATTTCTTCTACCCCAGATCAAAATTTTGTAAGGAGTATTGTCTGCGGAAATAAAACATTATGAGAAGTACAACAAGATGTACTATGTAAATAACTGGATAGTAACCTGATGGTTAAGAACTAGAACAACTTAGAGCAACTTTATTATTGTTTGTAGTAAATAGTACTTATTCTCTACAGTTTACTCAAGTGCCATTAACTTTTACAGAAGTCACAAGAATTAGAGTATCAACAAACAAGTAGGTATAATGATGTATTTAGGCCAAAGTTACCTATAGTTATAGAGCTATTATAGAGCTATAAAAGCTATTTTTTAGCTATTGAAATACTAGAGAATATAGTAGTATTAAGTTAGCCTATACTTTACAACTGTTCTATGCTCCTGAATAGCAAGGATATTAACTTAACTAATGATCCTTTAAATGGGTTTGTAAAATATAATTTAAGCTACTTGCAACACTCAAAAGAGAGGCATCGTTTGTTACTGCCAAAAATCACTGGCATGTGGAAATCAGAAAATCATTAGCCTTGATAGGAAAAGCTTAATACAACAGGGAAGAGAACACATTATTTAGAACAGTTAAATGACAATTGATGCAACCACTGGTGAAACGCATAAGAAAAAAGTGGATATGATTTAGCGAATGATAAATTCTACACTTAGTATTAATGCATGCAAAGGAACAGAAATCTTTGCTCATTAACCATTGCACTAGTTTGTGAGCCAAAATGCTTCAGGCTATAGCCCTAATTGTCATAAATGTTTATTTCTGTGCAGGTTTAATTTAGGGTTAAGAAAAAAATGTTATCCTGAGTGATGAGAGATTATACATCTTTTTATTTTCTTCATTAGCTTATATTGGTTTACTTAAATCCCTGTTCATACCCACCCTCTTCCAAGGTCTCCACAAAACCACTAGCTAGAATTAATCTTTCCTGATCCCTCTCTTTTGTCCTCCGTTATGCCCCATTCTTTCTGCATCTATTATAGCAGTGTGCTTAATGGCATATTTACAGGTATACATCATTAGAGCACCAGTTATTCATAGCTGTTTAGTATAGTGTGATACTGTGCTTTTCTCAGTGTGAATGGCACTTGCCAATCTGCATTGTTTATGCTCTTGAGTCGCTTTGCTATTAACAAACTTTCTAAGCTAATGATTTCTATTTGATTCTCAACAAATATATTGACAATTTCTCAAAGAGTGAAGAAACAGGATGATATGCAGCATCACATGTGTGAACCTTAGATGGATATGGGACCTTGCTCTACCTGCTTGCTCCACCATTTCAACATCTGTTAAGAGTAAGAGAGAGTCAATTATCCCATACTTTTATGTTAATTTAGTTTTCAATCACTTTGTAGAGAATGCATCTCCAAAGGGGCTGTCAAGACTTTGATTTATTTATTACTCATATTTATGGAACTCTCTTCCACTTCATTTTAAAAGACAGTAAATGGGATATGCCTTTATCTGTGTGTGTGCCTGTATACCCTTTATCATTGAGTTTCCCAAAGAAACAGGAATCATACCTCAGTGGTAAAATCTAAAGTGAGTACAAAGGCTGACAAAGCAGTATAAATATGTGGAGAAGACAAAGTTAGCATTACAAACAAATAATCACATTAAGTATTAGCACCTGAAGAGTGCCTACCTGCCAAAAGAGGGCAATAGTTATTAATAGCTTCCGCAAAATAATATAAATGTTTTTCTATGCTTCCCAGTTTTTCAAGAAAACCAAATGTGATTTTTGTGATATTGTTTAAATGTTGACCAATTAATTTAAACCCTAGTTATTTTGCATATTGTGCAAGATCAAGTACAACATATCTAGAGATGAGAGTCAACTCAGGGGCTACCTGTTTAATGTCTGCCATAACTTTTTTTCCTCTCCATTCTTACCTGCTTTCTTGCTTCTCTTCTATGTCTTATTCCATTTATCCTTCTCTTTTTATGTGCTTGCAGGTATATACATATGTGTAGCCTACTTTAATTACCTGCAATCAAGTTATAAAATCAGATACAAAACCTTTAAAATGATAATATGAAACAAGCAATAAATTAAGAATACTGACCAATACCTTGATCTGATCATAGAGTTAGCTTTAACATTTCTACTGCCTGCCGGGGTCCAGCCCTGTTGGATCCAGGAATTGGAAGCAGGGACGGCTTTGGCGAGGAAAAAATTATTTATTAGTATAAGATTAGATTAGGAAATAATAGTGTAGTAGGAAAATTAGATGGAGAAAAGAAGGCTAAATAACTTGGTTTACATGGAAAGCCAATAAAGTTCCAGATAAGGAGCTTGCACCATCTACGTTAGGCCACCGGCGTCCGTTTGAATATTGGAGAGTGCCCCGCCCTGGGCTCTCTCTTGCGTGGATCTTAGCAGCCAGGACAAGTAAGTAGACATGGCAAGCCTTCACGCCCCAGATGGGAATTCAGCCTGAAATTAGAGTAAGTAGGAGACACGGGGGAAACCAATCCTTCCAATAACTGGCCCCCCTTCTATTGTTTAGAAAGGCATTTTATACCTTTTTTTTTACATGGAGATCAATGAGTAATACAAAATTATGCAGCGTTAGCAGCCCCAAAACCAGGCTTTCTTTTTGCATACCCTCCCGTTTACAAAAGGTCTCAGGTGGTTTACATTATCTTCTGGCCAAGAGGCCTGTTCACATTTTTATGGCTCTCTTCCTGGGTAATTGTCTATCAACCAGAAAACTCCTTTTCCCTAGAAGTGTTTTTTCTTTACTTCAAGTCTCCCCACTCCAGATGGGAATTCAGCCAAAAAAGGGGAGAAAAGAGCGACATGGGGAAGCCCAGCATTGGTGCAAGACTCCCAAAACTTTACTGTTCAAAATCAGCTTATATACCCCAAGTTGTGCATAAAGAAATAATGGAATCTGCAGAGTTATGGAGGGGCGGCAGTCAGACCTTCATTGAGACCAGGCTTTCTTTTTGCATACCCTCCCGTATACAAAAGGTCTCAGGTGGTTTACATTATCTTCTGGCCAAGAGGCCTGTTAACATTTTTATGGCTCTCTTCCTGGGTAATTGTCTATCAACCAGAAAACTCCTTTTCCCTAGAAGTGTTTTTTCTTTACTCTGCATTACCCTCAAAGTACTAAATAAAGTTACATTCCTGTAGAACAAAGGTGCAGTGGGTTATAACAAAGAAAGTACTTAACTCAAAGATCTAATATTGCTAATACCAGGTCTACTACCTGTTTTTCTATATATCAACTATATTTAAATAAAAGATTAAAATTTGGCAGCAAGTATTGGCTCAGCAAATGAAGCCTTTAATCAGTCCTATTCTAATGATTTTGACTCCTCGGAAGCCCCTACATTCCTAGGATGTTTTAAGCTTCCTGTGCATCCTGCTGTTGGGAGGCCTCAAACAATCACATGCGCAGCCTGCAGGCAGGCTAGAAAGCCATCAGAGAGGTTTTTGGATTGAAACACTCTTTCAAATGCAGAAGACTAAAGCCCCAAGTTTACTTTTTCCAGAGAATGTCAGAAGAGTGGAAAAGCAGGCAGATTCTTATTTTTGGGGGGTACATGCTCAGGAAATGCCAGGGGGAAAACCTGAGATCTGACTCGACCTTGCCCATCAAATCTCTGCCACATGACCTTGTCACGGGTGGGATTCCTCACACTGGCTTCTGGCAATTTTGCAACACAACCTACCAATGAACACCAAAGACATACTATACCCCAGCTCCACGAATCAGTCAGACATGTTAGATGCTGCTTCAGATGATGCTATTTGAGGGAAAAAATGTGCAGCCAGCATCAGGATGGGCAGAAAAAGTCTTTTAAAGACAGGACATACAGTTTCTTTTATTCAACACTTAGCGAGTTCCCACTGTGTACTAGCATGGAGGATAAAGTACAGAAAAAGAATTTTTGCCCCTGCCCTCATGGAGTATATAATTTAGTGAGAATAAAGTCATTGTGGCAGATTACTGGTTGATCACCAAACCCAGTCCTCTTCTTTCTGGCACAGAGAAACTAGACTTCTCAGCCTCCTGTGCAGTTAGATGTGGTGGCCAAGTCCCAGGCAATAGACTGTGAGTAGAAGTGATGGCTGTTGCTTCAAGGCTTGTTATATAAAAATATCCCACACCTGATCCTCCATGATCTTTCTTCATGTGCTATCCAGATGTTATGATGCAGAGTGATTTTGAAGTCAGCATTACATGTGACAAAGCTGGAAGCTTGGGGTGTCAAATAACTATGGAGCAGAGCACTCAGCTACTAGCTTGGCCTTATATTGACTCTGTTAGGATAAATAAATTTATATCAGGTATAAATGAAGAAATGAAATTTTGGAATTTGTTGTTATTGCAGGTGGTTTCCTTTCTCTCATAAAGAGTGAAAACAGAACTGCAGTATAAGATGGGAAGTACTATGGTGGAGAAAAGACACGGTGCTGTGAGATTCCAGAGGAGGAACACATAACCAGGGCACGGGAGCTCAGGGAAGGTTTTCTGGAGGAAGTGACTTAACAACTAGGCTTGAAGAATGACAAGAATTAGGAAGACACATCAGAGAAAGAGAGCAATCAAGGAGCAGAACGTTCAGTGTGGACAGAACATAGGGGAGACAACTGAAGTCTGGTGAGATGTTGAAGGCACTCTGTGAGCAGTAAAGAGAGGAGGATGAAGTAAGAAGTTACATCCTTAAAATTCCACAGAGGAATACTATCCAGCTGGTCCTTACAAGGTGCTATGCCCCAGGGTAAGTGACAGGTGGCCTGGACTATAGGGTGAAGGCTATAGGGAAGTAAAGAAGTGGGAAGGTTTCAAGTGTGGGCCCAACAGGATTGGTACATAGCTGAATGTAGGAAATAAATAAAAGAGAGAAGTCAGAATAACTCCCAGTTTTCCAGTTTGGGCAGGTGTTTGGATTAAGATGTCGTTATCTGAGAAAATAAACAGAAAAAATATCCTTGGAAGGCCCAGAGGTACAAAATGAAATAAAATTTGGAGAGATTGATTTTGACTGCATATGATATATCAACTTCCAGCAGAGGGCTGGTCATATGAGTCTGAATCTTAGGAGTAAAATTAGGTTGCAAATGAATATTTGTGAGACATCAGTATGTAGACAGTTATTGGAGTAATTGAGAGCTCCAAGGAGGATGGGTCCTGGGAGAAGACAGAGCCTAGGATGGAATGATGGGGAAAACTTTCATGTAACATACTGGAAGGAGAAAAGGAGATTGAGAAGGAGGAGCCAGGGAGGCAGCAGCAAAGTCAGGGGCTATGTCATTAGAGAAGCCAAGCTGACGGAGGGTTTCCAGAAGCAGGGCCAGTCAGCCCAACTCAGCAAATATTTGTGAGGGAAGGCTGTGTGCCAGATGTTGGGTCAGTGCCGTCAAATGCTGCCAGGAAAACAGATTTCCATCTGGCTCTTAACTGCTATGAAGCCATTGCATTAGAAACATCATACTGCATCCAGAGTCTCCAAGACAGTTTTGCAAATCATTTGGAGATTTGTAGCTTAGCTATTAAAAGCATCAATTCCAGAACCAGACACCATGAACTGAAGCCTGTCTTAGTTCAAAGTTAGATGTGTGATCTTGGTAGAATCTATTGACCTTTCTCTCTCTCTCAAATTCCTCACATGTAAAATAACAGTACTTTTCGATAGGGTGAGTGTATAAAGTACTTAGAAGTATGTCTGGCACGAGGTAAGGGCTAAGAAGTAATCTTAGAAGCTATACAACAGCTCATCTGCAGTTTAGCTCAGGTGTTGAAAACACAAGCATATCGTAACAATAGATGACTTGAATCTCCTTATGAGTTCTACCATTGCTCCCATTTCCCAAGTCCTTCTAGAAGGGGGCTGATGTGAGGTAACCAATCCTTCCTTCCCTAGGCTGGCCCAAGTCAAGAACTACATTCCAAAATGCTGTAGCAGAAAACGGCTACCTGTCTGGGCAGAAGAGAACAGCAGCCTACTGGGCACTAGGTCTATGATGGAGCAGCATTTCTCCTGGCAGAGTCACCTGCAGCTCTCCTCTTTCACCTCACTGAGCCCCTAGTGGTTCACATACCTGTGCAGTCATTGTAACTTCTACCTCATTGCCTTCCACCACTCATCAAGTGTTAGGAAAAAAACACACCAAAAGACTGCTTTACAGGATACATGAAGTATTTGCAGAGTAAGCTCAGATTGTCTCAAACTGAGTATTGGAATCACATTTCTGGACACATAGGGAATTGAGCACTGGCATTCACCCACTGGCCCATCCTGACAAGGTTGCTGGGGAGGTCAGTCATTCTTCACTCCCCATGAGCTTTCTGCTGACTCTGCTCCACTGCGTCTTCTAGTGGACTTATCAGGAAGTCTCTGTATGAAGAGCAGCTATGCATCTCCTCCACAACTTGTTCAGTCACTTGAGTTGTGTGCTAATCTGTAACCTCACGGATGGCAGCACATCAGGCTTTCCTGTCCATCACCAACTTCCAGAGCTTACTCAAAGTCACGTCCATTGACTCGGTGATGCCATCCAACCATCTCATCCTCTTTCATCCCCTTCTCCTTCTTCCTTCAATTTTTTCCAGCATCAAGGTCTTTTCAAATGAGTCAGCTCTTTGCATCAGGTGGCCAAAGTATTAGAGTTTCAGCTTCAGCATCAGTCCTTGCAATGAATAGTCAGAGTTCATTTCCTTTAGGACTGACTGGTTTGATCTCCTTGCAGTCCATGGGACTCTCAAGAGTTTCTCCAACACCACAGTTCAAAAGCATCAATTCTTCAGTACTCAGCTTTCTTTATGGTCCAACTCTCATATCCATACACGACTACTGTAAAGCCATAGCTGTGACTATGCAGAACTTTGTTGGCAAAGTGATGTCTCTACTTTTTAATATGCTGGCTAGGTTTGTCACAGCTTTTCTTCCAAGGAGCAAGCGTCTTTTAATTTCATGGCTCCACAACTGGTTCATTATGATTTTAAGAACCTATGGATCAAAGAGTGAATTTGAATTTCTCTCTCATCAAGATGGTTTATCTTTGTCCCTCTTTGCAGTAATTTCTTCAGTTATCTATTTTTTAAAATTTTGTGTGATTATGTGTTTTCCTTGGTGGTGAAAAAGTGATAAAGAATCTGCCTGCCAATGCAGGAGACCCGGGTTTAGGGAAGAGCTACTAGAGAAGGAAATGACAACCCACTCCAGTATTCTTGCCTGGGAAATTCCATGGGAAAAGGAGCCTGGCGTGCTACAGTCCATAGGGTCACAAAAAGTCAGATGCAACTTAGAAACAGATTTTTTTTTTTCCATAACCATACAAAACAAGGTAAAAAAATACAGAGAAGTAAATAACTAGCTATAAGTAATCATTGGATACTGTGGAATACTGAGATATGATGTGCTTCTGCTCCTCCTAATTACTATAGGAAGAAAAGGTGGAAGAGGAAATGGAGAGGGGAAAGGAAAAACAAGAAAGACTATCCATGTTTTAGACAATTCTCAGAAGGGTGAGAAAAGAATGATCTCTTTACTCTGGGACTCTGTTCCTTGCACGGGAGAATACACGGCTTTCATTGTCAGTCAGCAGTCTCTTATCTCCCTTCCCATAGACCAGCCGGAGAAGGCGATGGCACCCCACTCCAGTACTCTTGCCTGGAAAATCCCATGGACAGAGGAATCTGGTAGGCTGCGGTCCATGGGGTTGTGAAGAGTCGGACATGACTGAACGACTTCCCTTTCACTTTTCACTTTCATGCATTGGAGAAGGAAATGGCAACCCACTCCAGTGTTATTGCCTGGAGAATCCCAGGGACGGGGGATCCTGGTGGGCTGCCATCTATGGGGTCGCACAGAGTCGGACACGACTGAAGTGACTTAGCAGCAGCAGCAGCATGGACCAGCATCTTTTATTCATTCATGTATCTACTCTTCCTCCCTCCCTCATTCTGAGAGCTGACCTTCACAGTATTCACCAAGTGACTTAGTAAGTGAAGGCAGAAAGAAATGGCTTAAACATTGGTAATACGATCATAATGCTAGGTAGGTAGAACAGGGAAAGGAGTCCAAAATGGCGGTGGCTACAAGACAAGCAAGGGAAAAAAGCCCACGAAAATAAAACAAAAAAAGGTCCGAGGACTGGAATGAAGACCTCAGGTAAAACAAATAGCACTCCTGGCTGGCCCAATTTACATAGGGCAGGCCCAGGGAGAGATAAACATATAAATAGAAGAGCCAAAGCTAGCTCGCTCTCTCTCCCGTGCGCTGGGGCGCTCTTCTCCTCGTGTCTTTAGATCGACGTGCCCTCACGCCTCGAAGATGGATTTTCCTGCTATCTTCTAAATATAATAGAGCTGTAACACTGAGCTGTAACACTGATTTGTTTAAGAGCTATAACATGGTCCATTCGAGACCTGAGAGCTAGAACACGGTCTATCCAAGACCTGAGAGCTGTGACACGCCGAGGGGGCTTTAATGTCCATCACTCCAAATCTTTGTTGTGACCAGACAATCGAAAAACACACACTCGCGTGACATCTATGGTGCCGTGACTTGAATATAACCTGGCTGAAACAACCTCCCCATGGAAGAGGCCAAGCACAGCCGGAGCCCAACTCAGTGAAGCTCCCGTGGTAGAGGTGGAACGCGAAGAAAATCCAGCGCAAGGGAAGGCCCATCGTGCCAGAAACCGGGACAGTGGAAAGCCCACGCGGCCCAGTCTCAGATCTCAGAAGATCTCCAGTTAAGGTAAGAGGTCCTCGCTCCTCTGGCTGGAGGGACATGCCTAATGAAACCTTAATCCCTTTACAATCTCTCCTTCCTTGTTTCCTCGAACCTCCCGCGAACAGGCGGGCGGCAGGGGACACAATTGAGGAACTCTAGAGAGGCTACTCCTCAGCATGTCCCAAATGCACTATCTGCTGAGCCCCAGTAGCTGTTACACAAGCCAGTGGGGGTTCTTCTGTCCATTCTCTTCTGTGCTAAGGATCAGACCAAAGAAACGGTGAGCACTGGTCATATATTTAGTAAATTTTCCGGCGGGCTATGAAGGGGATTCCTTGGCACGTTTTTCCCACTAATAAGCTCAGACTCTGAGGTCTCATTACAAAAATTCACTGAAAGTCAAAGAGGTAGACTTATTAAAATTCAAAAAAAAGCGCTGCACTTTACAGAGTACTGGCCCTGGAATGCGGCCTGGCTAGGTTTTGCAAGCAGGGTGAATTCATATGCTAACGAGTGAGAAGATCATCCCAGCTACTGAGGAACCACCCACTCCATCATCTTTTTCACAGTGCCCTGAGCTGTCCTGCCACCTCTGTCTGTTGGCTTATAGATTGGGGATTAAGGTTTACTTGAATTTGACATGTCATCTTGGACCCAACTGATTTTAATTGGTTTACATTATAAAGTGAAATAAAGTGAAGTGAAGTCACTCAGTCATATCCAACTCTTTGCGACCCCATGGACAGTAGCCTACCAGGCTCCTCTGTCTGAGATTCTCCAGGCAGGAGTACTGGAGTGGGTTGCCATTGCCTTCTCCAGGAGATCTTCCCAACCCGGGGATCGAACCTGGGTCTCCCGCATTGCAGGCAGACGCTCTACCATCTGGGCCACCAGGGAAGGAAGACATTATACCCTTGTGCTATGTCATTCTTTTAAAGGTTGTGCTCTGCCATCTTCCCTCCTGTTTCATGCTCTTTTCCTGAGCCCCATCCAGACCCACAAGGTTGCCTCTGCAATCTTCTGGAAAGACAACCAGAAAATAGCTGGCATGGGGAGGGAAATACTCTATAATATCCAACCCCCTAATCCTACCCAGTACTGGTCACACTGGAGATCTTGGGGATGCCCGACTCCAGTCCGGGGGTCCCAGGAGGCTGTAATGCCTCAACCTGCTCGGGGATCCGCCAGTCCCAGGGGTCCCAGGAGGTTGTCACGCCTCGACCTGCCTGGGGATTCGGTCTCTAGGAGGCTGTCACGCCTCAGCCTGCCTGGGGATCTGCACTCTAACCCAGCGACACCTGGCTCTCGGGTTGCAACAGTTCTGGGTAGGATAAGCTTCAAAAAGACTCATCCCTAAGGAAGTCCACCCATAAAAATCAAAAGCATAAACTCGCGTGACAATAACAATGGTAATGGCGATGAAGAAAAAGAACGAGGAAGCCATAATCAGAGAACTTTGTATTTTTTTGTGAGGGCTTCCCTTGTGGCTTAGCTGGTAAAGAATCCACCTGCAGTGTGGGAGACCTGGGTTTGATCCCTGGGTTGGGAAGATCCCCTGGAGAAGGGAAAGGCTACCCACTCCAGTATTCTGGCCGGAGAATTCCATGGACTGCATAGTCCATGGGGTTGCAAAGAGTCCGACACGACTGAGTGACTTTCACTTCTTTTTCATCACCATCATCTAGAAATCTCAGGCTAATAAGCAACTGCCAGCCATCTCTGAAAATACTTCTTTCTTACAATGAACAGCCATTTTCTGATTGCCCACACTGGGTGCTGGCACTGATTGGTAACATATGATTTAATTCTGGCAGGAGTCACTGGATATGATAACTGCGAATTTCATTTGTATTAAAACGACTGATTAAATGTTCTTTTCTGGAGGTCAAAAAATAATGTGACATAGTCCTTGCTTACCGCAGATTTACTGCAGGGGAAGAATTCATTCGATTCCATCTAACAAGTGTTCGTGGACCACTGAAAAGAGGAACACTGCCAAGGCATGCATGCTGCCTTGATCCTCGCCTCACTGTGTCTCTTGCCTGGTTTAGACAACAGCTGTATGCGTCCTCATGAGCAAGCCTGTAGAGTTTGTTGAAGGCCGAATCCATGCCAATAAGCTTCTGGGAACAAAAGGATCAATGGCACCTATCACTTTCTTGAAGGGGCCCAAGATCATTTCAGTCTTACTTATCTCCAGCTGAATTTTGTTCTGATCTTGGCCTAAGGATCTGTATCAAATTGCATAGGTTATGGAAAGAGTGACCCCTTTACTCTGGGACTTTGTCTATCATGCAGAAAGAAGTCAGAGCTGAAGCCATCCAGAGATGGCTTTATACAATGGTTCAAGGTTAAGGCCCCTTGGCATTACATGACCCAACTGCAACAATCTCAGCATTAGTACTCTTTCTATTCCCTGTCCACATTCTTTCATTTACTCACCCAGAATTTGGGAGCCTGTTTTCCAGGCATTTTGCTCAGCGCTGGGGACACAATGACCAGTTTCTCTGGAGTTTAGGTTTACAGAGGATATGGCTGTTAACCAGAGACTTATATAAATCGATCCAAATACGAGAACACTGAAGGAGGGAAGGCCTAGTCAGAGTCTCAGGAAGGCTGCCCTAGGAATGTAGAGGGAGAATGGATGCAGGGGAAGAGCTGTGGGAGCTTTCAGGCCAAGGAAACAGCGAGTGCAAAGACCCTGCGATGGTCTCACGTGCAGTGGTTTAGTAATAGCAATGGATGGTGCCTGTCTGTTCCAGGGCTGGGCCTTTACAAGCCCTCAGTGTTTGTTCTGTGTGTTGAACTGAATGAACTGAGTGTTGTTACCATGCACACTCGTGGCCTCAGCATCAGTAGGACAATGATCAAACTGTGGCACATTGGTGGTGGCCAGCATTGCTTGTTTTTCAGTTTTATTTTAACTCTGTTTCTGAAAGCAATTGCTTCCTAGGGCCTGACCTGGAGATTCTGTAACTTTAAGGGGACATGTATATCTGACAATCTCTTGACATCAAGTATAGCATTTTAAAAGACTTGTCTTCGCACTTCTTTCAGTCAAATCTTAATAAAAGATTCTTATTATATAGTCTGGCATGTGAATAAGTCATACTTGCTTTTTGTCTTTTCTGTTTCAAGGTTAATTTGCACTCAAAGCATGGCAAATCTCTTCATCATTCAATAGCTGGCCTTATACTATGACATACTTTGTAGGTAAGTAATACAGCAAGTATTACCCCATGATAGACAGTTATTTGTTTTGTTTAGATAGCTAGATATTGTTTGCTGGTTGTTTATTTTTTCTTCAGTTTGAATATTTACTGTTATTTAACCTTGTACATGTCCAGAGATACATAACCATGATCCTTGGTTTCTAGGAAAGAAGAAGGGGTTTAGAAGAAAACATCGCTTTATAGAAATATGTTTGCTATATTAATTCATGAACTGCCATGAGGTTAGATGAGATTTGAAACTTTTTGAAGCCCATTTCTATTAAAACTTAAAATGTTTTTTCACTGAGGTTAAAAATTACCCTTTATGTTATCACTAGAAATTCAATTAAGTCAGAAGTCATCTCTAGTCAGTTCTGAGTTGAATGGAGGAGACAGGACATGTTCTGTAAGAGCCAATTTGGTTGGCTCTTTGTGACATTAGAAAGCAAAACCCAGCCTCTTAACCTGGACTCTAGCCATCTTCCCAGTGACTGTCCCTCTCACTGCCAGAGAGGGAAGGGCAGGGAAATGCTAGAGGCCTTATGGTGAAATAATTTGGGAAAAGTCTGAAATATTTTCCAAGCAATTTAAATTAATTATTTAACATGGATGACTATGTGCCATATAAAAGACAGGTGAGCAGTTGTGATGTGAGGTAAGTGGAGGATAAAGGATAAAATGGCAATGATCACAACAAAAAGGAATATTGATTTGGTCATTGCTTTTTTCTTCAAGGAATTGAAAAATACAGGTAAAGGTAAAGGTGTTGATTTATTTTAAGATTAATTTTGCTTACTGGACTCTTTCTTATGATCACAGTATCCTTCTTGGCCTGGAATGTGTAAGCCTTAGCTTTAGACTTGCTCTTTATGCATTTTCACATTTCATACTCTTAATAACTAGGTGATAATATGACTTTGTTTTTTAATATAAGGAAACAGTATTAGAGAAGTGAAATAACTTTCCCTGGGTTACAGAGCTAGTAGGTGGCAGAGACAAGAATTGAATCCAAGCCTGTCTGACACCAAAGATCACATTCATTCCTTTCTGGTGGCTTTATAGTGCAGAGATCCTTGTTGCAGCTCATGTTATCAGAACCAGGGCTTAGTCATGGACGTGTTTGGTCATGGTCCCTAACACACAACCACCCAGAACAGAAACCTTTGTAGCCTCGGCTTCTCTTCTCTCCCATCATCACTTCTTAGTTTCCTGTCATAAGACTACTCTGTTTTCAGTACTGACCAAGTCCTTTTCCTTTAGAGTGCCTTCTTCCCTTTCTAAAACCCTTCCTTTGTTAATCACTTTCTCCTTCACACTTTAGAAAATACCCTTAACTTCCCCTTCCCCCCAGTCTTTATTGAGTTACGAATACTTACTGATGACCATGCATTATCATTGTTCTAGGTGATGGAGATTTATCAGAGACAAATCAGACCCAAAAATCCAGTCCTCATGGGATCTAGTTTCTTGTGGGGAAAAACCAGACAAGTAAATTATATAAGATGTGAAAAGACACTCAGGAGAAAAATAAAACAGGAAAAGAGGACAGGAAATGAGAGAGTGGGTACAGCAGTTTGAAATGAGTTGGTCGTGGAAAGGCACATTGAGAAGGTAACAGTTGAACAAAGATTGGGAGAAGACGATGTGTAAGCTATGTAGATTTTCAGGGGAAGAATTTCTAGGCAGAGGAAACAAGTGAAAAGACCCTGATGTGGGAGTGACCAGGGCATGTTGGGGGGACAGCAAGGAGGCCGAACTTGGTGGAGTACAGTGAGTGAGGGGGAAAGCAGAGTAGTGAGAATATAATAAACATGTGACCTTGCAGGGCAGCTTTTCTCACTGCCCACTTCCCTCCTTCACTCATGAGAACATGATCTTGGTGATCTTCATTGACATCCAAATCTATCTCATACATAATTCTAGACTTTTTTTTTTTTAATTAAAACACACACACACACTTTAGACAAAGACAGACTGGTTAATTAATCAATCACTCTATTTCCTACCTTAGGTTCCTATCATGTTCCCAAAGGGATTTATTGTTGTTGTTGTTTAGTTGCTAAGTTCTGTCTGATTTTTTTGCAACTCCGCGGACTGTAAAGCTCTCCAGGCTACACTGTCCATGGGATTTTCCAGGCAAGAAGACTAGAGTGGGTTGCCATTTCCTTCTCCAGGGGATCTTCCAGACCCAGGGATCTAAACCTCATCTCCTGCTTGGCAGGTGAATTCTTTATCACTGAGCCACCTGGCAAGCCCCAAAGAGATTTAAGGGAACTAACAATAAAATGTAACATTTTGATGCTATGAACCAGGTACTTTAATTGTTTTCCATGCCAAGTCTCCTCTGTTGCTTTTAGTAACCCACTGAGAAAGGCAAGGCTATGGTTTTTCCAGTGGTCATGTATGGATGTGAGAGTTGGATTGTGAAGGAGGCTGAGCACCGAAGAATTGATGCTTTTGAACTGTGGTGTTGGAGAAGACTCTTGAGAGTCCTTTGGACTGCAAGATCCAACCAGTCCATTCTGAACGAGATCAGTCCTGGGTGTTGTTTGGAAGGAATGATGCTAAAACTGAAACTCCGGTACTTTGGCCACCTCATGTGAAGAGTTGACTCACTGGAAAAGACTCTGATCCTGGGAGGGATTGGGGGCAGGAGGAGAAGGGGACGACAGAGGATGAGATGGTTGGATGGCATCACTGACTCGATGGACATGAGTCTGAGTGAACTCCTGGAGATGGTGATGGACAGGGAGGCCTGGCGTGCTGCGATTCATGGGGTCACAAAGAGTCGGACTGAGCGACTGAACTGAACTGAGAAAGGCACTACCCATGCTAACACTCTTCCTTTTCTTCTTTATTTCTCTTTCCCCATTTTCTTCAAGCATCCTCATCATGGCTATGCTTTTCTGAATTCTGTTTATTACTTGTTAATCCATCACACTGTGGCCAAGAACTACAGCTTTCTGTGGACCATCTCAGTAGTAAATCATAACCTCATCATGCTTGCTTCATTTTCACTGAATTTATTGTACTTACTCATTCTTTAATTTTTAAATAAAATTGTATGTACTTAATGTGTACACAGGATGATTTGATATTCATATACATAGTGACATGACTTCTACACGCAGCCCATTAATATGTCATCTCTTTTCACAGCTACTTTTGTGTATATGTGATGAGAATGTGTGAAATTTACTCTCAGTAAATTTCCAACATTCATTACAGTATAATTAGCTATAGTCATTGACCAGTAATGCTCCATTTCCCCTATCTCCCATCCCTGGTAACTACCATTCTCCCCTGCTTCCATGTATCTGACTCTTTTTAGATTTCACATGTAAGTGAGATCATGTAGTCTTTGCTTTTTGTGTATGGTTTATGTCACTTAGCATAATGTACATCATGTTCACCCACGTTGCACATCAGGATCTCCTTTTTTTTAAGGTCAAACTATATACACACACACACACACACACACACACACACACATATATTAATCAATGGGAACTTAGACTGTTCATATCTTGGCTATTGTGAATAATGCCGTGAATATGGGGGCACAAATATCTCTTAAAGGTGGCTTATTTCATTTCCTCTCTGTATATACTAAAAAGAGATTCCTGGATCAAATAGTAGTTCTACTTTTAAATTTTTGAAGAACTTCAGAAACCATTTTCCATGTCTGTGTCTTCACTTCAGTTCAGTCACTCAGTCATGTCCAACTCTTTGCGACCCCATGGACTGCAGCACGCCAGGCCTCCTTGTCCATCACCAGCTCCCAGAGTTTACCCAAACTCATGTCCATCGAGTTGGTGATGCCATCCAACCATCTCATCCTCTGTTGTCCCCTTTTTCTCCTGCCTCTAATCTCTCCCAGCATCAGGGTCTTCAACAAGTCAACTCTTCGCATGAGGTGGCCAAAGTATTGGAGTTTCAGCTTCAGCATCAGTCCTTCCAATGAACACCCAGGACTGATTTCTTTTAGGATGGATTGGGTGGATCTCCTTGCAGTCCATGGGACTCTCAAGAGTCTTCTCCAACACCACAGTTCAAAAGCATCAATTCTTCAGTGCTCAGCTTTCTTCACAGTCCAACTCTCACATCCATACCGTGACCACTGTCTGTGTCTTGAAAAGTGAAAGTGAAGTCATTCAGTCGTGTCTGACTATTTGTGATCCCTCTGTCCATGGGATTTTCCAGGCTATAGTACTGGAGTGGATTGCCATTTCCTTCTCCAAAGGATCTTCCCAGCCCAGGGACTGAACCCAGGTCTCCCGCATTATAGACAGACACTTTACATCTGAGCCACCAGGGAAGTCTGTGTCTTATACTCCCATTAACAGTGTACAGGGTTCTCTTTTCTCTATATCCTTGCCAACACAAGATACCTTTAATTTTTTGGATAACGGGCAAGAGGTGATATTTCATTGTGGTTTTGATTTTAATTTCTCTAATGATTAGCAATGTTGAGCAGCTTTTCATATACTTTTTGGCCATTTGTATATCTCCTTTTGAAAAATGTCCATTTGGGTTTTTTGTTTATTTTTTACCAGGTTGTTTCTTGTTTTGCTATTGAATTGAAGAAGTTCTTAATATATTTTGGATATTAACTCCTTATCAGATGTATGATTTACAAATATTTTCTCCCAACCCATAGATTGCTTTTGCATGTTGTTGTTTCCTTTGCTGTGCAAGAGGTTTTTTATTTTTTTTTTTTTCTCTAAGTTTGATGTAGGACACTTGTTTATTTTTGCTTTTGTTGCCTGAACTTTTGGTGTCATATCAAAGAAGTCATAGATGAGGCCAACTGATGTCAGGGAGCTTCTCAAGTTTTCTTCTAGGATTTTTATAGTTTCAGGTCTTATATTTAAATTTTAATCTATTTTGAGATGATTTTGGTATATGGTAAAATAAAAGGGTCCAATTTAATTCTTCTGCAGGTGAATATCCAGTTTCCTAGGCACCATTTATTGATGAGACTATCCTTTTTCAGTGTGTACTCTTGGTACTTTTGTTAAAAATTAGTTTGGGTATATTTCTAGGCTCTCTATTCTGTTCCACTGGCCTACATGTCTGTTTATGCATATACCATACTGCTTTGATTACTGCATCTTTGTAGTATATTGAGAAATCAGGGTGTGATTTCTCAGTCACTCGAGAACTCTGTGTTCTCAGCAATGAAACAGCTCTGTGTTTCCAACTCTGTTCTTTCTCAAGATTGCTTTGGCTATTTGGTGTCTTTTGTGAATATGAATTTTAGGGTTTTTTCTATTTCTTTGAAAAATACCATTGGAATTTTGATAGAGACTGAATAAATTTTGAATCTGTATATTGCTTTGAGTAGTGTAGACAATTTAACAATATTAACTATTCCAATCCATGAACATTAGATGTCGTTTCATGTGCTTGCATATTTCATCAGTGTTTTATAATTATCAGTATACAGGTATTTTACTTTCTTACTCAAATTCATTCCTAAGTATTTTACTCTATTTTGATGCTATTGTGAATAGGACTGTTTTCTTGATTTTTGTTGTTGTTGTTGGTGGTGGTGGTGGTGTCACTGAATTTCTTTTAATTTTAATGTATAATGCAGAGCAGAATTTTCAAATTGAACTCTTTGTACCCCTGTTTGAGGAGAGGTCCAAAGGCTAAAAATGATATTATATGGCAAGTCATCTTCACTTCTAGAGTTCTAGACCAGCTGTGAAGGATATGTGAAGTTAGAGCAGAATGGGCTCTATCAGCTTCATCATGCACCCCAAGGCCATGTAAGCATATGGAAGCAGTCCTGGTGAGCATTTCTTTGGAGAAAGTTGTCACAGAGCTGTGAATCAAGTCCCTTTTCATGGAGGAAGGGAAGAAGAATATGCTTCCTTACCTTAGCCAAGTGAAGTGTGGGTTCAAGAGACCACTCATTTCTTGAGCTGCGTGTGTTGGTGTGTGGGACAAAGAAGACTGGTGCCAGGCTAAAGAGGCTGTGCTGGGAGCCCATGCTTGGGTGACAGTGCTAAACAGGCATAGAGATGAGCCATACAGCCATACTGGGGGAAGACGAGCACTTCCCTCAGACAGAAGCTGAGGTGCATGTTTCCCCAAACAAAACAGGAAGTGACAGAGAAATCTCACCCAGGAAAAATACTGAGGAACAAAAAAGTCCCCAAGTAGAAACTAACTGGTTGTAAGGAGGAGGGCAGGCGGTGCTGGGGGCATGAGGCAGGAGACTGACGGATAGGCATGGCCCACACAGGGGACAGCATCCACAGCCCAGTCACGGGTTAATGAGAAGTCTGATAAAGTGCTGCCTTGAAATCCAGATAGCAATTTTTATTTTCCTCATCTTACAGCACCTAAATGACATTACAGTAAGGCAGAAACGGAAGATCTTTCCTTATCTACCCCTCCTCATTTTTCTGCATTTTATCATCTCCAAAGAGAAATTCAAGCCAAAAAGTATGAGTGGAGAAGAGGATGGAGCCAGGAAATTTCAACCATACCTCCTACATCTCTCCACTCCCACCACACACATAAAAGATACAACCTGACATTCCAGGATTCCACAGTTGAAGTAGACCCAAGCTTGGTGAAGAGGAGGGACAGAAGTTCTGCATTAACTTTTTTAAATTTTGACATTACACTGACCTGCTTTTTAAATTATGGATACAAATCTGTTCTTGTGACCGAAAGGGACCAGATAATTATTACACAAAAATCACCAAAAAAAAAAAAAAAAATCCAAGGAAAAAAATTACCTAAAATTTCTTTCAGAAGCTAGGCAGAAACTCTACAGTGCTCATTTGAACAGAGAATGATAGGAAAAAAGAAAATTATTCTTTTTCCTCAGCTACTCAGTTTACCTTACTTATTCAACTAAAAACAAAGGTAAAATTTATTTGGAAGTTTAGGCTGCTACTGTCAGAGTGATCTGGTTCATTAAGCTCAATTGTCCATGACTTTGCCTAATTTTATGTAGACTTAAACCTAAAAATCTAACTTATTTTCTCAAATAGTAATATTTTCACTTGAACTTCCACTCTATTGACATAGCATTTATTGACATAGTTACCCAGTCTCCTTAACAAATGTGTAATTTTATATTCCATCAATTCACCTGCAGCATAAAATAGAGCTTTTAAACCCACAATGGCATTAGCTGGACAATTGAACTTAAAAGACTATAGATCAGCAAATACATCTAAATACATCTGAATCAGCCTCATCAATCCCTGATATCAGGATAAAGTGGATACTGAGCCTCAGGTCAACAAAAAAAGAATGTGTGGTGTGAAATCTTAATTTTTACATACAACTCTTTTCCATGGAAGGCAGATAGTTAGGGGGAACATGTGCTCACTGAAGGACTAAGGCAGTGTGTATTGCTGGATTACTGGTCCAGAAAGAATTTTCCCCCTATGGGGGAAGATGCCAGTAGGCAGGACAGAGCTCATCACACATCACGTGGTGCATTCACAGACACTCAATAATTAGTAAATGAACTGAAGAATTTCCAATAGCTTTTCCCCAGAGGTAACTCACTCCAGGGGGGAAAACTGAATAAACAAATACCCAAGGTAAATCAGTCATCAAGGAGGCTACCCTTGACTTATGTGCAATAGCTATGGAAAGAGTTGAGAAATTATTTAATGAACTGTAATGCGTGTCCCAAGTGAATGATGGTGAAAATGAGGGAATGTCTCTCAGGGATCCTCCTTTCTTAACTTTAGAATCCAATATCCAGACCACAACTGATCTGATCTGCTTCCCCTGTATTTGTGTTACACTAATCTTATCTGATTCCAGTTTGACCCCATCCATTTCTGACATGCCTTCTCATAAATTAGTAGTTTCATTGCATCCCCTGGGTAATGCTTCCTTCAGTCTGTACCCTTCATGTCTGACTCTCTGCTCACCAAGGATCAGGTGTGCTAACATGCAGAGCTGGCCAATGGTTAGAAACAGACTGAATTTAGTATTTCCTGCAAAACTTCTAAGAGTAGAAAGATCTAGACTGTAAGAATTAGCTAAAATTTTAGAGAGGACTTAATATCAAAAATTAATGCCATCAGATCAAGAGTTGTGCACAAACATAAAAATAGAGGGCAGTGGCAAAAGGTCTATGACCTAGTGGTCAATGAATTGGGAGGCTAAGGAAGTGGTCTGGCTAGACTGTAAGTTCTGTGGAGCTGGGGGCTGCCTGTCTCATTCATTATACCCCAGTTCAGTTCAGTTCTGTCTTTCAGTCATGTCTGACTCTTTGCAACCCCATGGACTGCAGCATACCAGGCTTCTCTGTCCATCACCAACTCCCAGAGCTTACTCAAACTCATGTCCATTGAGTCAGTGATGCCATCCAACCATCTCATTCTTGGTCATCCCCTTCTCCTCCGCCTTCAAATTTTCCCAGCATCAGGGTCTTTTCCAATGAGTCAGTTCTTTGCATCAGGTGGCCAAAGTATTGGAATTTCAGCTTCAGCATCAGTCCTTCCAAAGAATATTCAGGACTGATTTCCTTCAGGATGGACTGATTGTATCTTCTTGCAAGGGACTTTCAAGAGCCTCCTCCAATACCACAGTTCAAAAGCATCAATTCTTTGGTGCTAAGCTTTCTTTATAGTTCAACTCTCACATTCATACATGACTAATGGAAAAACCATAGCTTTGACTAGATGGACCTTTGTTGACAAAGTAATGTCTCTCCGATTGAATATGCTATCTAGGTTGGTCATAACTTTACTTCCAAGGAGTAAGCGTCTTTTATTTTCATGGCGGCAGTTACCATCTGCAGTGATTTTGGAGCCCCTCAAAATAATTCTGACACTGTTTCCACTGTTTCCCCATCTATTTGCCATGAAGTGATGGGACCAGATGCCATGATCTTAGGTTTCTGAATGTTGAGTTTTAAGCCAACATTTTCACTCTCCTCTTTCACTTTCATCAAGAGGCTCTTTAGTTCTTTGCTTTCTGCCATAAGGGTGGTGTCATCTGCATATCTGATGGATGGGTCATGGGGGAGAAGTCTGACAGAATGTGGTCCACTGGAGAAGGGAATGGCAAACCACTTCAGTATTCTTGCCTTGAGAACCCCATGAACAGTACGAAAAGGCAAAATGATAGGATACTGAAAAAGAAACTCCCCAGGTTGGTAAGTGCCCAATATGCTACTGGAGATCAGTGGAGAAATAACTCCAGAAAGAATGAAGGGATGGAGCCAAAGCAAAAACAATACCCATTTGTGAATGTGACTGGTGATAGAAGCAAGGTCCGATGCTGTAAAGAGCAATATTGCATAGGAACCTGGAATGTTAGGTCCATGAATCAAGGCAAATTGGAAGTGGTCAAACAGGAGATGGCAAGAGTGAATGTCGACATTCTAGAAATAAACTAAAGTGAACTAAAATGGACTGGAAGCGTGACTTTAACTCAGATGACCATTATATTTACTACTATGGGCAGGAATCCCTTAGAAGAAATGGAGTAGCCACCATGGTCAAAAAAAGAGTCCGAAATGCAGAACCTAGATGCAATCTTAAAAATGACAGAATGATCTCTGTTCATTTCCAAGGCAAACCATTCAATATCACAGCAATCCAAGCCTATGCCCCAACCAGTAATGCTGAAGAAGCTGAAGTTGAATGGTTCTATGAAGACCTACAAGACCTTTTAGAACTAACACCCCCAAAAGATGTCCTTTTCCAAGGAGAAAGTTTCTTTTAATTTCATGGCTGCAATCACCATCCACAGTGATTTTGGAGCCCCCCAGAATGAAGTTTTCCATTGTTTCCCCATCTATTTGCCATGAAGTGATGGGACTGGATGCCATGATCTTAGTTTTCTGAATGCTGAATTTTAAGCCAACTTTTTCACTGTCCTCTTTCACTTTCATCAAGAGGCTCTTTAGTTCTTTGCTTTCTGCCATAAGCATGTCATCTGCATATCTGAGGTTATTGATATTTCTCCCAGCAATCTTGATTCCAGCTTGTACTCATCCAGTCCAGCATTTCTTATGACATACTTTGCATATCAGTTAAATAAGCAGGGTGACAATATACAGCCTTGACATATTCTTTTCCTGATTTGGAACCAGTCTGTTGTTTCATGTCCAGTTCTAACTGTTGCTTCCTGACCTGCATACAGATTTCTCAGGAGTCCGATAAGGTGGTCTGTTATTCCCATCTCTTTAAGAATTTTCCTCAGCGTTGTGATCCACACAGTCAAAGGCTTTGGCATAGTCAATAAAGCAGAAGTAGATATTTTTCTGGAATTCTCTTGCTTTTTTAATGATGTTGGCAATTCGATCTCTGGTTCCTCTGCCTTTTCTAAGTCCAGCTGGAACATCTGTATCCCAGCACCTCAAAAATTCCTGGCTCATTGTCGGTACTCAGTGTTTTCTTGTTGAGTGAAGGAAGGTCTTGGATGATTTTCAGTGTCAAGGTGGCATTTCTGAGGTCTGCTCTCTAAGGCTATGTGTGTGTGTGCTAAGTTGCTTCAGCCATGTCTGACTCTTTGAGGCTCTATGGACGATAAGCCCACCTGGCTCCTCCATCCATGGGGTTCTTCAGGCATGAAGACTGGAGTGAGTTCCTATTTCCTCCTCTTCCTTCCTCCTCTTGACCCAGGGGTCAAAATCGCATCTCTTATGTCTCCTACACTGGCAAGCAGTTTCTTTACCATTGGCAGCTCAGATGGTAAAGAATCTGCCTGCAGTGTAGGAGAGCTGAGTTCAGTCCCTGGGTTGGAAAGATTCCCTAGAGAAGGGAATGGCAACCTACTCCAGTATTCTTGTCTGGAGACCTGGATTTATGCCAGTACTGTCTCATTCTAAATTTGTCTGGGGTCTTCTATGGTTCCACGCAGGCGTGTGCCTATTTTACCACTCAGCTTTACAGCCTCTTGTATTTTCCTAAGACAGTACTGAGAAAGCAGCTGGGACTCAGAAAACACATTAATTCAGGCTGAATTGAGCTGGGCTTTCCTGAGTAACTCTTGCCGTTGGCTATGAAGTTCCATTGTTTTCATTACTTTCTACATTTGTTTAAAGAATATAATTTCATTAGGGAGAAAAAGACTATGAATTGGATGTTTGCAGCAGGATCTGCAGCTTAATAATTATGACTGATTATACAGTTCACTAGATCTTAGAATTTATAATGAAACCACAGCCTTTTGAAGCTGGTTTTCATGACATGTTCCATCTTGTTTCCTTTCTTAAAAGAGCACAAAAGTGAACCTTACAAGCTTCTGAGGCAGCCAGTCGTCATGTGATTTCATAATTACCCTCTGGAAAGCCAAAATGAAATTTAGATTTTTCAGTTATAATTCAATGTTTATTCTAAGCAAGTGAGTTTCATTTAGATATAAGTATTCATGTTAAATCATGTTTTTTTTGACATATAAAAAACACTTATGTTTGAAAATATATCAAACATAACCTTGTTACTGTCTTGACAGAGGCTAGATTTTGTAAAGTGAGAAATAGCTACTCTTACTATACTTGAGCTACTTGAGTCTGGAAGTAAAACAGGATTTCTCAGTCTCAGCATTATTGACATTTTGGACCCTATTAATTCTTTGTCCTGTGTTGTAGCATCATTGGCCTCTACATAAGAGATAACAGAAGCACCATTGCTTCCCTCATGGGGGCAGCCAAAACTGTCGCCAGATACTGCATGTGTCCCTGGAGCGGGGGCACAGAGAACAAAATCAATCTGGTGAGAACCACTGATCTGAAAGAGTCATGAGGTCCATTGTGGTTGGACCTTATTTTTAAGGAGATTTTATTTTCCAGGAATTTCCCAACTACATCACCTTAGTATGATTGTAGATGAGGTAGCATTTTTCTGCTTTAAACAAATATGTTACTTTGTGCTCTTTCAAATTCTCTAATAATAGAGCTATATTACATTGTAGACTACTTAAGGATAAGAAATGTCCTTTCCTTTTCCTTGAATTTCTTCACAGAAATAAGAATGATATTTGAACTGATGGAACAGTTTAGTAGTTTCTGTCAACTAACCGCATAGAAAACTGAGCTAGAAGAAATTCACTTATGCTTTCAATTGGCAAACTGTATATACCATAACATATCATCTGTATATATCATGACATATCATCATGATTCTTTTTCTTTTGAAAAAGAGAGAAAGTCACTGGAGAAGAGTATCTGGTACATCATTTCAGCTCAGTTGCTCAGCCGTGTCCGACTCTTTGTGACCCCATGAATCGCAGCACGCCAGGCCTCCCTGTCCATCACCAACTCCCGGAGTTCACTCAGACTCACGTCCATTGAGTCTGTGATGCCTCCAGCCATCTCATCCTCGGTCGTCCCCTTCTCCTCCTGCCCCCAATCCCTCCCAGCATCAGAGTCTTAGAGTCAACTCTTTGCATGAGGTGGCCAAAGTACCGGAGTTTCAGTTTTAGCATCATTCCTTCCAAAGAAATCCCAGGGCTAATCTCCTTTAGAATGGACTGGTTGGTCTCCTTGAAGTCCAACGGACTCTCAAGAATCATCTCCAACACAGTTCAAAAGCATCAATTCTTTGGCGCTCAGCTTTCTTCACAGTCCAACTCTCACATCCATTCATGACCACAGGAAAAACCATAGCCTTAACTAGACGGACCTTAGTCGGCAAAGTAATATCTCTGCTTTTGAATATGCTATCTAGGTTGGTCATAACTTTTCTTTCAAAGAGTAAGCATCTTTTAATTTCATGGCTGCAGTCACCATCTGCAGTGATTTTGGAGCCCCCCAAAATAAAGTCTGACACTGTTTCCACTGTTTCTCCATCTATTTCCCATGAAGTGATGGGACTGGATGCCATGATATTAGTTTGCTGAATGTTGAGCTTTAAGCCAACCTTTTCATTCACCTCTTTCACTTTCATCCAGAGGCTTTGTAGTTTCTCTTCACTTTCTGCCATAAGTGTGGTGTCACCTGCATATCTGAGGTGATTGATATTTCTCCCGGCAATCTTGATTCCAGCTTGTGCTTCTTCCAGCCCAGCATTTCTCATGATGTACTCTGCATAGAAGTTAAATAAGCAGGGTGACAATATACAGCCTTGACATACTCTTTTTCCTATTTGGAACCAGTCTGTTGTTCCATGTCCAGTTCTGATTGTTGCTTCCTGACCTGCATATGAGTTTCTCAAAAGGCAGGTCAAGTGGTCTGGTATTCCCATCTCTCTCAGAATTTTCCACAGTTTATTGTGATCTAAACAGTCAAAGGCTTTGGCATAGTCAATGAAGCAGAAATATGTACTTAAGGTCAGCTTATTTCATCTCTCTTTGTAACATTTCCTGAATTCATGAACTCATAGACACCCTTCCGTACTCAAAGGCAGTCTGCTCCAGTATTCTTGCATGAAAAATTCCATGGACAGAGGAGCCTGGCCGGCTACAGTCCAAAGGGTCTCAAAGAGTTGGACACAACGGAGTGACCAAGCATGACAATGACGACACAATCTGTCCTTCAGTATTGTAAATGTATAAAACACGGATTTTCCACCTTACTATTTGGACTTACTGTTTTCATATGTGCATGTCATCTCTCTCCAAGCACACAACAATCTTTGTGAAGGCAGAAGCAAATCATTATCTTTTTTGACACCACAGAGTCTATTACATGGTATCTACATAGTGAAGGAACATTATTCTCATTTATTATTTTTCATTCACTCATTCAACTAATGTTTTTGCATTCCAATTCTGTGCTAGGCATGTGTGAGGAAGCAAAACAAATATGATCCTTGTCCTCATGAAGTTTTTAGACCAATTGGAAAAAACATGTCATTGAATGTATTGAGAACTAGATTTATATTTGAAGAATTTGGTGTGAATACTAACTTTGCCACTTGTTAGGCATGTGGTTATTTATGCTCTCAGTATCTCAGTGTCCCCATCTGGAAAATGGGAATGGGAATGGGAATGCTTTCTCCATCTATCTCTCATTATGACTGTGTGCCTGCTCAGTCACTTCAGTCATGTCTGACTCCTTGCAACCCCACGGACTGTAACCTGCCAGGCTCCTCTGTCTATGGGATCCTCTCATTATAAGAAAGATCAAACCACATTGAGTTTTAGGTGCAAACATTTTCTAAGTGATAAAATGTGGTTGCTTTACTTTGTACACAAATTCTCTGATACTTTTTCCTTCAAGAGTTGGAGCTCAATTCTCTTCCTCTTGAGTTATCAGCTGGACACAGTGACTTGTTTTTAACAGAATATAGCAATAATAATGGTGTACAGTTTTGTAGACTGGGTCATAAGGAGGCAGAGGGGTTTTATCTTGATGACTTTATTTCTTGAATTACTTGGTCTGGGGGATTACAGCTGCCATAGAGAGAGGCAGCCCTGTAGAGAGGTCCATGTGGCGAGCAGCTGAGACCTGCCGATGTGTCCAAGTTTGGAAGCAGAGCCCTCAGCTTCAGTCAAGCCTTCAGATGACGGGAGCCCAACAGCCTGACTCCACCCTCATGAAAGAACCTAAGCCACACGCTCAGCTAAGCTGCTCCTGTCTCAGTAAAACCACATGAGAAAATATATATGTTAAACCTAGTTCATTTTTGTTTGGGTAATTTGTTATACAGTGATGGATAACTAATACATAGAGTACTAGAGAGATTAAAGGTATTACTGTTGAATATGCTAATGTTTGTTGAACAAAGAATATCATAATTTACTATGGTTTATTGCTGAATGACGAGTTAGAAGTGGAAGAAAAAGAAGCATGAAAGAGAGAAAATTACAAAGTCTTAAGAACTAGGAAAAAAAATAGATGGATGTAAAGCTTCTATTGGGTGATTTGCAGGCATTTCTCACCCTGCCATGCTTCATTCTCTGAGCCCCATCAACCTGTGACAGTGACTGCAGGCTGTCAAAGGCTACAGGCTAAATGAATTGTTCATTTCTGGGGACTGCTTTGTTTCATTCCATTTTCAGTTCTTGTTTTGAGCTAAAATTGATAGTTTTAATTAAAGAAGAAATAAAAAGCATACTTCTACTTTACGTAGAACATTCTTTTCTGTGCTAGAGAAAGTCACCTTGGTTCTTTATTAAACATAAAGGCCACAGACATGGAAATTTATGATTTGTTTGCATGAATGCCAACTTCTGAAAGTCATTGCTATCCCTTTGCCATTGTAACACTGACCCAGCCTGAACTCCATTATTAATAATGCCATTGGAAGGCTGAATTCAAGTTCTCACCCCAGTCAATTTTGTCAAAATTAATTTGAACCAGAACAGGTTTAAATTTAAAACTATCTACCTACCTATGGCCCACAGGATCCCTATTTACAACAATTTCTTAAACACCCCACTGAAAGCACAGTTGTAGAGGAGCACTGTCAATTTATTAACCTCTTTAATAATAAATACAGAATTTAAATTTATCATTGAATATTTATTGACCCTGCTTTTG
The DNA here is from genome assembly GCA_006408695.1 of Aepyceros melampus. Taxonomy (NCBI): domain Eukaryota; kingdom Metazoa; phylum Chordata; class Mammalia; order Artiodactyla; family Bovidae; genus Aepyceros; species Aepyceros melampus. Next base: position 122,942 of record SJXQ01005603.1, on the reverse strand, counting down.
CCAGGTCTTTGGAAAGTTGTGCTTTGGAAAGACTTTGGAAGTTGTGCTAATTCTTTTAATCCATAAAAATAGTACTTAATATATTTTTTAAAAATCTCCATAGATCTTATTAATCTACTTAAGGATTAATAGTTCATGGGAAGTAAAACAGTATGAAAACATTCTTACCTGTAGGAGATATGCTGTTGGCTAGAGAAGGTCGTGTGCCAAGGGTAGATTCTGTAGGATTGAGTGGAGAATCTATTGGAGGGTTCACTGAGCCTGGAAGGATGAAACAGACATTGCTAATGAACAAAATGCTGTGGCAGGAAGATAAAATATTAACTTAGTTCCTGCCAAGCCTTTATTTATTCATCTAACAAATTATTATTGATTAAAAGTCATCACTATTGCTTGCTGTGGGCTAGGCAGTGGAGTAAAATGTGAAAGGTAAAGGGATAGGACTGTCTTTAAAGAGCATACAGCCTAGAATATAAGTAGGTAGCCAGGCACTGTGCTGAGTGTTACGATAACAGAAGTGCAAGATGCCAGGAGAATGCACGGAGGGGCACCAACCAACATTGAGAGGTCAGGAAAGCTTCCTGGAGAACACTGCATTTAACCAAGACCTGGTAAAACAATTATAGCAGCAATGTTTTGAGGCATTTGGCAAGTAACCATACAGTTTACAAATCCACAGACCCACAAAAAATATTTTTTATTACTAAGAGTAGAAACAATGATACAGCCCTCCAAAAGGACATGACATCAATGGACATAAGATTGATGGTATTATTGTGCTCTTACTAAAAGTTCTATTTTTTTCATAAGTTTTTTATTGGCTACAACTTTTTTTTCTCTCTCTCGTGTGTGTGTGTGGGGGTGGTTTCTGGGATGAAAGAGAAGCTGATATATGTTTTTTCACTTATCATTATACATTCATGTCAGTTCCTTAAAGTTCATTGTTGTACTGTAACATAATTCTACCAGCAGTTTAAAACAATTTACAAATGTCAGAAGGACCTATTGACTTTAGGAATATGTGGATTAATATAATTAATATTTAATTAAGTATAATTATTTAATTTTATTTAAATTAATTTTATGTAAATAGTTATTTTTATTTAAGACTAGCAGATGTTGTTATTTTTCTATATATAATGGATTGAGTATAGTATTACACATCTGATCTGAATCAATTATTTGGACATTTAATTAGAAATGATATCATTGTTTCTATTCTTTAAGGAATAAGTATATATAATTTATGTCACTTGATAGCACATAGCACATTGGAAGGAATTTGCTTTTGTAATCTAAAAGCATCTGTGCTTTATTTTCATTGGTAATTTGTTATTATTGCTGTTGACTATAGGTTGTGCTCACAGTTGGCTGTGACTTGCTATCATAAATGACCACTTGCTATTAAGTATTCTGAGGGGTAGTTATATGAAGAGTATGTGAATATGTTGTAGAGCGAGTATCCTCTTCCTCTCATGCTATCAGGAGCAAGTATGAACTCCTCAGTACGACACACAAATCTATCTGATTCTGATCTAATCCCACATAAATTTCCATCTTCATTTCCTGATGTTGCCTATTATCTTTTGACAGTGTTAGTCACTCGGTCATATCTGACTCTTTGCAACTGCATGCACTGTAGCCCGCCAGGCTCCTCTGTTCATAGAATTCTCCAGGCAAGAATATTGAAGTAAGTGGTCATTCCCTTCTCCAGGGGATTTTCCCGACCCAGAGATTGAACTTGCATCTCCTGCATTGCAGGAACATTCTTTACTGACTGAACCACTAGGGAATCTTTATCTTTTACATCTCTTTAATATCACACCCTCAACCCAATCCAATTTACCAAACATAATGTGTTCTCCATGACTTCTTGATCTTTGTGTTTGCTATTTCTTAAGACTTGCCCATTCCAAACTTTCTACCATGTGCCTCTCAAACTTGAAGAACCCCAGGGTTCTTTGTGATGTGCTCATAGTACTTAATGTTTACCCTCATTATTTCATTGCTATGTCTCTCAAGAGAAGTAATTGTTTTGTTTCTCACTGTATTCCTGGTTCCTGGCAAATGCAAGTGGATATATATACTCATCCACTTGCTATATATATTCCCTCTTACCCAGGAATGAAAGAAGATCAATTTTAAGTATGTATCTGACTGCTGTTTGTCATAAGCCTTGTTTTCCCAACTATTGGGCTGGCCAAAAATTTGTTTGGGTTTTTTTGGTAACACCTTACAGAAATAGCAACCTTAATGAGATGGAACATGGGTATGGAAGAATAATGCACAGGTGTTTTTGTCTGTAGACTGATTAGAATAGAGTCTGGCAAACTATGGCTAAGGTGAAATTCCACTCACTGTCTATATTTGCAAATAAAGTTTTATTGAAATACAGCCATGCCCTTTTGTTTACGTATTGTCTATGGCTGCTCTTGTACTACAATAGCAAAGCTGAATAATTTTGATAGAGACCACATGGTCCACAAAACAACATATTTACTATCTGCCAGGTTAAAACAAAATATTTGCCAACTGGAACAAAAGCTGTTGATAGGTTATGCTCAATCCTAGGTTTCCAAATGAGGAAAGAAGCATTTAATTTTTATTTGTTGACTATTTCAAGGTATTGTTTTGCCAGGTTTCATCACTAACTATCTTTGTAAGCGGCAGGGTCCTTAGCTTCACAGTGCATTATGATGCTACTGCAAGATTTGCATTTTGAGATGAGCTCTTTGCTCTATGGCAAAAATGATGCACAGCTTTGCTGAGGCTATCAAAGAGTTTCTAGTTTCAGACTGGCCTATGAAGTAGAAGCTCTGTCCTGGTGAAAACAAAACTAAGCGGGTATAAAAAGGAGGGGCTAAAACCTAACAAAGAAAATGTATTTCCCAAAATCAAACACAGAATTTAACAGAAACATGTCAGCTAGTTTTTAGACCATTACATTCCCCATAATGTTGTAAAGGGCTGGGCTGCTGAACTCTTCATCCATTTCTGAGCTTCCACTCTCCACAGGCCTAGCAGGGCTCTGGGGATCACCCTCATGGGCAGCAGTGGCCATGTCTGTCCCACAAGGGCAGCAGGGTCAATTCTAGAGCTTCCTCAGAGTTTGACTCAGCCGTTAGCTGGTTCACTCAGAAAAGAACTGAACCTCGGGGTTTGGGTAGGTCCTTGCTTCTCAAAATGTGTCCATAGTAACTTTTAGGATCTTATTAGAAATGCAGACTCTCGGGCCCCTCCCAGTCCCTCAACTTACTGAATCAAAATCTGCTTTTTAAGAAGATCGTTAGGTGATCCGTATGTATAGTCAAGTCCTTTCTTGATATTCTCAACATTCCTGGGATCAGTCACAGGTATGTGGGAAACCATGAAACCAGAGAATTCGGCTGGCATATGTCACCTTCATATCCACTAGTCCTCTCATCCCGCTATTGAGCTATTTCTTTTGAATCTTCTTCCCACATCCTCAAACACATATGGACACTCTCCCTTACACACAGTGAACCACTCATCAATTCTTAACTCTCTTGTATCCCAAAGGTCTGGATCTCAGCTGTTACAGTTGGAAATCAATTTAATCAACAAATCTCTGTTGAGGCTGATGATAGCCAGAATATTACCCACCCTAGGAAGATATCTGCACTTAACTTTTGAATTAAAACAATATAAGATAGTCCCTCTACTGCCCCAAAACAAAATAACTCCTTGCATATGCCAAAACATTGATTCTCTGCAGCACTACAATATTAGACATTCTCATAGACTAGGTTGACATGTTAGAATATTTTTAGAAAGAGTCTTCTTTTTTTCTTTTTAAACTACTGTTGAATCATGACAATTCTTTAGGCCTTAGTACTCAAATAGCTGCCTGACAAGTCACCTTCACTTTGATCCCTTACCTTTCCTGAGTTTTCTAGAGTAAGAATCACTGAGCAGTTGAATGTCTTGGAAGATAGGGGTAGGTGGGGAAGGAAGCAGCACCTCAGAGAGCTGTTACCTTTTAGCCTTCCAACATTATTACTCTTTTCTGGGAATAAAAGAGAGCAAAATCTCCTCCCCTTTTCTCTCTAAATCTCCTTTCTGTTATAGTCTCAGAATTTCTCTATTTTAGCACTGAGAGACAGATTTATCTTCTGCGTTTTCATCTCAATATCTGTCTACTGACTCTTCCACAAGGCAATGAGCCTTGTGTAAGGCATCAGAACTTTGTCCAGAGTTTGTGAAGCATCCAGCAGTGCTACTGCAGGCAGAAAGCATGTTTGCAAGTAAATGTTTAAGAACTTATAACAAATGGGAAAATATGATATTGCAATGACAGTGCTTTGTAGAGCCTCAACTGTATCTTCTAAATCATTCATGAAGATAGATATCAGAATATGAGCAGAATACAAGCTATAATTTTGGGAAATTGAACTGTTTAAGATTTATTATCTTTAATATTTGATTGTAAAGGATGAAAACTCATTTGACAATTTAAAATTAATATCTTCTCAGAGCCTAAAATTATACCAGAGCAGGGCTATCCTGTAAAATTGAAATTATGTTGTGCTTTGAGTACCAGAATCAGTGTTCTTCCTTATTTCCTTAAAAATATTCACTATTTTCTGATATTAAAGTCAAATACAGTTCAAGAGAATGAGAAGGCAAGCTTGGAAGAAAATATTTGCAAAAGAAACATCTGATAAAGAACTGTTATCAAAATATTCAAAGAAATCTTAAATATCAACAATAAGAAAACAGATAATCTGATTTTAAAATGGGCCAGAGATAGACATCTCACCACAGAAAATATACATTTGACAAATAAGCATATGAAAACGTGTTTCACATCATATATCATCAGAAAATGCAAATTGAAACAACACTGAAATATTGCTACACCTGTTAGAATGGCTGAAATTTAGAATACTGACAATACAAAATGCTGGCAGGGATATGGAGCAATAGTAACTCTCATTCATTGCTGGTTGATGGGTATGCAAAATGATATAGTCAGTTTCGAAGACAATTTGGTGATTTCTTATAAATCTAAACATACTCTTAGAATACAATGTAGCAATTGTGCCCCTTGGTATATACTCAAAGGATTTGCAAACACATGACCCACACAAACTTGCACATGAATGTTTATTGAAGCTTTACTTTAAAAAAATTTTTATTTGAGTATAGTTGATTTATAATGTGTGTTCGTTTCATGTGTATAGTAAAGTGAAAGGCCTATATGGGAAAAGATATAAAGGCTTTATTTTTTATTGCCCAGACTCAGAAGCAAACAAGATGTCCTTCAGTAGATGAATGGATATATAAACTGTGGTATACTCATTGAAAGGAATACTATTCAGTGCTTAAAAAAAACTATCAAGCCATGAAAAGACATGGAGGAATCCTAAATGCATACTATTAAGTGAAAGAAGTCTATATTAGGACAGTGAAAACTTAGGGCTCTATGACACTATAATGATGAGTACATCATTTGTCCAAACCATAGTATGCACATCACCGAGAGGAAGCCCTAGAGTAAACTAAGGCCTTTGGGCAATTGTTTTGTGTTGGCGTAGGTTCATCAGTGGTGACAAAGGCACCATTCTGGTGGGTGATGTGGATAATGAGGGAGAAGATGCACATGTGGGGAAGGGGCATATGGGAAATCTCTGTACCTACCTCTTAATTTTGCTGTGAAGTTAAAACTGCTCTAAAAAATAGTCTTTAAATAATAACAAAAAACCAAGAGACAATCTTAACATCATAAAATATTTTTCAAATGTGATGCTTCCCTGGTGACTCAGTGGTAAAGAATCTGCCTGCCACTGCCGAAGATGTGGGTTCAATCCCTGGGTCAGGAAGATCCCATGGAGAAGGAAATGGCAACCCATTCCAGTATTCTTGTCTGGGAAATCTCATGGACAGAGGAGCCTGGTGGGCTATAGTCCATGGGGTTGCAAAGAGTTGGACATGACTGAGCGACTAAACAAGAACAACAAAATCTGTCTACGATGCTTTAGGATTCTGCCAAAGCTACTGGGAAATCGATGTGAGAACCAGCTACTTTTACCCTCTTATAAGACTGTAGCCCTAACCTCGTACAGTGTTCTGGAAAGGAGGCGCACTTATTTCTGAGGGAATTAGGTCACGTTGAGTACGAATATTTCATGACCATTCCTGAATAATAATTCAAAGTTCACAGAATGAGGTGAATGGGCAGGGATGCCCTGACAATGCTACTGTCCTGGTGTCTGAATGGCACCTCTTTCTGAGGGTGGAGGGGGTGGACTTACAGAGCCACATACCCATCCAAGGCTCACAGGAACCAACCACTGGCATTGGCGTCAGGGATGGGAAGCACCCAATATGCAGACTGTAGCCTTGAAACAAAGGGAAAATTTTCCCTCCTAAATTATTTTGGTTTTTATAAGTTATAGACTATAATATCTCTGAAAATAGGAAGGTGGTAAAAGATGTCAGTGATTCTGTGGAGCTGTAACAATGATTTGCAAAATTAAGTTTTATAAGTACTACTTTGTTGTTACATAAGAATAGTTGACAGCTGTCACTTCATACTTAAGTTTTTTATGGGCAATCTGTTGTCACTATATTTGTTGAGACATTTGTTCACATCTCTTTTGTAGTAAGTCTTTATTACTTGATCCGGTTCAGAGTAATTTATTCTGGTTAATAAAATGTTGCAATAAGTAGAATGATCCCACATATCAACTTTGAAGTCATAAAAAAAAAAAATCCTCTGTGGGAGATTCTGTGCTTCAAATATAGGTATTCTAAAATCATGATATGGTATACATGGCTTTTCCAGGCTTCCTTGGTGGCAGAGTGGTAAAGAATCTACCTATCAACGCAGGAGACACAAGGGGCATGGGTTCGATCCCTGGATTGGGAAGATCCTCTGGAGGAGGAAATGGCAACCTGCTTCAGTATTCTTCCCGTAAAATTCTGTGGACAGAGGAGCCTGGTGGGCTACAGTCCATTGGGTAGCAAAGAGCGGACATGACTAAGCAAACACACACACACAACATGGCTTATCCATTCCTAAGTATTAGAATGAAATATGCTATATGTAAATGAATGCTTTTATAGACTCAGAAGTAATTTTAGGATTTTAAAAACTCTTGATTATCAATATATTAGTGTTAAATTTCTTTATATGGTATATTAACAAAAATGCTAGTTAATTGAGTTATTATTAATTGAATCTGAACAAAAAGTTCACTGTACTCACCAGAAATTCTTGGAAACAGGAATTAGCTACTTTTTATTTGAAGAATTCTTTTCAGTAGCGTCCCTTTAGTCAAAAAATGTTTGATACTTTGAAATCGAATTATTTTGAATAGTGTAGAGAGAGTTTTCAGAGATTAAAATATCATGGAAACAATCAGTATTCTATTTGTTTTAGTTAGAAATGTTCTGAACTTATGGCAGTCTTGGCCACCCCCTTGTTGACCTCATTAAATAGATAACTCACCCAAGGAAAATGTGATCTTTTCAGATGAGCTATTCCACACTTTGTGTCCAGGGGCTGGAGACAGAGCCATACACCAGATGGTCAGGTTGTTTGAGTGGGCTGGTTTATTATCATATACACTTGTCAAAACAGACTTCAGTTCCCAAAATCCATCTTTGTCTTTTCTTTTTTCACTAGTGGTATACATTTCTACAAGATAGATAAGAACAAGGTTCGTCACCAACATTTCCCATATGAGCTGTAAAATGATGCCAGGGCATGGCTGGAGACAGTTCAGCTTACAGTGGTGTAGTCTACAGCTGATCAAACTGAAGCTCTTGTTCATTTGTCTGGCAGGCCTGGAATTAAACTGAACTGTTTTGTTCAAGCTCCTACATGGCATTGATCCATGGTCAAGGTATGGAATATATTGGTTAAAGGTGTTGCTTTATTTATAACCAGGGGCCTAGTGGGTCTGGGGACAAATTTCCCCAGCTCATCAGCATTGCTGATAACAGTGAGACTGATGATTTGTCCCTGGCCTGAGGGAGATCCTAGAAGGTCTCTTCTGTGGAGAGTGAGTAGTAGCAAGAATACACCTAAGTGACCAGAAAAATATAAAACAACCTCAGCTGAGACTCCATTTTGGGTCCTCCACTTTGAGGTGCTATGAATGTGTACATGGGATGGATGGTGGCTCAGATGGTAAAGAAAGTGAAAGTAAAGTCACTCAGTCATATTTGATTCTTTGCAACCCCGTGGACTGTAGCCCACCAGGCTCCTCTGTCCATGGGATTCTCCAGGCAAGAATACTGGAGTGGGTTGCCATTTCCTTCTCCAGAGGTCTTCCCGACCCAGAGATCGAACCTGGGTCTCCTGCATTCCAGACGCTTACCTGGGCTACCAGGGAAGCCCAAATGGTAAAGAATGTGCCTACAATGCAGAAGGCCCAGTTCGATCCCTAGGTTGGGAAGATCCCCTGGAGGAGGGAATGGCCCCCATTCCAGTATTCTTGCCTGGAGAATTTCATGGACAGAGGGACCTGGCCAGCAATGGTCTATAGTATACCAAAGAGTCAGACATGACCAAGCGACTAACACTTTCACTTCACTTTCAAATGTGTACATGGGATTCATATCCTTGCTGTTGCTAAGTCACTTCAGCCGTGTCCGACTCTGTGCGACCCCATAGATGGCAGCCCACCGGGCTCCCCCGTCCCTGGGATTCTCCAGGCAAGAACACTGGAGTGGGTTGCCATTTCCTTCTCCAATGCATGAAAGTGAAAAGTGAAAGGGAAGTCGCTCAGTCGTGTCCGACTCTTAGCCACCCCATGGACTGCAGCCTACCAGGCTCCTCCATCCATGGGATTTTCCAGGCAAGAGTACTGGAGTGGGGTGCCATTGCCTTCTCTGTTCATATCCTTAGTTTAAGGATATTGTTGCTAGATTATATCTTTTTCCTGAAATAAGCTGTTATTTATTTATAACACTGTCATTTGGGGTCCTGTGAGTCTTCTTTAGAAATAGAATCCTGTTTAACTGCCACTGTTGGTACCACCTCCAAATAGCATACATGGCAGCAGGACATGAATGTAGAACTCTTTGTCCCTATAGGTCAGAACTTTTGTTTCACAGCTTCTTGACACTGAAGGTTCTAAATGCTAATTCTAAAGCACTTGCCAAAGTAGTAACTACATGCAGTTGTGTGCTGGTAAAATTCTGGCTATAGTGCCTGGCCTCACAGTTGTAAGGATAATGACCCTTCTAACTTATCTATGATGAACAAATCTATAATGACCCTTAACAGATATTTGCAGGATTGCATCCTATCATTATTGTGGGAGAATTGTTTTTAAAGTGATCCAGTACAAAACCAGTAATTCAACATGAGTCAAATAGATAATAAAACCATTCATCAACAAAGACTTAAAACTTTATCAATTAAAGATAATGCAGCAAGAAATATGTGACTGCTACTGCTGAAAATATATTGAGCTTTGAGGAAAAATGACTCTGGAGAAAGGAGAAGGCCCATTGTCCCAGGCAGGAGATGGCCCAGATTGTTCTGGCAGTGTCTATCGTGTTTACCGTGAAAACATGGCTTTGTACATTCTCACCTGAGCTTGTCTCCATATATGTCCTGCTCCAGGAACTTTTAATCCTCCTGATGAACATGTTCCGTGTTATGGAGCCAAGTTATTTACATATACTTCCTTCAATCTTCCACCCCACCCTACCCAGATCCTTGCAAGGAAAAATAGAAATTGTTTGTTGATTTAAGGTAGTGATGCTAAGTTAATTGGAACTAAATGACATGATTAATACATGTACGTTGAATTAAACTTACTTGCTTTCATAGAAGAGATCTGCATTTATGAACAGTTAAATAATAACAGTACTGTTCATATGTGAATGGACCAAGTCAACTGTATTTCTTGTATTCTGGGAAATACCTCCCTGCTCCTTGGAGGAGCCAGATGAGGAGTCAGAAAATGGCATTTGGTAGGCAAGATGATGTTTTTCTTGGAATAAAAATTGTTCTTAAATGCCAAGATCGACCGGGGCAGTGGCAACTTCTATTTGTTTTCTTTCTTTGCCAAACCCACTTCCATTGACTGATTTCCTTACCTTCTCTTTCACCTTGAAGGGAACTCCTCTGAATAAACCAGGTGAGGTTTGCTGTGGGAAATACATTCCTCAGTGAGCAGGTAAAAATTCTCTGGTGTTAGAGACAGAATATGGGAAGAATTATTTGCCAATTTAGAAGAAACTGGTGCCCCGTACATCTCCACTGGGCCTCAGATGAGGCAAATTGGCACAAAATTACTTTTTCCATTTTTTATTACTTTATTTATTGGTAGAACTCCTTGGACCAGGGAATCACCTATAATATGCTACAAATTAACAGCTAGAATTCAAGGTCAATTTAAGAAGAATCTAGAACTATACTAATGTTGCAAATCTGGATTCTGAGTTCAGGAAAAGGAAGATTACATCTCTATATAGGCAGAATAAAATAGCATAAATGGAAACCAAAGAATAGGAAGAAGTTATAACAGGCAGAGGCCAGGGAAACATATTCTGTCAGCTAAAAGAGACCCAGACTTTTGTTCCTCAAATAATATAAAGTGCTGTTTGTAGCAACTACAGAAACCATTTAATATAAATATTTCACTTTTGACTTGTAAAGAGTTTACCTAATTAATTTATCACGCTATAGGCTAGGTAAGACCCACTTTATTACTGCCATTTGACAGATGGGGAAGTCAGGGCACAGAATCACTGAATGGTTAAAGGGAGTGGAATGAAGCTGATGGTAAAACTGGAGGTGTTACTTTAATCTCAGTAAAAGATATTTCCTGGTAAAACACGTTGCATTAAAATAAGAAACAAGTAGAAGGGCAGATAGCTTATGTTACAAAACCAGGGAGCTTAGCAGTAGGGTTAGTTTATTATTATTATTTTTTCTCTCAACACTGTGGTTGTTTTGTGAGATGGTGGTTTCTTCAAGATCCTGGTGAAAATACACAGTAAGGTATTATCTGATCTTCATTATTTTATCTGAGACACTAGAAAATTATAATCCTTTTCATAGTTTTGTTTTCTTGTCAAGAGATATGTGTATTTTACATGTGGCCAGCCCTAAAATTTTAATTCTCAGATGTTTTTCACAGTTGATGAATATGCTAGTTAATTAGTAAAGAACTGTTACCTATATGTAATGCTTGGTGTGCCAATTCCCCTGCAGACTAGTTATGCCCGAAGACTCTGGTTTTGAGCAGAGCTGAGAAACCAGATCTAAGAAAAATACTAAGTCCCATCTTTCTGGTGAGATCCCACCAAGGTGCAAATGAACATCCCTCAGAACATCACTATAAAACCCCCAAGGAAATACTGAGACTTTCAGAGGAGTTATTTGTTGCATCCAAAATGGTAGATAGCAAGCACTAAAGCCCCAGATTTCCCACCCCTTCAGCACTTAAGGGGGATGCAGGCACATGCCAGGAATGCAGATCCATGAAATTCTGTCTCTTTCTGTCTTAAAAGCAAACATAGGTCTCCTGAAGTATATTCTTATTAAGTAAAAGAAAGAGAATTCAGTTTATTTAATCCAAAAAAATGCCAAAGACAGACTTTATCTAGGTGATTTGTGTAGGATCTATAGTGAAAAAAATGTTTTAAAAATGTATAAAGGTTTGTATTAATGTCAATACCTTTAGCCCCTCTCATGATTCATTTTCTCTATGTTCATCTAATCTACCGAAAGATGATGATATGGTAATATCAGGAATGAGTAGGAATTCCATTATTTTATAAAGGCAACTGGCTCACTGAAGAAATCTCTTGTTAACTCAATAAAAATATTAAAAAGATTTAACGCCCGTAAATTTTCTAAATTCAGATTTCATGGAATGATTCAGGTTTCAAATATTCTATACCATCTCTAGACAGTGTTCTAAGATTTTGCTTAAGAATATGATTCTTGGCCTGAAACTCCTCTGGTCTCTAAAATTGAAAAACTTCAGACTAAACTAGTTCAAACTGAAGTCAAACATGTTATGAAATGTCAAGCATATGTGATTTCGCTGAGCAAGCCAAGTTATATTTCTTTGTTAACTTTCAAAGGATTAAGAAGAAAAACATGTCAGATTTGAAAAAAATGTGAAATAAATATGAACAAGAGTTTATGTACACATGCATACAAACACATGGACACACACACACACACACACCTTTCTCTGTTGAGGAGTCAAAATCATTCACTCACTCAGTGTGAGTCTGTTTATGAAGTATTTACGAAACAAGCAAATTATTGGTTTCTCCAGCACATTATTCTAAGTACATATGGTATAAGTGAGTAATACCACAAAGAATTCTGTAGAAAGAGCCAAAAAGCATTTGGAGAGTTCTGTGGGAGTGCAGAGAAGGATGAATCTGGGAACAACTTGGCACAATTATGTTTTGTGGTCAGGGAAGCGTCAGGCCTGGAACCTACAGGTGGAAAGTAGTGGGAAATTCACAAAAGATGGGCAATGGATTGATTCATGGACTTGGGTGTGAGTTGGGGATGTTGGAAGCAGAGGTTGGAGCAAGATGAGATTGACGAGTCAGGAAAAATGAATCCAAATTTATTTCCACAGATGAAATACTGAAATGGTGACCATTTGTAAATGATCCCATATTCAGTTTGGTTAAGTTTGGACAGGACCTTTTCCAAAGGACTTTTCACAGAATCAGTTTGAAAATCTTTAGCTCATTAGTCTAGAAAGAAAAATCCTTAAAAGAAACTTCCCCTATTTGTTTACCAACTCTTCATTTCTATTTGGAGTCTCTCCAGGCCCCACACATTTACTTTTCACTTGAAATTTAACTTTTAGTCTCTACATGTTTTCTATTCTATTGTTTCTGTATTTTCTTCCTGTAACTCAAGGTTTTTCCTCTCATCAGTTCAGTTCAGTCGCTCAGTCGTGTCCGACTGTTTGTGACCCCATGAATCGCAGCATGCCAGGCCTCCCTGTCCATCACCAACTCCCAGATTTCACCCAGACCCACGCCCATGGAGTCAAAATGTGCTTGTCTCCTCTTAGTAGGTTTTCCTTCTAAAATCTATCTGTAGATTTATATTTTTTGCTTAAGTTGTGATTATCCTTTTATTTCACTTCAGCTGAAAGTAGAAGCCAACAGATTTCAGCTTTTCCAATTCTAGTTACATAATATAATAGAAATCAACCCCAAATTTGCTGTATTTCTCTAAATTGTGGGAGAAGTGTCCTTTTATTTAATCTTCCCTTTTTGCAAGTTCTCTGACTTTTCTACTGACTTTATTTATAATACCAATAGTTTCCAACCAACAATGGAGACTTCACGGCCTGACAACTGGACAAAATATTTGAAACCACAGGTATCCTCAAGGCATGTGGTTTCTTTGCCCATTTTTCACCCTTCCCGTGTCTTAATCTTCTTTGTTTGAGATGAGAGGCCAGATGATCTAGTCTTCTGGAAACAACTAAGACTTGTAGGTGCTTGATTTATTGTTTTACTTCACAACATTTGCCAGGGACAACTTTTTTTGGTGGTGGAAGGAGGAGGAGAAAAAGTCTGCATTTATTGCAGAAAAACCCTACAGGTAGGGTCACACCCATGTAGAAACAAGGCTTCCCTGGAAGTGGGAGGGGACAGGAAGTGGAGGTGCCCTCCTCCTGGTGGCAGCAGGCAGCTAACAACCTTCCAACGTGCTAGGAGCACTCCCTGCATAGGAACCCTTAGAGACCAGTCCCAAGCCTTGCTTGCCGGTAAGTACCCACTTGGGGCTGGATGGTGCTTCCGAATTGTTCAGGGTGGTAAAGCTTGCTGGATAAAGTTCTCAACCATTTAAAAAATGATCTAAGAGAGAGCAGTCAGGCTCTTTTTAAAATGTACCATAACTTTCCATGTGTTAATTTATCCTTAAAGTGGGGATCCCTACACCAAATATCTGGAGGAAGTTGCCATCAGGAAGATTTCATCTACTGCTGGCTTTGTAGGTGATGGTGCTGGGGAAGGTGGAGTGTGGTGAGCTGCTTGCTGAGGTCACCCCGACACAACCAGGCAGTGGAGAGGAACTCCCCTGCTCTCTCCTTCAGGTATGCCAGCTCCTCCTGCTGAAAACAGCTAAGCCTGCTGTTTGGAGTTCTTAGAATCCCAGCCCCCAAGGGACCTCTCTAGGGGCAAGCTGATTTTACACTGGGAACTGTATTTCCCAGACCCTGGCAGGCTTTGTAGCTTCTGGACTGACTTCTGCATCTGTTCAGAGGAACAGCGAGTCTCTCCTACATTAGCATCAGTCTCTGTTTGCTTCTACCCACAGTGAGGGAGACCCAGTGAGGCCCTCGCTCTGCCATCCTGGACAACCTGAACCCTGAGGCTGCTCCTCCTGCCTCCAAAGTGCATCACACAGGTCTCCAGGAGCACCGAAGCAGTGGAAGCAGCCAGGAGAAAATCAAGAGAATACCTGAAATTCTCAGTATTCAAAAACACTGTGGTGCTGGTCGAGGTACTGAATACCGAGCCCACTGGAAAGCTTTGTACTAATAATTGCTTCACCGAGTTATCCTGTCTTCTGGCCCAGCCAAGGAGGGATCAGCACGTATCCGGGTCATGGAGGGAAGGTACAGGAGAGCCTCACAGGCCATTTTGCTTGGCTCTGACTCATCCTAACTCTCCAGTGAAGCAGAAAGGAGGAAACATCACACCACCCAGGTGTGGCCAGCCTTTGACCACTACTGCAAATCCCTGAGAGTCACCCAGTGCCTTCCCAAGTACACTTTTAGCTTTAGAGACTTCTGGCTCAAGGAAAGCTGTAAAGAAGAGACAGGATGAGGCGGGAAGAGGAGGAAGAGGACGGAAACAGGATGAAGGCAAAAGGGCCCTTGGAAGTGAAGGAGGAGGAGGAGATCAGTGAGATGCGAGAACCAGCAGCCCCTTTTGCCGGTGCCACGCCCACCCCAATGACCCACAGCAAGGGGACTCGGTTTTCTGAGGCCTGGGAATATTTCCACTTGGCCCCTGCCCGTGCCGGGCACCACCCCAACCAATATGCCACCTGCCGCCTGTGTGGCAGGCAGGTGAGCCGGGGCCCCGGGGTTAACGTGGGCACCACAGCCCTATGGAAGCATCTGAAAAGCATGCACAAAGAGGAGCTGGAGAAGAGTGGCCACGGCCAAGCTGGGCAGCGTCAGGACCCCAGGCCTCAAGGGCCGCTGCTCCCCCCGGGCATTGAGGGCGACTGGGCCAGGCTGCTGGAGCAGGTGGGGGCCCTGGCTTTACGGGCCAGCCAAAGAGAAAAGGAGCTTCTGAGGAGGCAGAGGGCGGTGGAATGGCGGGAGCGGGCTGTGGAGAGGCGGGAACGAGCCCTGGAGGAGGTGGAAAGGGCCATCCTGGAGATGAGGCGGAAGGTGAGGGCTGAGAAGGAGGCCTGCCAGAGAGAGAAAGACCAGTCCGGGGCAGCGCACCCCTTTCATTTGTTTAAACGGGGGTTTGGGAGAAATCTATTCTGAAAACACTGACTTTAGACCCATAGCAAAAAAGTAGCTTGGTAGGATTTTGTTTTTAAGAGAAAGAACAGTATGGGTTAATCTCAGCAGGTCTGAACTGGCCAAATGCTTATCTTATCTTAGGTTCCTTAGAACAGTACTCAACAAAACTTTAAAATATACTAACCATGGGTCTGTGAGTTATTTGGGGGCAGAATATACCAGCCTGTCAGCCTCAATGAGTGAAAATAATGGGATTTATGCCTAGCACTTGGTTTTCGTGGGGCTGAAGGTTTTGATGGTTGAGACTGGCTGGGTGGCTGGAATATGCCTATGTGGCCAGCTCATTCTGGAGACCCCACAATAAGCAGAGCTCAGACTTTCTGGGACAGAGGTATTTGTACACATTCTGGTGATTTAAGAACTGGATGTAAAGCTGATTCTGTGGGACCCAGCAGTGGAAGAAAAAATAAACGTGGGCCTAAGATCTCCAGACTCTTTCAATGTATATCTTTCCCCCATTATTACAGCCTTATATTAAAACTGTTTTATCAGAATAACCCATCTTAATCCTGTAAGTCTTTCCAGCAATCTAACAGATAAGTAACTAATGGATAATTAGCACAGAGAATTAAAGACTTTCCAACTCACTTGATTAAACATTAAGAATAGATCATATAAAAATTTCTTCATAAATATTTTAAAAACATAATTTGATTTCATATTAAGCTTTGTTAAAGGAGGAGTTTGTGAGGAGGAGGTGACAGAAACTCAGAAAGAAAAAGAAAAAAGTGGAGAGATGGGCTATATAAGGAGAAAGAATGAAGAGAGGCAGAAAACTGAAAAAGGGACAGAGAAGTAATGTGAAGATGAGAAAGACAGCTCCCCAGAGAAAGTTCATCATGCAAAGGTAAGAGACCTTGACTGTCTGGGAGAATAAAGGACAGAGAACATTTTCTTCACTTCTGAGGTCAGTTTTAATGAGTAAAGTTGCTTTTGTTTTGTATCCCAGACCACACATAGCACTCATTCATTCAAGCAGTAGGTTTCAGATTATATGCCTCAGATTATTGGCATTACACCTACATGCCAATGCTTTGTTCTCCAATTAAAAAAAAAAAACTGTCCATCTTTAACTATTCAGAGATGCTTTGAAAAAAAGGAATCCAGCAGTCCATAACGAGAGGTAAATTCCCTGGGCTGCTGAGAACATGTTTAAAATGTTAACACAGGATTTGAATAAGCTCAAACTGGAAACCACTCTGGCCTTTGTGCTTTGTGTTTTGGATGATTCCTATTAAACCTTATTATTTACATATATTTAAAACTGGGGTGGGAGTGGGAAGGAGGGTATGGAGAGAGATGCAGAAGACAAGTGGAGACTAAACCAGTATCTCATCTTGTAGATAGCGTGAGTGCTTTCAGTCACTCATCTCCCTAAAGCAGACAAGATGTCGGTATAATAAAGGCACCTTGCCTCATTCGGTCCTTACCTATGTGGTTCTTTTCTACTGCTTGTTCTTAGACTTGTCGGCAGCTCGAACAGCCATATCTTGTCTTCCTTGTGAGCTGTTTGTAGAAAAGACACAAGTCCAAATACCAGACTTGTGAAAAACCCACACTGTATTGTACACTTGTAATTCCCTCTTTTTCTAGAAATGTGCCTGATATTAAAGCTTTCACTTCCCATGTGGTTTCCCCCCAAAAAGTGTGTTGTCCCTTTGAGGACTGTCTCCACCTGTGGTGAAAGTTCAGGGCTCACTGCTGCAAATGATGGTGGCAGCTGGTCATCACCTGGCTGGAGATATGGACTCAGGAGCCTTATTATGCCACAAACAGCTAGGAGGAAAAAAGAGGCTGCAATATCTAAAACACACACACACACAGGAATAGAGTTTAAGAAGGACAAGAAATCTGCAGAAACTCAAGTTTTGTAAAACTAAAATTAAATAAACACGAACAGTCAAATTCTGTAAATAGCTAATGGAGCTTACCTGCTAAACTCTGATGTTTGGTTTTAAGATTACAGTGCTTTTTTTCCATGAGTCTTATTATTTTAACCTCTCTTCCTTTTTAAGGTATTTTAATCCCATTTGCTTTTGCTTCCTGTTTCATGTGAAGTAGTTTTTTCTTTGTTTCTTTTCTAGTTTTTTCCCTAAATTGGGGGTAGGTGTTAAAGTTTAGGCTAAAGACTCCCTTTCTTTCCATGGAGCTGTGGCAGCAAGGCTGTGTGCCATACTGGGGGTCCTGGCAAAGCCAAGCCCTTGGAAACATCCAAGAACACGACATCCATAGGGGATGTGACAATGTCACTGTCACTCTCTAGCATGTCTAAGCCTAAAAGGCTTCAGTGTTAGAATAATCAGGGGACTTTACAACTCTAACTGGCGACACTGGAAGACATAGTTCAAATCCCTGTTGCTCTAACACAGGGCTGCTGGTGTAGTGAATGTGTAGCACCTAGTGAGGCATTCCCTAGGTGCATGATCATTTCTAAGAGATGAAGGAATGGGGGTAGCAAATCGCCACTCCTGAGCGCTTGTGGTTGCCAGATGGTAGATACTTTGCATACGGTTCTCTCATTTGGTCCTTAGGTCACTATTGTGAGGTTGGAATCATCGTCCCTGTTTACTGATGAGGAACCTAAGAATCTGAGGTCTAAGGCCTGGAATTAATAGTGATGAAGGAGAAGTTAGACCAAGATCTATCAAATTCCACAATCTATATTCTGCCATTTCATTATTTCCTACTGTCTCTGAGAATCAGTCACACAGTAGATTTATGAATATACATGCAGAGGAAGGGATAAGTGAAAGAGAGTGAGTGAGATAAATAGTGGCAAGGAAAAAAGACATTGCTGAGACACTGACTCTGTGCTATTTACTCGTTACTGTGGCTAAATCTAATGTACCTAAGAAGCCAACATAATATTTATTATGATCCTGGCTTTAGAAATGAGTTAGTTGAGACACATAGAGCTTAACTACTTGATGAGGCTATCTTGCTTGAAAGTGGTCGAATCAGGATTTGATTTCATTTCTATTGGCCCTTGAGCATGATCTCCTTGCTATGCAGTCCTGCCTGGGCATGGGCATGCTAAATTCTCATCTTAGTTCTGCCTTTTGTTAGTGGCTTAGCCAGTGGTTTAGACTTTCCAGGCCCCAGTTTCTCATCTGTGATTTGACAGATCTCTACCTATTTCAGAGGCTTATTGGGAGTATCGCATGGTAAAAGTATGTGAAAGGGCTTTGAAGAGTTAATATGCTATTAAAAATACAATGGGGATTATAAGAATATCAGAGTGAGAAATTACTAATGTTTGGCAAGGTCTTAAAAGATCCATAAACAAGCTGTGTCCTGCAGCTGATTATGTGGAGTTGTGAGAGATTATTCACTAATTCCCCAGGAAGGAGCATTCTCTGTTTTTTTTTTTTCTAGTTAGTGCCTAGAGAAGTATGGGTACAGAAGAGAAAATCTGATGACACATAAGACAAAGTCCTTTTCTTAAAAACTGAAATTCTTGGATCCAATCTTGTGATTGGAAAGTTTGGAAAGCTGGTGTAGGAAATGAATTAGAGCAATAAATGGACTGAGTCCACATTACCTGTAAACATTGGCTCAAGAAACTACAGAAAAATCCTCATAAGAAACAGAAATACCTACCAAACATTATGCCATGAGATTATATCTTTTATTTAAACTACTGAAATGAAGTACACTAATAAACTTGAAAATTAACTGTGGCAGAACCAAAAAATGGAAACCTCTTCTATGTATTCAGGATTACAATAACAATCTAAGAGACCCATCCATAAAATCAACAAAAGATACAAAGACTTGGATAATACTCTCATCTAAAATCATACCACAGAGCCTGAGTTATGATTTATATGCAGCTGTCAAATTACATGACTGATATTCAGTGAAAATATGACAAGATAGCATAAGTTATTTAATATTCTTGGCTAGAAGAAATTAGGAGTATAATTTTCTCTAATCCCATTTAATAGGACATGTTTGAAAATTAATGGAGAATATTCATTTTACTTGGGGTTTTGAAAAGTTTGAATGAAGTACAATGTCACAAGACAGCTGAGTAACAAAACATAATAGTCAACGAAAATGCTTATTAAGCACTCTATATCAAACAACGAACTAAGAACTTTTCACACATTATTTTGTTCCATTCTCAAAAACAACATGCTTTTTAAGACACTTCAGTCGTGTCTGACTCTGTGACCCTATGGACTATAGCCCACCAGGTTCCTCTGTCCATGGGATTCTCCAGGCAAGAATACTGGAATGGGTTGCCATTCCCTTCTCCAGAGGACCTTACTGACCCAGGGATTGAACCCGTGTCTCTTGCATCTCCTGCATTAACAGTCAGGTTCTTTACCACTAATGCCACCTGGGAAGCCATCTTAACAACAACAATATGCAAAAACTCTCCTCATCCCCTTCATATAGATGGGAAACCTGACTACAAAGATGTAATAATTAGCACAAGGTCACAGCCAATAGGAGGAAGAGCTGAGAAGTGAGACCAGATCCCAAAGACTAGAGGCCGAGAACTACCTACAAGAAATTAAAGTCAGATTCCAATTTCCTTTTCCTCCTGCCCTTCCTATATTGCCTAAAAATAGCCAGAATTATGAAAAAGTTCAGATGGGCACATTTCCTCTTATCACTTAAAAATAAAAACATTGGGAAAGCTGATACAGGAAATGAATTAGAACAAATTAATGTCAGCTGAGTAAAACTCATTGTTTTCACACTGCTTTCCACCCTTCTTTTCCTTCACTCTCTACTTCAATTTTTAGTCAACAGAAGTTTGAACAACTCAGACAATTTTTCCAGGAAATTTAAGGACTAAGGATCACAAGATCATATGTTCTGACAGCCCTAAAGCAGAAAATAAGGATTCCCTTTTGGTTTCTAGAATCAGCTTCAGTTCAGTTCAGTTCAGGTGCTCAGTCATGTTCAACTCTTTTGCAACCCTATGAACTGCAGCACCCCAGGCCTCCCTGTCTATCACCAACTCCTGGAGTTTACCCAAACTCATGTCCATTGAGTCAGTGATGCCATCCAACCATCTCATCCTCTGTCATCCCCTTCTCCTGCCCTCAATCCCTCCCAGCATCAAGGTCTTTTCAAATCAGTCAGTTCTTCACATCAGGTGGCCAAAGTATTGGAGTTTCAGCCTCAGCATCAGTCCTTCCAATGAATATTCAGGGTTGATCTCCTTCAGGATGGACTGGTTGGATCTCCTTGCAGTCCAAGGGACTCAAGAGTCTTCTCCAACACCACAGTTCAAAAGCATCAATTCTTTGGCACTAAGCTTTCTTTATAGTCCAACTCTCACATCCATAGATGACTATTGGAAAAGCCATAGCCTTAACTAGATGGATGTCCCTTTGTTGGCCAAGTAATGTCTCTGCTTTTTAATATGCTATCTAGGTTGGTCATAACTTTCCTTCCAAGGAGTAAGTGTCTTTTAATTTCATGGCTGCAATCACCATCTGCAGTGATTTTGGAGCTCCCCAAAATAAAGTCTGACACTGTTTCCACTGTTTCCTCATCTATTTCCCATGAAGTGATGGGACCAGATGCCATGATCTTAGTTTTCTGAATGTTGAGCTCTAAGCCAACTTTCTCATTCTCCACTTTAACTTTCATCAAGAGCCTCTTTAGTTCTTCACTTTCTGCCATAAGGGTGGTGTCATCTGCATATCTGAGGTTATTTATATTTCTCCTGGCAATCTTGATTCCAGCTTGTGCTTCTTCCAGCCCAGCAGTTCTCACGATACTCTGCATAGAAGTTAAATAAGCAGGGTGACAATATATGGCCTTGATGAATCAAATTAGCTTACCTTTATTCCTATCAGAAATTAATTGGATTAAGATCAGGTCCTTTGAGAAAAACATTCTGAGCAATGAGGCAAATGAACACACCTTGACCTATTATACTGTCAATTTTCAAAGGCTTTAATGTGACTCACCTCTCCAATGACATCCATGGAGTTATTTTCCACAATCATGGGGATTTCCGGCTTAGCTTAAAGGCAAATAAAACAGTTAGTGGTCCTGAATGATACCCTGCCTGGTCACTAGCGCGTGTGTGTGTGTGTGTGTGTGTGTGTACACGTGCGTGCGTGTGCATGCATGCATGCGCGTCTGCATGTGTGTGTGAAAAATTAATAACATATTAACCTCCCACTGTGTTCCAGCAGTATATTAGATGCCAAGGAAACAAAGGTGGACACATCATATTCATTGAGAAATTTACATTTACATGGAAAATGCATGTACAAAAACTAGAAATTAGAATTGATATAAGAACTGTTATTAGAGACATGTAGGATTTGAAGAAAGCTTTTAAGAGAAGCTTCTAACCCAATCTTGGGGAATAAGGAGGTTTTTGGAAGAGGGAACATTTGATGCTTTAAAATGATTATGGGTGAGTCAGGTGAAAAGGGCCTTCCCAGGTGGCTTAGTGGTAAAGAATCCACCTGTAAATGCAGGAGATGAGGGTTTGATTTCTGAATCAGGAATATTTCCTAGAGAAGAAAACAGCAATCCACTCCAGTATCTTTGCCTGGGAAATCCCACAGACAGAGGAACCTGGTAGGCTACAGTCCATGGGGCTGCAGAACGGTTGGGCATGACTTAGCAACTAAACTGCAACAGGAAGAGCAGGTGAAAGTATGAATGTGAGGGAGGGGAGGGAACAGGCAGTGGGCAGAGAAAAGAGCAGAACAGTCTATGTGCCCACAGGTCTAGAAATAAAGCATAAGTTAAGGCCCCTGAAGGAACTGGAAAAAAACACCTGTTTTTTATTTAGTTGCTTGGCATCAGAAAAGATCAGGGACTATTTCACTGGTTTTGTTGTTCTGCTAAACTGTAAGTTCTTAAAGCCAGAATGCTTTATTCATCTCTCCATCTCTAGCATTGATAGTGCACAGCATAAAACAGACATTGAGAACATCATGCTGAACTGAAGTAGCCTCAAGATAAGTTGAGTATAACAGACATAGTCCTCTGAACCAGTGGATAAAATATTAAGACCCTTGTCACAGGTACCATCAGTGTCTGTTATATCCACTTAGCCTCTGCTGCATCCATACAGCCTCTTGCTGGGCACACCTATGACTCTCCTGAAGATTTACTGGGGTTATGGACACACACTCCGTGCACAAACGGCAGACTGGAAGTCCCAGAGGGTTAATGGTGGTAACAGGTGGGGAGTTGTGGATAATGCCCCAGCTTCCTCGCCTTTGTTGTGGATAACTCAAGATGCGTGTTCTTCCACGATTTCCCAGTGGGAGTGAGCTCTAAGCCCACATCGCTAACTGGCTTGATCATGTACATTTTCTTATCTTCCTTCCCTTCCTTGACATATTTTTCCCACTCCTATATTTCCTAGGATTATCTCTCTAATAAATGAATTCAAATCCTTGTCTCAAAGCTTTCTTTCAGGGAAAAACAAACCAAGATAAAACAGTAACGGGAGGAGGCCTATTTCTGACCTCTTATTAGCAACAAATGCTGGTAGAATGAAGGGCCTGAAAGCAGGAACAAGTATACTAAAAGTTGCAGGGGTGATAGAGACAGATTATTTGGGGAGAATCAAGATTGTGGGAGAACAAACTTGTGATGGCAGGGGACTCCCCATAAGGAAAGTCAAGTCATAGGAGACTAGTGAAGGGGATCCAGGAAGTGGCAGAGGGGAAGCTTCTGGTTTATGGTTTGGTAGAGAACAAAGGTGTTGAGGAAGAAGAAATAAATTGGATGAAGGGCATGCAGAATGGCTCAGGGACACATGAGTATTTCAGGTTTTCGTGTTTTTATTTTTGGCTTATTCTATTTGAGGAATCACCTGGGGACACAGAGTGGGTCCTGAATAAGATATGTAGTATAATTCTGTGCCAGGGTCACTATGATGACACCCCAAATAGATTAAAGACTGGATAAGACTGTCCAAGCACAACCTATCTAGCTCATTTGCTAAAGGAGAAAATCAGAAAGCAGAAAAGTCTAGTTATTTTAACAAGTAGGCAGTGTCTTGTATTTTTAAGCATCCACTGAAAGGAGTTGAAAGAAGAAGCAAACAAACATAGAGGCAGAGAGATGTGGAGGGGCATAAGGATGAGATAGAAAAGAGTGAAAAGCATTCTAGACCAAGATGAAGATACTTTAATGCAGCAAAGAGATATGGGACATGGTTTAAATGTTGACAAGGCAATTAGATCGAGTTATGGTACAAAAATCCTTGGTCAAATGGGACACAGTTTGCCTAACAGAGAATTATTTCTTTTCACATCCTGGATGACTGCCTCCATCGATTTGCCAATAGTGAGGCCAGATGAATCGGTCTCGTGTTTAGGCTAAGACAGTCACACCCCATAAATGAGAGAATGGTGTTATCAATCAAAGAGATGAACAGTCTTTCCAACTCATCACAGGACACTGTCTAGGCCCCATAAGGAACCTGATCATGGGGGCAATTGATTCTTCCCTAACCCATCCCAGGGGAGAAACAGAGAAAGACAGAGGTAAGGAAGGAGCAAGGGAAGGAAGGCAAGAGAAAGACAGTGCAAGTCAAAGAGAGACATATAGGAAAAGCTATCAGCAAGAGACTTCAAACTAAATACATTTTGGCTGCAGCTATTTCCTTATTTATGAACTAAAGGGTTTGCATTTCCTTTAAAATACTGGATTGTGTGATCTCTAGTAATTCAATAAGATTCTAGATAAAAACAAAGATTTTTCACTTATCCTATCATTCAGTTAACTGAGAAAAAAATCTACCAGTCCATGCTCTTAGGTTTTGTGAATTATTTTCTCTTTTACCTCTTTTCAAAAACAATGAACTGTTCATCCACATCACTGCTTTCCTCTTGGTCTTCATTTAAAAATGATGTTTTAATAAAAAATTAAAAAAAAAAACCCAAAACAGAAAAATGATGTTTTGAAAAACACAGTTCTTGGTCACAAAAATGAAAAATATCTAAAGCCAACAAGTTTCTATTCATTAATATTTCCTTGCATCACTGAACAAAACAGAATTTTCCCATTTCCCTTAAATTTGCAACCTGCAGAGTCTCTGCAGTCTGACTGAGGCCACAGTGGATATTTCAGCTAAGCCCCACTCCTGCAAATGCAAGGTCAGAGGGCTAGCCCTGCAGGTTCCTTTGCTGGAGGAGCTGGACAGTCTTTCACCCCAGCTGGCCTTGTTGGGGGCAAGGGCACTCCTGCAGAGTTTCTTAGGAGCTGTGTTTATCATCTACCTTTTCTCACACTGGCCTTATTCCACCTTGCTCCAGCAAGCAACTTTTATACAACTAGACAACTAAGCAACTAGATTTTGGCAGTTATAACGAAAGAGACTTCCCATATTCTCAGGAGACATTAAAACCATAAAGTAGTGGTCATATGGAAAACCATATGGTAGCTCACGTAAGGTAGTGGTTAATGGTCACCAGGAAACTGAAGATCTACGGCAGCTGAATCATTCTTTAGCTTCCTTCCCTTGTCCCCACCACCAACATGAATGACAAGTGTCAAGACAAACACAACTCCAGAATAGCAACCCTCGAGTGGCTGCTCTCTAGCTAACAGAGTGTTTGATCTTTGGCGGGGGAAGAATCTGGGGACAGTAACAGGAGCATGGCAGGGACTCCAGAGAACAGAAACTCTTACCAAAAACCTTGACCGTGGTGGAGCTCCTCAAGACTCTGTCAGGCCTGACTACAATGTGGCAAGAGAACTTCCGGCCATCATCGTGGATTTGGACTGGAGAGAGGAAGAGCCGGTAGTCTGTACCTATCCGGACTCTGTCTTTAAATAACGCGGAATTGCTGATGGGGTGACCTCGATGGTAAGCGTTTCCTGAGTTCCATTATCCTCCTGATGAGACAAAATGGTTACCAGCTTTGAGCCTCAATCGTGCCAGCTCTGGACTAGGCATTTCACACGGAGTAATCCAGTTGTACTTTGTGACAATGCAGATGATGAATGAAGAATTGAAATTAAGAGATACTGAGTATGTTACTAGAGAAAGTATTACACTCAACTTTCAATTTTAAATATACTGTCATTCTCTCCTAACACGAATAGAAATTGCTGCTCTTCTGATTAAAACTTCTCCTTCATCACCTCCCATGAGCTGCATATTGACAGTGGGATTTGGGGGTGGGTACAGCCCTGGGAATTAGTGTCAGGTCATAATTCTCATTTCAACTTCTGAAATCGTAATGCTAGGATATGTTCAGGGGGCTGCATCTGTTTTACTCATTAAATTTTCACTGAAGTGGATGATTACAATCATCCTTTCTTCCCAGCATTCCTTTAGAAAAGCTCTCATTTTAGCTTCACTTGGAAAGAGGACTAGGATGAGGTAAAGAAAGACTCCTAAAATGCAAAGGTTAAGGAGGCGCTCACTCTCAGGGTCTTGTAAGTGCAGGAAGGGTGCTGAAAGGGAGTGCCTCCTTAAATACTGTGCCCTTTGGCATCTTCTGGCCTCTGCTCTTATTTCTGTGTCTGTGACCTTCAAAGAGGACACGTAAAGATGAGGCTGTAAATGCTAATCTGAATATGGATATCAGAGTTTAACTGGAGTACTTGGTTCCTCTAGTCCATATTCTTTTATAGGTCTATGAAAAATGCACCCACTGTTCTTGCCTTATCCTGAATTTCATGGACAAAGTGTCACAGTGTTGGTCAGTGTCAGTACAAGTGCTGACTAAGGGTCTAGTGAGGAGGGGACTCTTGAGGGGCATAAATGTAGAGGAAGGTTATGACTTTATATTTGTACTCCTTTATAACTCAGCATTTTCAACTGAGTGCTATGAACACATTCTGATGCATAGCTTGCTTCTTCTCTGGAGATTCTTGTGCATTGTTTTGGGATAAGCCTCATCCCAGGGCACTTTTTAAAAAAGGTCCTCGGAGAAGCCAGGGCTGAAAACCACTGGTCTAATGCCAAACAATAGATGAATCATTATTTG
This sequence comes from Aepyceros melampus, assembly GCA_006408695.1. Lineage (NCBI taxonomy): Eukaryota > Metazoa > Chordata > Mammalia > Artiodactyla > Bovidae > Aepyceros > Aepyceros melampus. The sequence goes on along the minus strand of SJXQ01005603.1, from coordinate 96,472 downwards.
TAGGGGCTGGGGGAAAATGCAAGGAACTGAAAAGGAGAAGGCTGAACAGGGAAAGAAGTCATGAACAATGAAAACGAAGGTCTGTGACTTAGAATCTCTAGTTCAAAAAATTAGATTCTACATAGAAGAAAGGAAGCTAGGTGAGGGAGAGAATTCAAGTATGAGCTGGGAGCAGAACAGGAAGTGTAAACAGGAAGACAGACTTCTTTTATGGTTTATATAGGTATTTCCAGAATACACTTAGTAGAAACTTTTACATAAGACACCATTTTTATTGCTAACAGCTTTACCTGCAAATAGACAGATAATACTGCCTGCAGAGAATCACAGATTTACTCCTGAAGTGAGGTACATACCCACATAAAGAGGGACCTAATACTCTGGGTTGCTGTATTCCTAACAAGAAAGAGTACAGAAAATTAAAGGGAGACAGGGGCCTCAGATTATGTTCTGGAGAAGGGGCCCCAAAAGGGGCCCTAAGTATTGGGTGGTGACCGCAGAAGAAACAGGAAGGCATTTCACTCAGCCTCTGTGATGTGGAGGCCAGTGCATAAATCCCCGATATATAAACATTCGTGCTGTGAACTTTCAAAGATGGGAACATGTGCTTGCATGTTCAATCATGTAAATTAGTTCACGTGTCTGGTGTATGTTGTCATGTGCATACATTCTCTACAAGGGGTTGTGCTTCTGTGCACTTACTTTGTGTAACTTACTAATGAAGACCTGATGGAACTGGAGGCCCAGAGAGAGAACAAAGAGAGACCAGAGGAAGAAGAAACCAAAGAGATTCATGACATGGGACACGGCAAGGGGACGTTCTTTATTTGAGGTGGCACTCTTAGCTCTTGAGGCACAGGACCCAAATGTAGCACAGTACACAAAGGCTGCAGCAGTCATTTGGAATGCAATCAGGGCTATCTTGTCATCTATAATCAGGAAAAAAAGAGCTGCTACTCAGACATCACTGGATCATTTTTTCAAGAGGGTAGACAGAATTGAATCCAGCCAAGAATGAGAAACTGTGCCATCGTCAGGCGTGAGTGAAACTGCAGCTTTCTCTCCGTCTCCTATTGCTGACAATCTTTCAGGTCTGTCATCTCGCCCCCTACTCCCTTCTCCAGTCAGTAACTCTTCTTTCCTGTTCACTTGATGCCGGTCCCTGTATGCCGGCTTTTGCACTGTACTACTGTACTATTCAAGGTACTGTCCTGTAAGATTGAAAATATGTATTTTTTAATGTGTGTGAAAGTTATTATACAGTACTGTATAGCTGATTGTGTTAGTTGGGTACCTAGGTTAACTTTGTTGGACTCACAAATTGGACTTATGAACACACTCTCAGAATGGAACTCGTTCATATGTAGGGAACTGACTATAATTAAGGAAGCAGGCTCACCCTGCAGGTCCTTCAGTACAAGCTGTTTCACTGTTCTTGTTTTATGCAAGGGACTGTTTTTGTGAGAATCCAGAAGTTGAAAATGCTTGATCTTTTAGTAAATGCCTTGCCATTTGGAATGTTCCCATCTGTCACTTTGTTGTGGGAAGATAGGCAGTCAGAGGCTGAGGTTGGAGACTGGTGAGAATATGGCTTTTTCTTTATTGTGTATCTGGGAGTGACTGGCCAAAGTAGATTAACTGATGGAGAAAAGATATTTTTAAAAGAAATCAGGCTTAGGTTTTTTTGCTTGTTTTGGGGGAGTTCGACTGTTATAGAGGAGGGATTTGTCCCTTCATTGGGAAAGATGGATTCTGTTGCCAAGTGTCCCTGTAACCTATAACATCAGGAGATCCTGAGAGATTGTAGAGGCCCCAGATATGAAGGGGATGGGCCAAGAACCTGCATGTGAGCACGTGCTCTCATGGAGCAAATGGGAAGAGAGGTGACAAAAGGCAGGCAAACAATGAAATGTCTAGTGCTGGGAGAGGGAGAAGAATACTATTATTGTGACTACAACTAAATTACTATTACTAATACTATTACTATTTAGTATTACTACTAAATACTATTACTATTTCTATGACCACAACTAAATCTTTACATTATTAGTCATCACTTAAGTTTATTTAGCACCTACTTTTAGGTGCTTTGCCAAGTTCTTTTAAGTCTTATTTAATCCTTTAAACAATCTGAAATAAACCAAGTTTAGGTAACTTGCTCAAAGGTCATAGAGAGAAGGTACTTAAGTCACAGCACCAAGAAAGGGACAAAAATGTCTCTGAGACATTACATCTTAATAAAACCAAACCATCACAAAACAAATAAAACAATTTTGTGGATTATCTAGAATGAAAAATTTAAAAGAAACTCCAGGAAGCCAGAGGTTTTTATATAAATGGGAGATCTTGGAGGTGTGGACAGTTTGTCGATTGAAAGGAGCCTTTTATGATATGTTGACCTACCTTTAGCTATTTCAAATACTAAAAGATGATGCTGTGAAAGTGCTGCACTCAATATTCCAGCAAATTTGGAAAACTCAGCAGTGGCCACAGGACTGGAAAAGATCAGTTTTCATTCCAATCCCAAAGAAAGGCAATGCCAAAGAATGTTCAAACTACCACACAATTGCACTTATCTCACACACTAGCAAAGTAATGCTCAAAATTCTCCAAGCCAGGCTTCAATAGCATGTGAACTGTGAACCTCCAGATGCTCAAGCTGGATTTAGAAAAGGCAGATGAACCAGAAATCAAATTGCCAACATCTGCTAGATCATCAAAAAGAGAATTCCATAAAAACATCTACTTCTCCCTTATTGACTATGCCAAAGCCTTTGATTGTGTGGATCAGAACAAACTGGAAAATTCTGAAAGAGGTGGGAATACCAGACCACCTGACCTGCCTCCTGAGAAATCAGTATGCAGGTCAAGAAGCAACAGTTAGAACTGGACGTGGAACAACAGACTGGTTTCAAATCGGGAAAGGAGCATGTCAAGGCTGTATATTGTCATCCTGCTATTTAACTTCTATGCAAAGTACATCATGAGAAATGCAGGACTGGATGAAGCACACACAAGCTGGAATCAAGATTGCTGAGAAATATCAGTAACCTCAGACATGCATATGACACCACCCTTATGGGAGAAAGTAAAGAACTAAAGAGCCTCTTGATGAAAGGGAAAGAGGAGAGTGAAAAACTCAACATTCAGAAACCTAAGATCATGGCATCTGGTCCCATCACTTCATGGCAAATAGATGGGTAAACAATGGAAATAGTGACAGACTTTATTTTGGGGGGCTCCAAAATCACTGCAGAGCTGACTGCAGCCATGAAATTAAAAGAGCCTTGCTCCTTGGAAGAAAAGCTATGACCAACCTAGACAGCATACATTACTTTGCCAACAAGGGTCCATCTAGTCAAAACTGTGGTTTTCCAGTAGTCATGTATGGATGTGAGAGTTGGACTATAAAGAAAGCTGAGCACTGAAGAATCGATGCTTTTGAACTGTGGTGTTGGAGAAGACTCTTGAGAGTCCCTTGTACTGCAAGGACATCCAATCAGTCCATCCTAAAGGAGATCAGTCCTGAATATTCATTGGAAGGACTGATGCTGAGGCTGAAACTCCAATACTTTGGCCACCTGATGTGAAGAACTGACTGATTTGAAAAGACCTGATGCTGGGAAAGATTGAAAGCGGTAGGAAAAGGGGACGACAGAGGATGAGATGGTTGGATGGCATCATCAGCTCGATGGACATGAGTTGGAGTAGGCTCTGGGGGTTGGTGATGTACAGGGAAGCCTGGTATGCTGCAGTTCATGGGGTCACAAAGAGTCAGACACAAAACTGAACTGAACTGATCTACCTTTGGTGACAGGTGTCACAGAATACACCTCAACTCTCACCTGATAAGAATGATTCTAGGGCATTTGTTCTACAAGAAAGATTGGTAAGGGATCTTGCACAGAATCTTTGTTCTTGGCTGTTTTTTCTTTCTTCTTTTGAGAATTTTAAAAATACTAATGTGCATGAGGACTCATCATGTCTGACTCTTTGTGACCTATAGTCAACTCTTTGCAGTCTATAGTCCACCAGGCTCCTCTGTCCATGGGATTTTCCGGGCAAGAATACTGGAATGGGTTGCCATTTTCTCCTCTAGGGGATCTTCCTGACCCAGGGTTTGAACTCCTGTCTCCTTCACTGGCAGGTGGATTCTTTACCACTGAGCCACCTGGGAATCCCTAAAATATTAATAAATATTTCTGAAACTTCATGAAATTTACAACTTGCTGGACCCTTAGAACAGAATGAGGAATATAGATGGAATTAGCTAGTGTATAGGATACACCTACACGAGTCCTAACACTCAACAAATGTTCAATTAATACTAAATCACTGTCTTACAACCTGAACTGGATCAGCTTGCTGTGAATTCATGAGTATTTACTCTCTCCATGATTAAATTAAAGAATTATGGAGAGTACTAAAATGAACTCTTTAAAAATTACTTTTTAATATGTGTTAAGTTAATCACCACCTCACAACACCACCATGGGCCTGATACTATAATTATATAATTATAATAAAATTATAATTGTGTTATATAATTATCCCTTTTTGTGGATGACAGAACTAAAATCAGGCTGGGCAACATATCCAAGGCTGTATAGAATTCTGAGACAAAAGGAACAATGTGTGTCCTTATGTGCACTTAGCAAAATATCCTCCCATATTTTGACATATTTAACAGTGGAAACAGTTAATAAAAACTCTACAGTTTAACATTTGAAAACTGATTTCATAAAGTCATGCATTGTTCAATCTTTTCTCCTGTCCTTGTCAACCTTCATGCCTGTGGCCCTACGGGGGCACCATGCCACAAAGACCCAGGAACCACAGGCTGACTGTGAAAATTCTGTTCCTTGAAGAGCAAAGCAGGGTCTCATAACAAACAGAAGACACCTTGCCTTTATTTAAAAATTTGGCATTTTGTTTATCATGGATTTTCCATAAATTTTGATACTTGAAAGTATTGTGATTACTGGTTTCTTGGGGGAACTTCTTAAATTTTGCAGCCAAGGTGAAGGCCCTACTCACTTCACCCTAATCCTAGTTCTTAGGTCATACTGCTAGCAAATGCAGATTTGAAAACAAGATTTGAATGCAACAATCTCCCTCTAAAAGCCATGCTTTTAATGACTTTGCTTCATAGAGCCTCAAATAGGCAGTAGAACCGACAGTCCTTGACATTTCTGCTGAGAGTCTTTGAGGAGAAGAACAAATTCACAAGAAAAACAAACAGAAAATCAGTACCCATAGAAGGAAAATAAATGCATAAGGAAATAATAAACAGGAATTGGATAAAATAATTAGCATGATGAGGGATGGGAGGGGTCATATTGAATCATGGAAAACTTCTCCTGAATTTCTCTTAATGACCTGATAAACTCTAAGATAATTTGCAGAAGGGTTCCTATTTTAGTACTGGACTCAGAATTTTCAGTGCAGAAAAGAGACCATGGTACTATTTGATTTAGTGAGGCTACCTCATCTCTGGGCTGCCCTGAGCTCCGTGTCAGAGCAGGCAGTCTGGCCACAGCACAAGGCAGGTGCTGAGCGTATAGAGCCCGTTCAATAAATTCTGGGAACTGCATCGATTGATACTTCTTTATCTCCTAACTGCTTCTTATCTTCACTTTGCTCTATTTATTCCCCATCCACTCAGTGCTATCAAAGCAGGCTGCTTGCAAAGCTCCCCATGTCCATTTTATAGAAATCCACAACAATATTTTTTCCAATCAACACAATTGGTTGTCAACATTTTGTAGGTTGGCTAATACTTCAATTTTGATTATGGTGAAGGTAGCTAGGGTCAGCTGCCATCAGATAGAAGGTGACAGCTTTCTTTTCTGAATAGCTAGGCTTCCCATAGGCATGCAAGACCAATATTGCTTACAATGTGTGCGTACTGTCGCTTCAGTCATGTCAGACTCTTGTGACCTCATGGACTGTAGCCTGCCAGGCTCCTCTGTCCAAGGGATTCTCCAGGCAAGAATACTGGAGTGGGTTGCCATGCCCTCCTCAGGGGATCTTCCTGACCCAGGGATCGAACCCACATCTCTTATGTTTCCTGCAGGTGGGTTCTTCACTACTAGTGCCACCTGAGAAGCCCATTTTGATTTTCACTTACATGTAAAATATTACAAATAATAAAGAAGAGAGTACAGAAAAGATACATTTATAGAGAAAAATTTAAAGAAACAAGCCTCTAGATTCTAGTCGTATGCCTTTATCATTAGTATTGAACTGTTTGATACGTTTCTCACTTTCTTTTCCCGATTTTCAAGAGAAAAGTCATGGGTTTCTCTTTATCCATCAAGTTTGGGAACAACCATCCCTCAACATCTCTCCCAGCCTGACAAAGGGACGTGTGCTCACAGGTCCCAGGGTCTTGGTGAAATACATATCTGCTGTTTGTTGGCTTTAATTATCCAGCTCAAAAATAACCTAAGTGGTTTTTCCAGGTCCATTTAGTCAGAATCAAATTATTTTCCCTCCGTGTTGCTATTTTACATTTTTATTAAAGTTGTATTTCATGCTAGGAAACATGTCCAATACAGGTTTCTATCCCTGTAGGACCAGCACTTAAAACAGATTCACATATGTTTGTTAGACTGAACTGAAATTTATACTGTGGGAAATCAGGACAATAGTTTGGAATGAACACAGAACATTAGAGGGAATTGAGAAGCTCCCAGAATAACTCTGCAGAATTCCTCTGATGACTGCAGGCTCACGCCCTAGGACATAAACTGGGAAGAATATCATTTGTCCTCTACAAACTGCATTCCACCTAAAAACACACATTCTATGACTTTTTCGTCGTCACATCATGCACACGGACCCTCAACCGACAGCCTCTGTGCTTACTTGGTTACCTCTTGTGCTACAGAAATGTCAGATACACAGTTGGCACCAGATGCCTTTCTACTTCAGTATAGTCGTGATCCTGGAATGTAAAATTCCAGAATGCAAGGGATCTGCTCCGTGGACACATCTAACGCAGCCTCAGCATGGGATCAGGGAAGCACAGTCAATAATATTTTGTGATAGCTGAAAATCCCAATAATTACCTTTCCCGTGAAGGTCTTGAACTGAATTAGATTTTATAAAATTCCACATACAGAGCATGGCTTTTGTTTTCCAGTGACTTAGATTAAACTAATTTTACTTTGTCAAATTGTTTCCAGGGTTTAACGCAGCTCTTGAAGTTGGGAACATTCTGCAGCTCCCCAGAGTTACTGAGTTCGATATATTCTTACACTGGGTTTCTACCCTCCTAAGCTCATCTTCATCATCTCTTTGTAACCTTTTCTAAAAGCCACATTATATCATACCTGTAAGAATGATTGGTTATCATTATGATTATTACTGCTGGCTTAACAAGAGACTGAAGTACTAAAATATGGATTGAGGGGATATTTATATCCTCTGCAGACTTATAACAGTCATGACATAAAGAGCTGTAGTTTATTCCTTAATAATGGAAGATTAGATGATTTCATCTCAGACTTGCTGAATCCCACAGAGCTGGCAGGGTGGAGGACAAATGTAAATCAAGGGAGCAAAAAGATTTCAACATTTAAAAGGGAAATGCACAGTTGGAATTTAATCAGCATATTTGCTAATACAATATTCTCTTTGAAAAGAAATTTCTTTCAAAAAGATTCCTCAAGTTGTCTCAATTATGATGCATTTTTTATTTTTTTATAGATGAATTAATTTTAATGATATGTTTTATTAGCCCATATGTTCAACAGATCATTTAAAACTGAAATTGATATAAATATTTTGCATTCTTTAATAGCAAGTTTTTGAAATCTTGTGTGTACTTTATAGAATTTTAATTCAAAGTGTTCACATTTCAAATAGCTAGTGGCTATCATATTAGTACAGCTCTAGACTTCTAATTTATTTTCTATTGTGTCTTTGCTATTTAAGGTTACAATAAAAACCTTAACAAGACATTTAATAACTTTCATTTCATATAGCTATTGTGATAACTCCTAGATTTCTCTTGCCTTTTGAGTAGTTTATAAAGTAGTTTATAAAGTAGTTTATAAAGTCATTTTAAGCTAATTGATTGTGAGTTTCTGAAATTTTATAATTGGAATAATAATTTTATCACACTCTCATATTCAAGTGAAAATGTAATTGTATATATGCTTCTAGGTTTTAAATGCTTGTCATCTTGATGATGCATTCTTTAAAGTGAGAGCACTGCCTGAGGTTTCAGTAGAAGTTTAGGACTCACTCTCACTATGACCTTAGATGCTATCTCTCCATCCCTTATTTATCTCAAATGTCTTGGCAGGATTCAAAGATAATGTTTACAGAGACTTCTTAGTTTCTTTGAAGACAATTGTTAGAGGATGTCTTATTGGTTATCTAGTCATTGATACTTAATGAGCTTCTCATTAACTAATCACACAGCCAGCATGAGGTTTAGTGATCACCCATTTAATAGGAAGCCAACAAATACCATTTGATTATTTATTATATATTTATTGAGTGCCTAGAGTCAAGGCAATATACTAGATCTAGGGATTTTTAAAATGACTGATGGAGCTTTTTGCCCTGGAGAAGTTCAGTGTCACAGAAAAGATACAAGCTGACTGAAAACTTTAACAGTTTCTTGGAGAAACAGATTAGACTCTCTTCAGATAAGACAAGGATACTACAGATCAACTTAATAGCCGGCAAAAATCTCTAAGTAAAGCTTTATTACGTCTTAGTCTTTTTGATTACTATTAAATATTACTACCCCTATTGATAGTGAATTAGTGATAATTTGGGTGGAAAATTTTTGCCCATTGGTGGAAATATTAATAATGTAAACTAAATATCAGTTCAGTTCAGTTAAGTCGCTCAGTCGTGTCCGACTCTTTGCGACCCCATGAATCGCAGCACGCCAGGCCTCCCTGTCCATCACCAACTCTCGGAGTTCACTCAGACTCACGTCCATTGAGTCCGTGATGCCATCCAGCCATCTCATCCTCGGTCATCTCCTTCTCCTCCTGCCCCCAATCCCTCCCAGCATCAGGGTCTTTTCCAACGAGTCAGCTCTTCGCATGAGGTGGCCAAAGTACGGAGCTTCAGCTTTAGCATCATTCCTTCCAAAGAAATCCCACGGCTGATCTCCTTCAGAAAATGGACTGTTTGGATCTCCTTGCAGTCTAGGTATAGATACTGTATTTCCATTACAGTAATGTTTAATACAGCAGGGTTCTGTCTTCTTGAGAAGATCTCTATTCTTAATTTTTTTTTTTCTAAGAACCACTTTGTATCACATTAGTTAAGAAAAACTGACTTTTTAATGATGGGCATAATGTCAGGCAGGAAGTCTTACATTTCAGCAACCAGACCACAAAAAGGGGGAGCATACATTTTTCGACATGATAAACAGACACTGTAGCTTTTAAAACAATTTGAGAAAGGCATTTTATAATGTCTTTTGATCATACTAACTATCCAAAAAAAATCTAGACAATAAAAAATTATTAGTAGGTTATATTTTAAAGTCTCCTTCAGTTATTTTGGATTTGGCACATCCTCAGAGAAATCTTTTTACATGAAGGGTCAGTTTCCAAGACGGTCCACAAAACTCTACTAACTTGTAACATAAATGATCAACCATGCAAGTACAGTATTTTGCAGATAGTATCAGCTGCTACCCTCATGGACATCTATTAGGTATGTAAGAACTTTAAAATCTTGTGTTTTCATTTTGATGAAGACCTGAAAAATTAAAATAGTCATATTCTGGATCATCTGGATCATCAACCCCACTCATTTCATGATTCTCAAAATTGTGTTTATCATAATTATAATTGTGTAAGGCTTGTGTTGTCAACTGATTTAACAGTAGTATTAGAAGTCCACTTTATATATTGGTTAATAGCTGGATGCCATTTGGTTGACTTGTCTTGGAAAATTTCACATAAAAATCCATATTTCTGTTTGTTTGTTTTTTTCTTGCAAGTCAGAAAACATAGCTACCATAGGCCTGTCATTACCTGTGGCGGTGATGGAGCTGGGCAGTGGCTGTTTCGTATAGACATACTGCTTCTCTCATGGACGTTTTCTATTTGTGTTTGATATGCATTAAGAGTTGTGTTTCCCGGTCCAAGCAATGTTGTGTATTTTCCAGGATGTGGTAGGGTTCTGGGGAAAAAAGGGAGTCTATGCCCCTGCACGTGTTATGTGTAAACAAATAAGTGTGAGTAGGGGCTTCTGCTGGATGTGGCTCCTCTCCAGGGAACCATCACACTTTTTTCTTTCTGTTATCATTGTTGAGTATACAGCTTGAAATATAAACTAACCTTTAGGAACTATTTTCTAAGTCACTGCCTTCAAAGACCCGGGGGCTTACTGAGTTGGAAGGAATCCTGGTGTCCTCCCTTTCCTCCTCCAGACATTAATTCAACCTTCACATAATGCTTGTCTCTTATCCAGTGTGCTTCCTTCCCTATTATTACTTGTTATTCATCTTCACTTCATTAATATTTAAAGATCTTGGCCATTATTCACTGAAAAGGGCAACACTTACCACCAGCCATGCAAAGGTGAGCACAGACGAAATTTCTAAGGAGGTATTTTGAAAGCATGGTATTTCCAGAGTCCCATTTATCTCTATTTCTATTGTATGGTTGTTTCTCCATTCTTCTTGTGCCACTGTAACAAAACATAAAGAGGGAAAGACATGAATCTATGATTGGTCTGTAAAGTATTTTTAATCCAAGAAATGAGAACAGTTTTAGTATAGAGATTCAACTATCTTCAGGGTATACCTATGAAGAGGACCCCACCACCTACAGTCCTCATTGTATAAGTGGCATAACAGGGTCACTGAGAAGCACAGGGTTGTCTATCAATGAATAACTACAGAGAAACTCCCTTAACAGAATCCAACTCACAGTACATTCTTCTGCTTTAACGTCAAGTTGGTGCATTAGTCTTTAGATCATATTTCCTGGATCAGGTAGAATATAAAACATTATAATCTGGCTTCCATTGTCTTTTAAAATTTTTAATAGACAATTTTTTTTTAGAGAAGGTTTAGGTACATAGCAAAATTGAGTGGGAAGTACAGAGTTTCCATATACACCCTGCCCTCATGCATGCACAATCTCCCCATTATTAACATCCCTAACCACAGTGATGCCTTTATTACAATCAATGAAACTAGATCAAACACATCATCACTCAAAGTCCATATTTTATTTACATAAGGCTCACTTTTGGTGTTGTACATTCCATGAATTTTGACCAAAATCTGATATATATCCACTCTTGTAATATCATATAGAATACTTTCACTGACCTAAAAATCCTTTGTGCTCTGCCTTTTCATCCCTTCCTTTCACCAAACTTCAGACATATGCTGATCTTTTCACTGCTTTTATACCTGATTGTTTTTTTTAGAGCTTACAGATATTTCTCCAAAGAAGAAATCACACAGAAAAACACATCAGGAAACTCCAAGGAAGCATGTTTAATGAATTATTTTCATTTTTAAAGTGATATGAGATAAATAGTTTTATAGTGTCTCTTTTGGGGAAAGTTATATACACGTATATATACATTTGTGAGTAAACTATAATATCAGAAAATAATTTATAAATGACAACAATTCTATCATCTTAATATCCTGAAAATCTTATTCTTTTTTCCTATATCTATACAAACCTTGTTTGTATGCAAATATTTTTTTTCATACTTTGCAATTTTATTTACCAGCAAATGTTACCTATAGCTTAAAAGGTTTTGCATGATTCTTAAGCTACCTATGGTTGAAATTTCTATCACATCACATACATACATCATAATTTGTTTAGCAATTTTCAAGTATTGAATCATATGCTTTTTCAGCTTTTAGCTTATTTAAACTATTACAATCTTTATAGAAAGGTTCATCCTTAAACTAATAGTTTTCTTCTGACCATTTAGCTACTTAAGATACATTCCCAGAAGTATAATTAATAGGTCATGAGGTGTGAACATTCTTCTTATTATCAACAGCACATTTTTTAAAAAACATGGGAATATTTCAAATGTTGTGTTTTGCCTTTAAAACTTTGCTGCATTTCAAGCTCTTGTCAATATCAGTTGTCCTCTTTAATGATAACTCTCTCCTCCTGCTTTCTTAATTGAAGCAGGCCTTCCCATTAAGGCCCAGCTTCCCTGCATCATTTTCAGATAATGGTTGTTTATTTTCTTATATCCTTATTGCCTCTTCTTAAATCCTTATTGCCTCAAGATCAGGAAGATTGGATCAGGGCCTTTCTTGCTCTCTATTGTTGCTTCCGTATATTACTCCAACCTCAGGATTTAAAAATCAGAACAAAACAACAATAACAAAATTCCTGCCTTTTATGGTTAAAAGCATTTACTATAATAGCACTCTCAAAAGGAGTTACATGTATATCACCACCAATTTTTTTGGCCATATTTGCATACTACCATTAATACTATTTAATTTTATTCTTGAGATTATAATTGTTCTGCTTACGTCAGTTTATTTTAAATAGAGACTGACCAAGGCACATATTTGTATAGTTTATGAAATCTACTTGATATGCAAATTATATTTTAATGTGCATTACCCAAACACATAAGTAGTAAGTTTTTGTAAAGTTTGTCCAGATTCTGAGAAGTTGGTAATACAAGTGGCATAACTCTAATATCCCTGACATTCCTAATAAAAACAGATGAACTAGCATAGTAAAACTATAGGCAATATCTATGGGAACACTAAACAACAGTATCATCAATAGTTGAGGACAAATCAACAAACCACTGTGGTGTAAGCAACTGTGCAGAAAGAAACAGGAAAATCAGTGGCCCTTAGAACTAAGAACTTATCCCTCCTACCTTCTGGAAAAAAGTCAACTGACAATCACTGGAAGGAAAGGCAAACTAATCTGAGAATAGCAGCAGAAACAGAGAAAGAAGTTTGTAGGCACCAAATTACCAGAGCCTTCAAGGGAAAAATGAAAAGGCTTGTCAGTGCTAGAGCAGAGGGGACTTTTCAGAGAAATCCCACTCTGAGACGAAATCCCCGGGAGTAGAATCCAAATTACACCAGACAGGCCCAACAGGAGAAAGCAAAGAGGCAATTTAGACAAAAGTGAGGGATAGGAGGAAAGGAAGTGCATCTTACAAAGTACAATGGCATTAATTTATTTTGAAAATAACAGAAGAGAGAGCTCTAGAGACACTGAAGACTCTAGAAAAGATAGCCTGGTGTACCCTTCCGTGATAAAAGTCAAAATCTATTTAACAAACATATTTAGAGCAATGGAAAAAAGTGGGTTGGAATCACATATAAAGATACCATAACAAAAAAGAGAATAGAGAGCAAAGTAATATTCCTACAATAATAACAGCATATTAGAAAGACATGACTTCAAAATAAATAAAAGCTATAGCCCAATTATTCAAAATGAACTAAAAGAAATAAAATGATATAAGCTGTGATAAATTTTAGAAAGACTGCTAAATGAGTCATTTGGAGAGAAGAAATTCTATAGAAGATAAGTGAGAAAATTCAGGAAAGGGTTGGAAATAAGTTTTTAAAGTCATTTCAGAAATTAAGAGCAAACTAAAAAAAAAAAAAAACCAAGAATGTATTAATACTAAAATTAACACATTAAAAGAAATTTTAAAAATAGAATGAGGGAAATTTTTAAATGAAATTTAATAAATAATGGATTTTATAAACAAAAAGAGGTAAAAGAGATTCAAAAAAGAGATAGGCAAGAAGATGGAGAATATGTTTAATAAATGATAGTCAAGGAAATAACAAAAACACTGGAAATTATAACTCTAGTACAATTTCTTAAAATCAAATGACTAGAAAATATATGTTAAAAGATTATACTGTGAAAGTAGGAAAATACTCTCAGAATGGATATTAAGCATATTTTTATAAAAATGTTAAACAAAATCAGTTCTGGGGAAAGAAAATCAAATTGTTACTAATTTTTGGACAGCAATTCTTTATGCCAGAAAATAATATAGTAACATATTTAATGGGCTTCCCTGGTGGTTCAAATAGTAAAGAATCTCCCTGCAATGCTGGAGACCCAGGTTCAATCCCTGGGTCAGAAAGATTCCCTGGAGAAGGGAATGGCAACCCACTCCAGTATTCTTGCCTGGAGAATTCAATGGACAGATAGGCCTGGCAGGCTATAGTCCTGGGCTTGCAACAAGTTGGACATGACTAAGCAACAACTTACACACAACATATTTAATATACTCAAGGAAAGAGAATATGAATTAAGGATATTATATTCAATCTTTAACATGAAGATTATAAAAATAAAACTTATTAAAAGTCACTCAAGAGCTCGGGGAATATTGCCCCATGAGCATTTCCTGAATATTTTTCAACAGAATATACTTCAAACTGAAGAGACATTTAAAGGCTGAGGATAAGTGTTGAATATGTATTTACCTTTAGCACTAAGAATAAATAATTGTTATAAGCAAGTAGTAATGAATATATATTTTTAAATGAAGATACAATATAAGTGTCAAAAACAGGGTTGGGTGGGTATTGAGGGACTCCTTGTTTCGGGAGCATGAAGAGGTCAGTGAAAAAAAGATACATATAAACCGAGCAAATGTGTTAAAAATCACCATGTTCAGGGCTCTGGAAATTGACCAAAGACAAACATTTAATTGAGAAACATTTCTTCTTGACAAGCCACCAGAGAACAGTAGGAGTCTTCAGCCTGCTTGCTTTGGGATCCTTCCATCACCTTTCTCCGGAGAAGGCAATGGCACCCCACTCCAGTACTCCTGCCTGGCAAATCCCACGGACGGAGGAGCCTGGTAGGCTGCAGTCCATGGGGTCACGAAGAGTCGGACACAAATGAGCAACTTCACTTTCACTTTCATGCATTGGAGAAGGAAATGGCAACCCACTCCAGTGTTCTTGCCTGGAGAATCTCAGGGACGGGGGGCCTGGTGGGCTGCCGTCTATGGGGTTGCACAGAGTCGGACACGACTGAAGCGACTTAGCAGCAGCAGCAGCATCACCTTTTGCCAGGAGCCAGCGTGAGGAACTCCGCCCACGGCAAAGGTCATGAGGAAGGAGGCTTCGGCATACGCAAAGGCGGGGTCGAGCCTCAGGAAAACACCCTGTTCCCGAGCATCTACCCCCAAAGCAGAGTCTACCTACTTTACTGTTTTATGCTCTCACCTATACCTCTGACTCCAGAAGATGATGTAAAACCCCTAAGACCTTTTTGTATACATTTATGCAAAGCACCTGATTTTGACAAGGGTCAGGTCTACTGACCCCCGCGTGACTCTGTATTCATCCCTATGTGTAACAAAAGGTATTTAAGCAAACCTAAAAACTAAAGAAAACGGATCAGTTTCCGGAAAGACTGATTCCCCCATGTCGTTCTTGTTCTCCGTTTTTCTGGCTGAATTCTCATCTGGGGTGTGGGTACTCACCAAGCCTGCTAATTATGCCTGGGCTTCTAAGATCGGACCGGGGAGGCCTCAGTGCCTCCTCTCTTTTGGGAGAATGGAAAGACGCCTGTGGCCTACGTAGGTGGTGATTGGTATTCCACGTAAACCAAGTTATTCAGCCTCTTTTTCTCCACTAATTTTCCTACTACACTATCCGTTTCTAATCTCTCTATATAGGTGTAATTAAATAAGTTTTTTCTTTTCTGGCTGAATTCTCATCTGGGGTGTGGGTACTCACCAAGCCTGCTAATTATGCCTGGGCTTCTAAGATCGGACCGGGGAGGCCTCAGTGCCTCCTCTCTTTTGGGAGAATGGAAAGACGCCTGTGGCCTACGTAGGTGGTGATTGGTATTCCACGTAAACCAAGTTATTCAGCCTCTTTTTCTCCACTAATTTTCCTACTACACTATCCGTTTCTAATCTCTCTATATAGGTGTAATTAAATAAGTTTTTTCCTAGGGACTCTGATTCCGTCCCCACCTTCGAATTACCCTGATCCACTGGGGCTGGACCCCGGCAACCTTTCTCAACTAGGTCGGAGAGAAAGGTCATTTCACCATCTTAGAGCTGGCTACAAAACCCAGCAGCTTTACTTCCAAAAGGGACAGACTTAAGTTAGGTCTGAGCATGAAAATCCTTCACTTTGTCAACTAGCAAGGATAAAGTTAGTAGGCAACAGAAAAAAACTGAGGCTTGGTTAGCCTGGGTTTGCAGTCCCAGTGGGGTGAGTGGCAGACCAGACAGACAGTTAACAGAGATTCTAGAAATCAGAGAGTCATAAAAGAGCTGACATAAATATTTTACACATCCCAGGCTGACTGGGAAAAATATACATGAGTAAGGGCATCTGAACTCATGTATATTGAACTCCCTGATGTTCAAGCTGGTTTTAGAAAAGGCAGAGGAACCAGAGATCAAATTGCCAACACCTGCTGGATCATGGAAAAAGCAAGAGAGTTCCAGAAAAACATTTATTTCTGCTTCATTGACTATGCCAAAGCCTTTGACTGTGTGGATCACAATAAACTGTGGAAAATTCTTCAAGAGATGGGAATACCAGATCACCTGAGAAACCTCTCAAGAGGTTTCTCACCTCTTGAGAAACCTGTATGCAGGTCAGGAAGCAACAGTCAGAACTGGACATGGAACAACAGACTGGTTCCAAGTAGGAAAAGGAGTACGTCAAGGCTGTATATTGTCACCCTGCTTATTTAACTTCTATGCAGAGTACATCATGAGAAACGCTGGACTGGAAGAAACACAAGCTGGAATCAAGATTGCTGGGAGAAATATCAATCACCTCAGATATGCAGATGACATCACCCTGATGGCAGAAAGTGAAGAGGAGCTAAAAAGCCTCTTGTTGAAAGTGAAAGAAGAGAGTGAAAAAATTGGCTTAAAGCTCAACATTCAGAAAACGAAGATCATGGCATCTGGCCCCATCACTTCATGGGAAATAGATGGGAAACAGTAGAAACAGTGTCAGACTTTATTTTGGGGGGCTCCAAAATCACTGCGGATGGTGACTGCAGCCATGAAATTAAAAGATGCTTACTCCTTGGAAGAAAAGTTATGACCAACCTAGATAGCATATTCAAAAGCAGAGACATTACTTTGCTGACTAAGGTCCGTCTAGTCAAGGCTATGGTTTTTCCTGTGGTCATGTATGGATGTGAGAGTTGGACTGTGAAGAAGGCTGAGCGCTGAAGAATTGATGCTTTTGAACTGTGGTGTTGGAGAAGACTCTTGAGAGTCCCTTGGACTGAAAGGAGATCAAACCAGTCCATTCTGAAGGAGATCAGAAGGAGATCAGCCCTGGGATTTCTTTGGAAGGAATGATGCTGAAACTGAANTGGATGTGAGAGTTGGACTGTGAAGAAGGCTGAGCGCTGAAGAATTGATGCTTTTGAACTGTGGTGTTGGAGAAGACTCTTGAGAGTCCCTTGGACTGCAAGGAGATCCAACCAGTCCATTCTGAAGGAGATCAGAAGGAGATCAGCCCTGGGATTTCTTTGGAAGGAATGATGCTGAAACTGAAGCTCCAGTACTTTGGCCACCTTATGCGGAGAGTTGACTCATTGGAAAAGACCCTGATGCTGGGAGGGATTGGGGGCAGGAGGAGAAGGGGATGACCGAGGATGAGATGGCTGGATGGCATCATGGACTCAATGGACGTGAGTGTGAGTGAACTCCGGGAGTTGGTGATGGACAGGGAGGCCTAGCGTACTTCGATTCATGGGGTCGCAAAGAGTCAGACACGACTGAGCGACTGAACTGAACTGAACTGAATTGAAGGGCATCTGAGAGAGCTCAGTGAAAAGTGAAGGCCAAGGGAGGTATTACTGTCACAACTTTGAACACAGTCGCCAGCTCCCTCCCACACAGACGTCTATGTGTAGAGGGTGGAAGCCTATTGGGCTTGAGGTATTTGAGCAGAATTTTTGCCAAATTCATTTGTAGACCAGCAAAGGGAATTTGACAATGTACGGACAATTCCTTGGAAGCAAAACTAAAGACAATTATATGTAAAATATGACAATTATAGTAAAAAGCTAAGCAGAGGTATCAATGGCCATACACTGCAAAAGAGATAGATTTTGCAATTTAAATATGAGTAAGTTATTGAAAATTTTAAAAACCCACAGAATCTAGATTTGTCATGTTATATTTTTAAAAAAATGTTTAGCTTTCAACGACAACAACAGAATGATGATGTATGAAGGAAACAAGAAAGTGTGACCCATACTGAAGAAAAAGTGGTTCATTGAAATTCACTCTGAGTAGACCCTACATTAGATTTAATAGAGTTCAAAGCAGCTAGTAAAAGTATGTTCAAAGGATTAAAGCAAAATATGGTGACAATGATTCAATACATAGGGAATTTCAGTGAAGATAAAAAGAAACAGATGATTATTCTAGAGTTTAAAAGTCAATAATAAAAATTTAAAAATTCACTGGAGATTCTCAACAGCCAATTTGAGATGGCAGAAGAAAAAAAAAACAACAAAACAGCACACCTAAATAATGATTAATATAAATTACCTAATCTGAAGAACAGAGAGAAAGAAGATTGAAGGAAAACAGAGTTTCAGAACCATATAGGTCAAATCAAATGTTCTAACATACATGTAATTAGAGTCATAGAAGGAGAGATGAGACAGAGGAGGACAGAACAAACATTTGAAGAAACAAAAGCCAAAAACTTTATATTTGATTTTTAAAAACTTCTCCAAATTAATCTACACATTCGAGAACTTTAAAACCTAAGTAACATAAATATAACCAAATACCCACCTAAGCATATCATAATCAAACTGCCAAAAGCCAAAACAAAGAGAAAATTATGAAAGCAATCAGCAAGGAAAAAATCTCAAACTTATCACATGCAGGGACCAATAACAGAATCAGTGGTTCACGTCTCACTGGAAACAATGAAGATCAGAGACATGTTCAAAATATTAAAAGAGAAAAACAGTCCACTAAGAAATTTACACTCAGGGAAACTAACGTTCAAAAATAAAAATGAGAAAAAAATACAAAACAATTCATGGCAAGTAGATTTTTCTTATATGAAATTCTAAACTATGTCCCTCAGGCTGAAAGGAAATGATACCAAATAGTAACTTCTCTCCATGGGATGAAATGAAGAGAATATGAAATGGTAAATATATGGGTCTATATAAGGTTTTATATATATTTTCTTTTTTTCTTCCCAGTTTTTTTTTAGGAACATGAAATTCTTCAAATCATTAATTGTAGCACTGTTCTGTTGGGTCTATTATATGAGATCATTCATGTGTCTGTTTTTTGTGTGCTTTTTCTCTTGTTTTCACAACTTACTCCAGCATATCCCTTCCTTTTGTTATTATTGTCATTAACAACTCAATATGTCTTCTTTATATATGTAATACATATAACAAACTGCATACATAGAAAAATAGAAACATTGGAGTTAACAATAAGGATATTAAAATAACTTTTTAACATATTCAAGAATAGAGAAAAAGATGAAGGGAATAGATGAAAAGATGAACAAGTTCATCAAAGAATTAAAACTCTATCAAAAACAATAACTTTAAATATAATATCAGAAATTAAGAATGAATTTGATGAGATTGAAAAATTATTGTATATCAAGAAAAACACTACTTGTTAATTGGAAAATAGGTCAATAGGAAATTTCCAAACTGAACCACAGAGAGGAAAAAAAGTAGGAAGTACCAAAAAAGTACTAGAATAATAAAAATATATTTTGATATAATATTTAATACTAGAAACTTAACATCAAAAGTTTAAATACTAATTTAAAAAACATGGAAGTGTTAGAAATAAAGAGTGAATTCCTGTATAATCTAGGAATGGGAAAATTTTTCTTAACTATGACTCAAAATTAGAACCATTAAGGAAAAAGTGATAGATTTTATTTCAAAAAGTAAGAATTATGCTGCACTGGAAACAATACCATAAGAAGGTATGGATAGATGAAAAACTGAGAAAATATTTGCAATTTATATCACAAAGGGTTAACAGATTTTATATATAGTATATTTTCAGCCTAATAAAGATAATGACTATAATGAATTAAAATTCACTAATATGCATAAGTTGATATAGATTCTTGCTACTGAACACGAACACTTATTTGTCACCTAAGAATGCTAGTGAACAAACTCGTTTTTAAAACTGGTAAGTAAAGGGAAAGAATCAAGTGTCTAGTCTGTGGTTTGTTTTTTAAACAAATTGTATATCTAATAACAATTGGTTCATGAGAGGAAGTTCCTCTTTATAAGAACATTTCAGCTGATGAAGGAAGGAATTAAAAATTAGAACATCACTATCTGGCAGCCAATAATGAACGAATGGCTCTAAGGCAATACCCATCAAGGGCTGTTAACATCACACAACCAGACATTATGTAGTGCTGATGTAACTACACAACATCATCTATGAAGTATTCTTACCAGAACATAAAAATAAATGTGATCAAATATGTATACCTAACTAAAAGGTGAAAGAAGAACATGGAGATGCCATGAGATGTAAAAGCAAAATCCAGGCTGTGGGTAATTATACAAGACAAATCATCAAATTTGTTCAACTGGTGCATTGGCAAAGAAAAATAAGAAATGTCAGACAGCCTTCAGATTAAGAGAATAGACTGGCCAGAGGCAGGGGGTGGGAAGTGGGCAAAATGAATGAAGATGATAAAAAGGTATAAAGTTCCAGTTATAAGATAGACAAATTCTGCAGGTGTTATATGAGCATAGTGATTAAAGTGAAACACCCTACTTCATGTTTAAAAGTTGCTAAAGAAAGGACATCTTAAAGGTCCTCATCATAAAAGAAAAGAAAATTGTAACTGTGTGAGGTGATGGATGTTAACTGCACTTACTGTGATGATTACTTCACACACACACACACACATATAAGATCATCATGTTGTATACCTAAAGTGAATACGATGTTACATGTCAATTATATTTCAAAGAAACTGGGGAAAAAAGGTTGAAGAATGATTTATGCCTTTAGGCAGGGTAACAGCATACAGTTAGACTAAGATTTTCAAGTTTATATTATCAAGATTATTCCTTTCTATTACCAGCACTACCCCTCTGTTATTGCAGTCTGTACTACTTTATTCCCACACCTCCTGCTCCTTCTACCATTCCTCCTTTTTCTCCTACTAATGCTTCTAAAAACATGAACATCAATCCCTCCCCCCCCGCCAAGGCTTTGGCTATAATCTGGGAAATTAAAGCTACATGTGTATGTTTTATAACCAGTCCTAACAACAACATGTTTTAAACGCATTAAAGTCTTAATAGTCTGAAGCACGGTGTGATCCAGTAGCATCAAATGAAGGAAACCTGGATTACAATCACCCAAGGCTTGACGCAAAGAATTGTGTTTCTTGGAATAAATCAAATGCTAATCTAAAAGGAAACTCTGTCAAATGAAAATGAAAAAAGAAGCAAATGCCAAACAGTGTGTAACATTTCTGCCTTCTTCCACAGCCTCAGAGCACTAGTTCATACAGAGGAACAAGGTACAGTTAGAAGAGGCCCTTCTCAGCTTTTCCCTCAAAGTCTCCAGGAACGTGGGCAGGTGGGCGGGCTTTACACTGTTTTGTGAACAGACAGGGAAGAGACTGACCCCGCAAACGACAGAGAGCAAATGGAAAGAGGTCGCAGTCACCTCTGGTCCCTCAGCATTTTCATATTTAGATTCTTACACACCGCTTCAATTTGTATTTGTTCACCTACTGCACATACTTGTACTCAGTGTGCTTGCCGACCCAACCAACCTGCTGAAGATCTCCCAGGGATGTGAGAGGGAAGTGGTACAAGTGAGAGAAGTAAGTGAAGATCAAAAGAATTAAGGGGAAAAAGATATCATTTGACAGGGCTTTTGAGTCACAAAGGCCCCATCTAAGTATCTATCCCTTAGGTTTATACCAGGCTCACATCTTTGATCAGGTGGCATTAGTGGTAAAAAGCCTCCTCGCCAATGCAGATGTGAGAGACAACTGCTTCAATCCCTGGGTTGGGAGATCCCCTGGAGGAGGAAATGGCCACCCACTCTAGTATTTTTCCTGGGAAATCCCATGGACAGAGGAGCCTGGCAGGCTACAGTCCATGGAGTTGAAAAGAGTCAGACACAACTGAGGGACTGAGCACATACATCTTTGATCACTGCATGTTGAAAGAGTTCTTTCCCTTTCTTTTTTTCTTTTCTATTTTTCTCCCTTTATACCCAAATACACAGCACCAGAACATTTCTTTAACACTGATGCCATTTTTCTCTCCTCTGGTCCAGCTGATGAACAGCAAAGTTATAATCAGACGATTGGGAACTGACAAGCACAAAGCATGTATACATGACTTCTGTCTCCCCAGTGATTTGCTGTTTTTAGCAGCTAGAAGCTTCGCCCTTTAAGAAATACATTTTCCCTCAAAGGCAACACCACTCTCCTTTCTGAATAACACAGTATCTCTTCTCCATTGGCTGTCTTTATTTTGAGCGATTCCCACCTCCTATTTCCTATCCATGTTGTCAGTTCTCCATGGAATAAACATTAGGCTCTCAGATATGTAGCAGCATAGTTTACAGTTTTAAGAAGATAAAAAAAATCTTTGTCTAAAGTGAAGTTCAACATGTACTTGTGCTAAAGTGTGGCAAATGTTCTGTTGGGCTCCATATTAAAGAAAAGAAAGTAAGAAAGTGAAGTCGTTCAGTCCTGTCCTACTCTTTGTGACCCCATGGACTGTAGCCTACCAGGCTCCTCTGTCCATGGAATTTTCCAGCAAGAGTACTGGAGTGGGTTGCCATTTCCTTCTCCAGAGGATCTTCCCAACCCAGGGATAGAACCCGGGTCTCCTGCATTGCAGGCAAACACTTTACCATCTGAGCTACCCATATTAGGCAAATACAAAAAGAGAGGGGGATGGACTCATTTTTTAATAAGACTTGAGAAATAGAGTTCACTCATTATGATTATATTTACTATTCATAATGAAAACTACCACTTTCCAAACTCTTACTATTTGGCAGGAACTGTCAAGATTGCTGGGAGAAATATCAATAACCTCAGATATGCAGATGACACCACCCTTATGGCAGAAAGTGAAGAGGAGCTAAAAAGCCTCTTGATGAAAGTGAAAGTGGAGAGTGAAAAAGTTGGCTTAAAGCTCAACATTCAGAAAACAAAGATCATGGCATCCGGTCCCATCACTTCATGGGAAATAGATGGGGAAACAGTGGAAACAGTGTCAGACTTTATTTTGGGGGGCTCCAAAATCACTGCAGATGGTGACTGCAGCCATGAAATCAAAAGGCGCTTACTCCTTGGAAGAAAAGTTATGACCAACCTAGATAGTATATTCAAAAGCAGAGACATTACTTTGCCGACGAAGGTCCGTCTAGTCAAGGCTATGGTTTTTCCTGTGGTCATGTATGGATGTGAGAGTTGGACTGTTAAGAAGGCTGAGCGCTGAAGAATTGATGCTTTTAAACTGTGGTGTTGGAGAGGACTCTTGAGAGTCCCTTGGACTGCAAGGAGATCCAACCAGTCCATTCTGAAGGAGATCAACCCTGGGATTTCTTTGGAAGGAACGATGCTAAAGCTGAAGCTCCAGTACTTTGGCCACCTCATGCGAAAAGT
The DNA here is from genome assembly GCA_006408695.1 of Aepyceros melampus. Classification (NCBI taxonomy): domain Eukaryota; kingdom Metazoa; phylum Chordata; class Mammalia; order Artiodactyla; family Bovidae; genus Aepyceros; species Aepyceros melampus. The sequence goes on along the minus strand of SJXQ01005603.1, from coordinate 72,825 downwards.
TGACTCATTGGAAAAGACCCTGATGCTGGGAGGGATTGGGGGCAGGAGAAGAAGGGGACAACAGAGGATGAGATGGCTGGATGGCATCACAGACTCAATGGACGTGAGTCTGAGTGAACTCCGGGAGTTGGTGATGGACAGGGAGGCCTGGCGTGCTGTGATTCATAGGGTCGCAAAGAATTGGACACGACTGAGCGACTGAACTGAACTGAACTGAACTGATGCTAAGTGCTTTACAGTGATTACCTCATCTAATCATCAAAATCATGGTACCTCTGAAGGAGGTCCTATAATTATCTGTATTAGTTACATTAGGAAACAGAAACGTAGGGACTTGGAATAAGATGATAAAGATGAAATATATAATGATAACAGAGCCAACATTCAAATCCAGACTACCTGACTCCAAAATATATATTATGCAGGTAAACTCTATACAGGTCTTCTCATTTCTCTTCATTCTACCTTATCACCCCAATCCATCCCCAAATGAAGTATTTTTCCTGGAAAACAGCAATGGGAATTGGGGCACTGTTAAGGCTGGACTGCCAGCACCATGGTCTTATCGCTTGATGAGAAGTAAAGAGGAGATAATAAATCCATATGTGTTGTTTGGCCTGGGCAGCTCCTTGCCTTCTTTAAGTATGGCGTTTGTGAGTTGTTAGTTTTTGTTGTGTTTTTTTTTTTTTTTTATACTACCAGGTCACTTTGCCCCTAAGTTAAAATCATTACATTTTGTATGCATTTTCCATTTGTTGACTTTCGTTTTCATTTTTTCCATTAGTATAGAGATCATTTACTTTAGGACCAACTAATTTAGGGTAGCCATTATTATCATCATTTTCCAGATGGGCTCAGAGAACATACATGCCAATCACCAGGTGAAATTCAGTTCCAGCCAGAAAGGAAATAGAACTTCAACCTAGGAGTCTTGCCTCCAAAGATGGCCCTATAAAGCAAGTATGAGTGAATGCTACACATTCAGCAGCCTCCTTGGTACTTTTCCCTGCCTTATAAGAAATATATCCAAAACCACTTTGATAAATTCCCCCCACAAATCTGCTCTGATTCCTTAGTCTCCCATCCCAGTGAATGGCACCACCGTTCAGGTGTACATGCCAGACACACGCATGCTTTCTCTCTCTTCACTCACACTTCCGTTGTCCTAGACCCACTCTATGACCAAGTCCTACCTGTTTAATGCCCAAAGTATCGAATTTGTCATCTTCTTTCTATATCTATCCAAACAACCACTCTGTCTCCTCTGCATCACTGGGGTTGTTCCCTAAGTTCTCTCCACCTTTTCTTCTCATCCGCTTTCACTTCATTCTCATCCTGGTGCTGGTGAAGCCAGCACCATTTTTTCATAACACAGATTCAGTCAGGCTTTTAATGTCATGCCATCCTTTGGACGAAAATACTTCGATGTCTTCCCAAGGTGCTTAGATGAATATCAAAGCCTTGAACATGGTTGACAAGGTTCAGTATGATCTGTCCTTACTGTATCTCCCCCTTCATCCCTCAATTCTGCACCGCAGTCCCACTGGCATTTCCCCATGTCCTCAAACAGTGCACAGCCTTCACAAGAGCAGTCTCCTGCCTCTGGATCCGTCATAAATCTCCCACCTCCCAAATAGTGTTAACATCTACACAGTCTTCAGACCTTGGCTCAGGTGCCACTTTCTCAGAGTCCATTTCCCTGGCTTCTATTACATACTCTCACAAAACCACTGTAGCCTTTATGACCTATCACTGCTTCAATTTAACATTTATTCATGGCATTATTTGATCAATTTCTGTCTTCATTTCCAGGCAATACCTCTTTCCACTCAACCTTTCTGTACTTAGGCACTGTGCCTGGCACGTGGCTGGCTCAGAATACATGCCTGTTGAAAGCATTCCGCTTTCAACATGCTTCCTTCCCACTTGCAGTCATACTTACCATTTGTCTGGATCTTTAGGCTGTAGATTTTTGTCTGAATGCCGTCTGGATACAGAGTGAAGCTACACTCATACTTCCCGGTGATCGAGGAGGAAACATTCCTCAAGTACAGAGTCCACTCAAACACATTCCCAGGAGGCTCTCTGACAGCCACCAGTGACCTACAGGGACTCTTGCTACCACAGTAGAAGCCATATTGGGGATGATAAACTGCAAGCAAGTCCGCTTGTCAGTGACCTTGGACCACTGCATCTGCACCAAGAAGCCTTTCTTCTGTGTTTGGCAGGTCAGGTTGACATCAGAGCCAGGTAAAGCGTAAATGTGTTCTTCTGCACCCAATGTTTCTTCCACTACTCCTGAAAAGGAAGGGTGTGAGCCATCAGTTTGCATGATTCACAGAGAGGGATTCTTTGGTGAAAGACCTTGGTTCCTCTGGTGGACTGAGGGAGCAGCTGGAACTTTCTTTCCTGGCTGCCTTAGCATTTGGAGGGAACTTGTGCCAGATTCAGAGAGAGAAGCATAAAACTCAAACACAGATGAGAAGACATTTGCTTAAAGACACTAGAGGAAGTTAGTAAATTTTGAATATCTCTTTGTCTATTGGTCTGTCCAAAACACAACTTAAGGTCTCTGAATACCTGTGAGAAAAATTAAGCCTATTTAAAGATTGAAGCCCACTAGTAAATTTATTATGACAGCTATTCCTACAATGAATATAACTGGCTTTTTTGTTTATGAGTTAACAGCACATAACACACAATAACACCAAATATTATTTTCTGAAGCTGAAAACTAACTAATGAGCATATAACAATTAAAAAATACATGTTTACAGGTGGCTTTTACATATAGGTTATCTTGTTTAATCCTCCACGCACATCAAAGCGTAATGCTGTTAACACTATTCATCAAAGAGGAAACCAAGGCACAGAGAAATTAAGTGATTTACTTAAAGTCACACTTCAGTGAAAGAACATGAATTCAGTTGTCTAGGGTCTGTGCTCTTTCTATAACCTTCAGGACCTCCAAACTCCCTTCCAAACTGGTTGAGAAGAGTAAGAAATTTGACATTCAATAAAAGAGAGTCAAAAGGGCCATCATTTCCCTATGGTTAGGATTTCTGAGGTAAAAAGGGGAAAAAATAGTGGTAGAGGTTTCCACTAAAAATAAACCATTGAGCAGCAGCATCTATAATCAACACTGAGATAACTAGACATGAAAGAAGATTCCCTCTCATCAGTTCTTTACCAAATGGTACAAGACACTTCAGATACGTTAAGCCTTTGACATGCCTTCCATAGTATAGGTCTCAGTTTTAGAATTAACATGGAATACTGTTTCAGGTATGATATACTATTGTGACAAGTACCACTGAAGCTCACAAAGGAAAAAGATAAAAAGATGACAAGCAACTGAGAAAAAACCATGTTCTCAAAGGTACTTGACAAATGGGAATTACTACACTTTTATGGATGCAGAAGTTTGGGTAGGCAGAGGTTAGTGCAGTTTAATGTAGCTGCCCGTGAGCTCGGCTTTGCCTAATAATACACCTCTTATCCTATCTAAAGCATTATATTCCAATGTCTCCTTTGATTTGGAAATCCTCTTTAAAATCTTTGTAGCTGTATCTGAAAAGCACAGTTAATTCTTAAGACACTCAGGCTCACAGTAATACCCTCATGTTATGGAATGCAGAATGAATCTTTCTTCCTGCTATTTTAAACAGGCCCTTTAGGTGCTGGTCCCCGCTGTCACAAGCAGTCTACTTTGTCTTCCAGGTCCATACCTATACATGTGTCATTAAAATTCAGCATATGTTCAACTCCCAAAGATCTGAGTACTTGGAGGAGAAATGCTTGTTAAATCCAAAAGAGGAAGTATTTGAGAGAGAGAGAAAATGTTGAGCAAGAAGCTCTGAGCCTTGATGGCATTGTGATTTTTTTCTTTTTCTTTTCTTTTTTTTTTTAGTATTCCAGAGTTCTGACAACTGCTTGGAGAGCACTTCATTTTCAAGAAGCATAGTTTTCCCGTTACTCCAGAGACCCTCTTAGGAAGGAAATGGGTGAAAGTCTCAGAGCAGTGGCACAAACCACCCATTCCTTTCTTGTTTTTAGTGCTCATTTATAATCATTTCTAGATCCTTACATCTCTCTGAGAGCTGCCACTTAAATACATAACTGAAAACTTTAGTAACAATCTGCCTTTGGTGACCAATTCCAGCAATAGTTACAAGGCATTTTCAATGAACAGAGGCCCCGTTCCCTCCCTAAGCAGCCAGTGTGACGAGAAAGGACAACCAGAAGCCTTACCCCTGACCAGATGCATCTGGATGATGGAATAGACAGCACGGTATGCCCATTTTTTCTCCATTGTCTCCTGAAGGCCTCACACCAGCATTTTCATAATGATCACGGAAGTCAATAGACGCCTTTATCTAAGAAAACTCCAGCCACCCTATTCGTGCTAAAAACCCCCACACCCACCACACCCCTGTGTCTGTCTATCACTTGGCAAGACCCCAGGAAATGAAACGTCAACAGGAAAGTAATGTGGTTCACAGCTAAGTATAACCTTCAACAGAACAATGTTGAAATTGTTCTCTGAAGTCTTGTGCATCACCTTCGTTAAAAGCATTTTCAGTATCCAAAGATTCTCTCCTTCAGGATCTCTGTGTCAGTCAAACTGCTCCTAAAATCCAAACAAAGGAAATCGTGCAGAGCAGTTCATAATGCGCTTTTCATGTATTTCTTTGCAAGAGCACAAAGTCGTTTAACAAATGTGAGCTCACCGTCTTTCATAATAGTCTTTCTGTTCAATTTTAAAATATGTTTTCTTTCCAGAATTACTTCAGGGTGAAAGGACAAAGAATTAACACATTGAATTTTAATAAAATCTGAAAAGTAACAGAGGTCAGCTCCTGCTAGGAAATGGAATTTTAACATCTCCTTTCATTCAGGGAAACCCACATTCCCTGAAGGTGTAAAGTGAAGGCTCCTTTTCCACTCCATCCAGGATAGGCTGGTGGTCAGGGAAGAAAGTCTCTCACCATGAGGGCAGGAGGTCTGCTTTGATGATAACAGAAAAGCATGTCTGTGCTTCAGCAAACACCATACAGAAACAGAGAAAACTATCAGAATCTAAAGCCGAGTATCTCCCACCTCAGCTGGCTCCCAGGCCTGTTAACTTCCACCCACTAACTTCCATTTACAGAGGACGGAGACTAGATTTCAGGGAAATGACTCCTTGGTAAAGATGTCTGGTTATTCACAGAAGGTCATGATGACTGTTCCTGCCAGATACAACTGTACTGGGTTTCTAGCTTGGGATAAAATAGGATGTCTTTACCTTCCAACATTCAGAAATGGTAGGCTGGAATTACAGAATAAGTTTAATGAACCTAGAATAAAAATAAATATATACCATCTTATGAACAATTGGTGAAATATTCTGTGACCCTGATCTGATTGCTGAAATATAGGAAACACCCAGCAAGCCTAAAGACAAATGAGGAGGCTGAGTTGTGTTCTTAAGATGGTTTCTCTTTTGAGGTCAAGTGGAGATAATTCTGACCAGGTTGTCATCAAGTATCATATTATGCATGTACTGATCTGTCCCACACAAGGATTTAGGGGGATATGGATGATACTAAGATATAAAGCATCACTCCTGCCATTCAGGAATTACCTGGGAGAAGAGATTTTTCACATGATGAAATAGGGCTACTGTCTTCCTGGACGTCCAGGCTACCCTCTACAGCACCACTACAAACATTTGCTATGACAACTGTCATACTTACTCATTACTACTCAGCTAATGATGTTTCCTGCAAAGGCCAGACAATAGTTACTGATTTCCTAGTCCAGGACTCCCAGACTTTTTTTCTTACTCCCCACTCTCAGCTCTTCAGTAAGTCTCAGGTCCCTGGAGTTGTTGGGTCAGGTGAGGCTGACAGGTATTTTCAGGGAGGGATAGGGAGTTCAAAGTCTTTGCATAAAAGGCAGGAAGAAATATCACTGATCTTGATGCCTTCATCTCTGCCTCTTTTCTCCTAGAAATTCCAGTACATCACAGTGATGGAGTATAGTAGCAAAACAGGCCAGAAGATACAGTACGAAGACCCTGATCTGTAGGTTAGTGTCCCTATTAAACTGAGACACATTACAAGCCTGGGGAGGGATTTCAGCTACCTACTCTACTTTTCATATTAAGAGAAATCTACCTAACTGGATGCCAATAAGAATCTAAATTTGTTGAATTCTCTAAGAAAAATGTCCTCCCCTTAAAGTTTCTAGAGGTCTCCTATCTCTTAATGTGTAAAGTGAAGCAACTCTTCAAAAAAAAAAAAAAAAATCCCTCAGATTCAGAACAAGGGGAATTCTCATTCTCCAGAGCCACAGACTCACTCTTACTGAAATCTTTGCCTCTCACTGGGGTCGGGATGCTCAGGGTCCCCGTAGAGTGGCTACAGGGCAAAGCCCCCTCCTGGGTGTTGTTTTATAATTTTGCAGCCCGGAGTCAACAGATTGGACAGGTTTTCCTTTGAGACACAACCAGGCTCTAAGAGAAGAAAAATTTCGGACGCCCGCAGAACATTGACTGTGCCTGCCTGGCATCCTGCAGTGGCCAGCCCCGCACCGGCCCCTCCATGGCTGTTTGTATGCAGCAGGTGGCAGCAACGCCTCGCAGACCAACACTCCAGCCCGGTGATGGGAACTGCCCCCACCCTGCTTTTCAATCCCAGGAATAGTTTCTAAAGGCCCTTTCAGCATAAGCATAGGCATTCTCTCCACTTAAAAATAACTCTTCTGTGAAGTCATGTCAATCTCTTCTATTATCGTCCCTGTTCACAAATCCCCACTGCAGTGTTTCTTCTGCCTTAGATTTGGGTCTGCTGCATATACAGAGAAAACAGAAGCAGCCAGTTTTACACACAAAAGGAAATCTTGAACTTCTTGAACTTCAGAGGCAAATTCAATTATTGACACAGAGAAGTGGCGGCACCCATTATTTCTGCTAGAGGCAAGCCATAATTGTGTGTTTTGGACAAAGTTTTTAAATGCTCTGTCTAAACACTAACCCTCAACGAGATAAGGACATTTTTCAGAAATAGGAAGCTGAGCAAAAGGTAATCTTACTCTTGTGGTATTCACTGAGGTTAACTCAAAATATGACTGATTAGTCTTAGATTTCATCCTTTAACTACTTACATAAAAAAACAAGAATGTGGAATGTTCCACTGTTGTACATTTCTTTACCAAAATGCTTAGAAAACATTCTAGTTAATGTTTCAGTGCATCAAAAAAACATATATTTAGTGCCAACTCTTAAGGGATTCTACTGAAGAGGCATAGTTCTAGGTGATTTAAAAATACAGATGATAAAATGCAGCCCACGTCTTTAAGACAACTAATCATTTTGCTGGGGAGAAAACTTTCCACACGCATCAAAGAAGTCAAGTAACATAAAGCACAGAAGTGAATGCGTAGGTGGCACAGGTCTTTAGAAAAGGGGGTGATCTCTTAGAGATCAGTGGGCTAGGAACATAGCAAGTGTGAATCTTAACTTGGCTTTATATTGTAGAAGTGAATGTGGGGGAAACATGAGGTAAGTCATTCCAGAGAGAGAAAACAGGAAGAGCCAATACTTGGGAGTATTGAATTTCAAGGTCAAGCAGTGAGTTAGCTGTTATCATGAAGCAAAGGCTTTCTTGGGGGTGTTGAGGCAAAGTCATGCTAGGATGAGTTTAAGTTCTGGAGAGCTTTGAATTCTAGGTTATAGATTTTTTTCTTCATGTCAGAGAGAGTTACTGGATTTTCAACAAAAGAGTATTGTACTTAAGAGTAACATTTTAGTAGGATAAATCAGGTGAATTAGTAGGTAGACATGTGTAGATTGAAAAAAAGAAGGCAAAAAAAAAAAAAAAAAAGAGGCAGGAGATCTCTTAGGAGTTTTGTACTTCCTTAGGCACCTGAGGATGAGAGCTTTCCTCGCAGTTGCCTTACTTCAGTTTGATGGGGGCGTGGACCTTACAAAGAAAGAGGAGGTAAGGCTTGGTATCCAACTGCACATGGAGTCAAATCTCCTCTGAATTTTCTTTTTTTTCTCCCTCTGAATTTTCACGCACCCAAATGCAAGGAAAGAAAAACCACCTACAGTTGGATTCCTGCTGGAAGAATGGGTCCTACTTCCTTGCCCTCCCCAGGAGTAATCATCAAGAGATCACTGGACTTCCAACTGGAATTGAACCAGTTAGGTACAGGTAGTGACCCTGCCTCCATGAGAATGAAGGTCCTCCTTTTGGTTTTCACTCAAATTTTTTAAATCTTGAGAATTATCATCTAATAGAAGAGAAAGAATTCATGAGAATTTTCACACAACAATCTGTTTTATCACCATCATTTCCATCATGCTCAATCCATCTGTTGAGGGCTGGTTTTAATGTAATTCATTTTTCTAATGACGACTGCTCATTACAAGAAAACACTTTAAAGGGATAAAAATACATAAATAAAAATCAGTTGGCATTCTAAGCACCCAAAGAGAACTGAAGTACTTATATTTTGTCTTATATTCTTCTAGACATTCACATAAATATGAAGAAAATGGATGCGCTCTATGCACTTTACCACATACTCTCTGCTGCTGCTGCTGCTAAGTTGCTGCAGTCGTGTCCGACTCTTCGCGACCCCATGGACTGCAGCCCACCAGGCTCCTCCGTCCATGGGATTCTCCAGACAAGAGTACAGGAGCGGGGTGCCATCGCCTTCTCCCCACGTGCACTCTAACCTGTGCTTTTTTTACATTATACTGTATTGCATACATAGATATATGTTATACAACAAAAATAAACGTATTCCTTTTAAAATAGTTGCATAATATATTATTCTACAGAAGTCCAGAAAACTGTTTTTAAGTAAAAATTAAAATATTTTTCATTTTGAGAAACAGAATTATAAAATTCACTTGAATAATTATAATAAGTAATCTTTGGATATTTCTTTTCAGTGGCAAGTTGAAATAAAGAGAGGGAGAGAGAGAGAGAGAGAGAGATGGTTCCTGATTTTTCCAAAGCCCTGGGAAGCTAATGATTCAATAACTCAATAATTTTGACTTTTGCAGAAATACACTTGAAAAACCGTTAACATTTCTAGGGTTAAGTTGGCATAAACAGAATGAGAACAAATATTTTAAATTCTACATTCTATCTGGTTTCAAAGCAATGAAATTTATTTCAAATGTCTCTTCACATTCAATGGAGAAATTTTAAAACACCTTGAAAAATTGAGAAGTGTTCAATTGATCTTAGAGCTTAAAAAAAAAAAAAGCGTGGAACAAAGTCACACGCCCTGATCCTTTTGCTGTTGTTCAGTCACTCAGTATGTCCGACTCTTTGCAACCCCGTGGACCGCAGCAGGCTAGGCTTCCCTGTCCTTCACCATCTCTTGGAGTTTGCTCAAACTCATGTCCATTGAGTTGGTGATGTCATCCAACCATCTCATCCTCTGTCGTCCCTTTCTCCTCTTGCTTTCAGTCTTTTCTAGCATCAGGGTCTTTTTCAGTGAGTCAGCTCTTGTAGACTGCTACAAACAAGCTCAGAGCCACATTGCCTTTTTACAAACTACAGATTCACATAGAGATACTGTGCTACTACACTCTGTGAAAACAACAGGCTAGGGAAAGTTGGCCAAGCACTGGATCTGACCTTTGTCAGTAATTCCCCTTTTCTTTCTCCCCAATAATTTGCTTTAAATGAAGCTCCATGTGTGAGAGTAAGTGAGAAAGGTAAAGAGAGAAAAAGAGACCATGTCAGTTTTTTTTTCTTCTTTCTTCCTTCCTTCTCTCTTTGTTGTAGTGTACCTAATGCAAAGTTAATTAAATAATGCTATGAGGAAATAGGAGATGTGATTAATAGATTTCTAGGGGTAACTGAGAGCTAAATTATTTTTTTTTTCCTCCTGGAGGAGGAAGGATTGTAAGGAGGAGAGGAAATGGTCAGAGAGAAAGTCCTCATTGATGAACATCTTTTTAAAAGGTATTGCTTCTCATTTCTGGATCAATAAAAACCTTGTAATGAACATTATTTCATTTTATTTGGTGACTCAGGTTCTTACAGAGACCAGGGATATTGTTCTAAACCTCAGACCCTAGAGTGGAACAAAAGAACATAGAGGATAGTTGTGAATAAAAACATACTCCCCACTTCCAGAAAAGTCTAACTTTTCAAAGATTTGTCTTTTGTGGAAGGGTCAAAAATAGAGGCACAAATGTGTTTGCACACAAATATTTTCTGCCAAGATCTAGAGAATGTTGGAGCTAGAAGCAATTGTATGATTATCTAGTATAGACAGAACACTTCATCTTACAGATAAAAAATTGAGGCACAAAAGATTGTCTTGCCCAGGTCAAAGATTTTTTATAAAGAAATCTATACTACTTGCTATACTGAGTTGCTTCAGTTGTGTCTGATTCTTTGTGACGCTATGAACTGTTGCCTGCCAGCCTCCTCTGTCCATGGGATTCTTCAGGCAAGAATATTGGAGTGGGTTGCTATTTCCTCCTGCAGGGAATCTTTCCAACCCAGAGATCACACCTGCATCTCTTAGGTCTGGTGCATTGGTAGGCAGGTTCTTCCTGGGTCTTATCTCAATACTATTAAAAAATTCAGTTTTATGTTTTCAACAGTTGAAAACAACCATTCTTCAAATTAATATGCAAATTGCCTTCAGTATCTTGACAATGAAGCAACAATCTAGAAAACATAGGTTTTTAAAAAATTCCTATGACATTTTTCTCTACTAACCTGCACTTGTATGTTACAGAGGAAACAACAGTGAATGATTTATATGTATATATTTGTATATGTATATGTATATTTATATAGTCATACTCAACATATATAAACGCATGCATATATACTTGTTGAAAAGTTTCTGTTTGTGCATTTGCTTGCTTGCTTTTCAAGTTAATTTCCTGGAGGAGTTCTGACTATTTCTTTGGGTGAAACCAGGCATGCTATATTTTAATGGAAGTTATTGAATTAACCTCACCCTGGTGTTTATAACTCAGCATCAGTTTTATCCTATTTTCACTGTTCTTTAGTCATTTATCTTTTTTTCCCTCTGGTTTTGCTCAGAGAAGGCATCATAGGTCTCTTATTTACAATTCCAAGCAATTCTTTTTCTCTTTTCAGTCTCCCCTTTATCCCCAGTACCCACAATTAGAGCTGAGTGGGGAACCTAGCACCTGCCTGGGAAGGCACATCTCTGGGAGCATGAGATGTTGGTGTAAATAAAACGGCAAAGAAAATGCTGTGTGTGGAGAGTCTTCTGAAGCAAGCTGAAAATCCTCAAGGCTTTTTTTTTTCTCCCTAAAACAAAATCATGTTTTGTCACTTTTGAGAATGTTAGAAAAGCTTCTTTCCCCTAAAAGAGAATCAAGGCTCATTGCTTCTGAGAAAGTTAGAGTCTGCTTGGAATTAGAAGTATTTGTATCAATTTCACACTCTAAGCACAGTTATAGAACCAAGAAATCTCTGAAGAATCAACTCCCTTATTTTGAAAACGAGGACTCTGGTGTCCAGGGAAGGGAAATGATGAACATGAAGTCACAAGAGTTATTTATACTGTAAATATTGAACTCAAGGGTTTGGCTTTACCTTGGGCTGCTTTATTTTCTCCACAGAAGGAAGGATCAATCATATCACAGATGTTTCTATGAATGAGGCCAGGAGTGAAGGACAACAGAAGCAAGCTGAAATGTGGGTGCTTGGTTGTCAACCAAACTCAGTCCCCAACAAAGCAGTTCACCCCCTGCCATATCAGCCTCACAGCACACATATCTCAGATGTGTGCCTCTGTGACAGAAAACTGCTCAGAGACTCCGAGAGATACTTGAGAGAGGTGCAGACCTCAACTGTCAGCTCTGTGAATGTCCAAGCTCCTTTCAGCATACATCCTAGGTCAGACACACAGCAGCTCACCAAGGCTCCCCACCACCAACTCCACACTTCCTCTCTCACCACAGTCCTGCACACTCTTTCCTTTCTGTCCCTCAGGCTCTCCATGTTCACTGAGCCCCAGGGTGTTTGTATTTGCCATTTATATCTGCTTTGAACACCCTTCCACGAGATCCTTACTACTTACATGGCTGGATTTCTGGGGCTGTTCAGGTGCCCTTTCCTCCTTGAGGCCTTTCCTGACCTCTGTGACTAAGCCTCCCCCACCTCCTCCCACTGTGGGTCTCTGCCACACCAAAAGTCGTATTTTCTTTGTCATGCCCATCACTGTAAGTTAAGTTTCTGACTTTCTTATTGGTATAATACATTGTCACTTTGCATTAGTATGTGAAAGCTCTGTGAGTACAGGAACTCTGTGCCTTGTCAAACATCCTTTCTCTCCACCTTTGACCTCCAGCTGTTGTGGAGGCAACCAGCAGCTACCATCTGAGCCTGAAGGCACCCTTCCCCAGCTGCCCGGAACACCTCTTACTTTCTGACTTGGGCATCTCTGGGGAAGAGATACAGGGTCTCATCCCCTCTGACACATGCACAATGTTGAAAGTACAAGGAGTTAATGCCCCATGGCAGGGGGGGGGGGACACGACCAGGGGGAGCAGGAGCTGCTGCATAAATCCCTCCTCTTCTGACGCTCATATGGGTGATTCTCACGTGAGAATGTTCTACCCGACTCTTCAGAAGGCAGCCAGAGGGACGCCGACACATTTATCCACCATGTTAGTTGTTTAATAATACGCCCTTGAACTGCCTTTTCCTTCTTCTTTACAATACTTTTTTCAGTCCCCAATTCCTGTTTCAGAGAATGTCATCCTCAGGTAACTAAGAAGGCCCCAATCTCAGTTGTGCTTTTGGAGACAACGTCTGTCTCCCTACTCCCTGCTCTTTCTTCACCCCCCATGGAAGCTATATGAATGCTTCTAGGTAGGTGAAACTCTCTTGACTAAGAAATACCATTTCCCATCAATGAGAACAATATTGAATATTCATCTCACAATATGCACAAAACTGAAATAAGCTAGTAAAGGTGCCCTAAAAATAAGATTCACTCTGATTAGCATCTCATCAAATATTGGGCTCCAGCTCTGTCTGGCACTAGGGTTGATCTACAGAACAAAGATATAGAACCTTTTCTCTTCCCTGATGTGTCTTCAGCTTACCAAGGAGAGGGGTGACTACTGTAAGGACCCCCACCAGATATACCACCAGTTATGACCTTTAAGTTCCTATGAAGTCTATTAGACTAAGGAAATTAGCAGTTCATAAAAGAGCTGACAATATATACCTTGATGAAGTAAATATAAATTTAAAAACATTTCATGGCTGACTTGCCAAATGCTCAGATCAACTATAGAAAACACATAAATCCTTGTCACATGCGTCATGGAATTCAACAGCAGCACATAAGATTAAAATAAGGGTGAGAAACTTACCTCTACCAATGACAAAAGTCTTCTCCGATTTCGTTGTTGTTCAATCACCAAGTCATGTCCGACTCTTCACAACCCCATGGACTGTAGCACACTGGGCTTCCCTGTCCCTCACCATCTCACGGAAGTTTGGCCAAGTTCATGTTCATAGTTTCTCTGACAGTCAGAGTTAAATGATATAAAGCTGTAACTATGAGCAAATCAGTGTGGTAAAATCTAGATCTCTTACATATAGGCACATGATATTTTAGAAACATCAGAAAAGCTATAACGTGACTTGTGTTGTCACTGGTGGCTTAGCAATTCATTGAAGCAATAGCTCCCTGGGAAGTGCACCACTCCAGAGTTGATCACCTAAACTTTTCCCAGCAGAAAACAGAAGGCACACTCAAAAGTGCTAGCTAATAGAGTTTAATCTAGAGTTTATTTATAAAGGTACGGTAGGGTATAGGGGAAACAGCAAGGGATGGCAGAGTTCTCAGAACTAGCAACACTGAGAAGCAACTGTCTTTCTCAGGACTGAAGGAACACAGAAGAACATCACCAGAGAGTGTGTCTGTAGGAAGAGGAGCTCCTGACAGGAAGTGCGTCCTCAGTGTGGAAGGACAGCCATGCCAGGGCCACCTCTCAGGTAGGGACCTGGGGATATACACATGTCAGCCTTGCTCTTTTCCCTCCATCTTGTCAAGTGAGGCTTCCCTGGTGGCTTAGACAGTAAAGAATCTGCCTGCAATGCAGGAGATCTGGGTTTGATCCCTGGGTAGGAAAGATTCCCTGGAGAAGGGAATGGCAATCCACTCCAGTATTCTTGCCTAGAAAATCCCATGGACAGAGGAGCCTGACAGGCTACAGTTCTTGGGTCAAAAAGAGTCAGACACAACTGAGCAACTAAGTACATTTTGTTAAGTAGTTTTGACAAATGCATAATTTTTTTCATCAGATAGAGGGAAGAAGGAGAATGAAGAAGAGATATTTACGTGTACCCATTGGCTGGACCAGAGGTCAAGGGCGCTCATTTACATATCCACATGGCTTAGGTTACCAGGCTATGAGTATGATGTGTTCAGAGGGACAAACAGATAGCATCCAGCACAGCAGCAGAACAGCGCTCCCGTATTGTAACAGGAAAAGCTGCAGGCTCTCTTTACTGCTCCATTTGGATGAGGACAGGGCTTTATGGGGAGTGCCTAGTCTATTGGCAAGGAGGTACCTCAGAACCACCCGCAGCGTGATGGCTGAAAGTCAGGCGAGGATGCTTTTTCTCCCTTGATAATGGCTTGAGAAGATGTTACTTACTTTAGTCTTGTGCGACGAGGTGTGTTCGGTCACAGGGAGGAGCTCCCCCCATTGGCAGTGCCTTCAAGATCCCAGATTTCATGGAAGAAAACAGTGGAAATCAGGAGAGTGTCATTGTGTTCTGTGTATAGAGTGACTAAGACATTCTTTTGAGACTCTAACCATGACAGAAGAGCATTTAGTTCTTGTTTTTAAAGACAAGTGAAGACTCAACACCCTTCAGATCCATCACTTCTGTCATCTCCATGTACGTCAAGAGCATGCCTTGGGGACACCAAGTGTTACCATTTAAAAGACTTCTTTTTCCATGAGGTCTTAACATTCTAGGTAGGATCAAGTTCCCCTGAGAGCTTGAGAGTGAGCATAGGCATCAATATGTAATTCTCGTTTAGGAAGACCTTTGGATTTTTCCAGTGGATTCTTTACCTTTATAACATGGAAAGGAAGCCTGAATATGGGGAAGAAAATACTCCCATGATCTAATAGGATGTCACAGTGAAAATGAATACTGGAGAATGAGCAAAATAGCTAGAAACTGACTGGTTTTAACGTGGGAGGCAGGACCCAGTCACAAACTATGAACTAAGACTCTTCTTTCATGAATATCTATCAAGACATTCTATACCACCATCTGAAGTCATGCATTCCTGGATCCTGATGTGTTGTCACGGTCACTAAATTCATTGGCTAGAGATTTTGGAGACTATGGGTTTTAAAAATATAATTTATTATGTAGAGATTAAAGGTATAATATGTTGTATTAGTTTTCTGGGCTGCTATCACAAATTACCAGCAATGTGGTGGCTTTGAACAACAGAAATTTATTCTGCAACAGTTCTGGAGACAAGCAGTCCCAAGCCAAGGTGTCAGTAGGGCCTCCCCACCACCCAAAGCTCTAGGGAACAACCTGTTCCGTGGCTCCTGAGCCTCTGGGCTCTGTCGGCATCCCTCCACTGTGATGTCTCAGCCTTCACAGGGCCTCCTCCTCACTGCCCTCTCCTCTTCTGTTTCTAGTAGGAGCACTAGTCATTGAATTTAGGGCCCACCCTGTTAATCCAGGATGATCTCATCTCAAGATCTTTAACTTAATGACATTTGCAAAGACCCTTTTCAAATTAGGTCATATTTATAGATACTGGGGATTAAGACTTGCATATATTTTGCCAGGTGTTGGGGGATACCATTCAAACCACTAAGATGTGATAAATAAAAAAAGTCATCTTATATTCTCTAATCTTTAAGATAATTCCTCTTACTCATACTCAGTACTACTAATCATCCATTTAGCCTCCTAATTTTTAAAAAGCATTACTTCTATTAAATTTTTTTTCATTCTTTCCAACTTCGTGTATTTAACACCCTACCTCATGTTTCTAATCATAAAGATTATCACACCAAAACCTGTATATAGATATAAACACCTTCATCAATTTGGAATAATAAGTGTTGAATGTGGGCTCTGTAGTTAGATCTGCTTCAGTTCTTGGCTCTGCCATTTCCCATCTGTGACCTTAAACAAGATGCTTAGCCTCTCTCAGCTGCCATGTCTGTAAAATAGGGTGGGTGTGAGAAGTGACGACATGTAAAACACCTGGAACCAAAGTAAAACCACTGCAAAATTAGCTATTACTAACACAAAACGCACAGCCCCTTTTACATTTTGTTTTTCTTAGGATAGCAATAACCTTTTGCCAAAATGTTAATTTGCACTTATTGCCTAATTCTTTCCTCAATGAAAACCACTTGTATTTATTTTTCTCTACTTGTGTCAACTGTAGATTCAAAAGACCTGGAACAGGTGACTGATGCTTGGGTTAGTGCCATTATTGTTAACTCAAGTTCCCAGCAAGTTCTGAATCCCTAACAGACAGTAACATAATGGAGCAAATGTGATCCAAGGATTTGAGCTTCGACCGTGGGAATTTAGAAAGTCATGTGAGAGACCTTGGGAAAGGGAGAAAAGCCCATGAGAGCCTTGCAATATCATTTTTCTGAGCAATGTTATGTATAGGGTATGATTAACAGTTGAGGGTTTGGTTTGAAACAAACTGTAGTTTAACATCTAGGATTCACTAGCTATTAGTGAAATGCCCTTTGTGAAGTCACTTAACTTCTTTGAGTGTCAGTTTTTTTACATACAAAATAAAGATAATGACAATACTCAAACTCCAGGGTCGTTGTGAGAATTCAGTGAGACTGCATACATGAAGCCACATACATGAAAGGTACAAAGCCTGGCCTCTGTTTTACCTACAGAATATTATTAATAAAAATAAGACCCAAAGGAGAGAAGTCAAGAGAAGGAAGACAGTTTCTGGACATAACTCTCTCCAAATCAGTGTGGTTGGACAGACAGGTCATTTAATTTTCCTCATTAGTAAAACAGTAAACTGCTAAAAATTAAACAAATGAAAGTTGCTTTCTAGTTCATTGATTCAAGATGAGTTTAATGGTCATCACTAAATGACTTTTAGAGAGCCAACCAAGTAATCTGTATGGCTTGCCATTAAGTTATAAAATAAAAGATTTCCATGAAATATACAGATGATAGGCCATATAAATCACAAAAATTACAATAAATTATATGCATCTTCTGGCAGATGCAGTCTGTAATCCCTTAATACTCCTCCCCACACCTCCATGCCCAACTGAGGTTTTCCTGTGATCCTTAAAAATTCAGTGCTACAGTAGATCAGTCATAGCTTGTTGGAGTGACTGGTTTAATAGGAGGATTTTGCTAGGTCTTACATCAAAGCCTAAAGTAAACAGCCACCCAATATACAGATTGTACTGGTTAGAGCATAGAGCCACTATAAAGATATATAAACTGAATTAATAAATCTATCTACTTAAAAAAACATTAAATTGGAAGAGTTTGAGTTCTCAGTTTCTCTATCCTTTTATTTCCTTAGCCATTTTTCTCAAATCAAATAATAGTTTTTAATAAAACTATGGATTCCATGGAAATCATAGGCAAGTTAGCGAATATAGTTGCTTCCTGGAGTGGTGTTGGTTGAAGGCGATTTACTCTGGACCAGATGAATAGAATCTACACTTCCATTCAATTCGTTTGTGAATTTAAATTAGTCCCAGACCATCCAACAATCACGTTGTTTAAGCTAGCCATGAGGGAGCCTTTTCGTTTCCTTAGCAGAGGAAGGTTGTAATACTGTCATGGAAAGGAGGGGAACATTAAGAAACTCAGTCTCCATGAATTTACATGGTTGTAAATATTTAGCATAAAAGTTTAGGGAATGATGAGTCAATATGTACTCAGAGGTGACCATAATGATCTGATTTATCATGCTTCACTTTCTCCACAAAGCAAGTGACAAAATAGGAATAAAGCAAAATGAATCTATTCTTATTAGATTGGGGCCACCATCTCATATCGGGTTTAGATATTGGATTTTCTGACAGCTTCCTATATTGTCTGCTTATTGCTTTCAAGGGAGCCAGTGCTGGCCTGGGATAACAGTGTGTCTGGAATGTGAGACATCTTAAATGGATGACACAATTTCCCTGGGCTCTGCTGCCAGTGGAGTTCCCTAAGCAAGTTAGTGTTTATGTGTCAATGACTTTGGGGGCTTCGTGGAAACCAGACAGGAATAATCCTTGCCTAGAATAATGACACCATAAAAGAAAGCGGGAACATAAAGATGAATATTCTTACTCAGTGCAGTATTGCCTATTTAAGCAAGGAGTTTTTTTTTTTTTTTTTCCTTTTGGCTGAGAAAGGATCAAGGGTTCTTTCTGCATTGGTTTCTTCTCTCATTTCCTCTTCGGTTGCTCTTGAGTACATATGCCTCTGACGCCTCCCTTATACCCAATCATGGACAGGCCTCTCTTTCCTGTATCAAATGTGGCTTGTGCCCTCAAATCCACACACTGTAGAGTTGGTCCTTTAATATTTTCTGACATGAACTAGCTTTGTCTGGATCAAGGCCTCAGTGTGACAAAACAATAAAACACTCTCTTCCCTTTAAATTATATTCAAGTCTTGGTCTGGCTTTTCTTCTTGTACACGTAAGTTTGATGATAGGTCTGTAAGTTTGCTGATTAGGTTGAAGACTGAAAAGTTTTTTAATTAATTTAAATAAAAAAGACATCATCTGACACAGGCGCTAAGACTGCTGCTGCTGAGTCATTTCAGCTGTGTCCGACTCTGTGCGACCCCATAGACGGCAGCCCACCAGGCTCCCCCATCCCTGGGATTCTCTAGGCAAGAACACTGGAGTGGGTTGTCATTTCCTTCTCCAGTGCATGAAAGTGAAAGTGAAGTCGCTCAGTCGTGTCCGACTCTTAGCAACCCCATGGACTGCAGCCTACCAGGCTCCTCCGTCCATGGGATTTTCCAGGCAAAAGTACTGGAGTGGGTGCCAGTGCCTTCTCCAGGCACTAAGACTAAACAAACTTAAATCAGAATACAACCTGGAAATTAAAGTGGGTGTTAGTTACACAATCATGTCCAACTCTTTATGACCCCCATGTACTGTAGCCCACCAGGCTCCCCTGCCCATGGGATTTCCCAGGCAAGAATATTAGAGTGGGTAGCCATTGCCTTCTCCCGGGGATCTTTCTGACACAGAGTCTCCTGCTTTGCAGGCAGATTCTTTACTGTCTGAGCCACCACAGAAGCCTGGAAATGAATAAATGCTTTTTTAAAACTGATGTTCTTGAGGATAGAGGCAGCGGTAGATTTGTGGGTGGGAGGTTGAGGGGGCACATCACCTAAGTAGGAGATGCCTTCATCTTCCAGCAGCTCTATCCAGGACTGCACATCAGCAGCTGACTGATCCCTCCGCTCAGTCATGTCTGGCAGGAGGCCAAGGTCAGCCCCAGACCTGCTGCACTAGGACTCACTGCTCTGACCCAGACACTTGCCCATCAACTGACTGGATTAAGGGTTCACTTGGCTGGAATGGAACATGGGTTCTTTCCTACCCTGACTCCCCTTGCTCAGAGGGTGGCGCCCCTGTGAAATGCATTCCAGCTTCTGTGGGCAAGTCCATAGCAGAGCTCTTCTGCTCCCATCCCCTACGCCACATACCTGTGTGGCTGACCCTTCGCCTTCTTCTCCAAAGGCCATGCAACCTTCCATGCCATAATATTAGTTTTCCTGAAGTTTTGTTTCCTTTCTGCTTTCTTTCTCTCTCTATACTTCCTCCCTCCTCTGTTTCTCACTAGAAAGCTTAAATAGGCAGCGGCAGAAGAGTGTGCACAGAGGCTGAACTTGAATTTGGGAGGCAGACTGAATAGAAGATTTTTTTTCCCAGAAAAAAAAAAAAAAAGTTTGGTAGCAGGAAGGTGAAACAGTTAAGTATGTTTAGGACAGGCTTTGGGGTAATATAGCATTCATTTTAGGCTGAGGGGAAGCAGATGATGAAGAAGACACTAATAATTCAAGAAAGAGGAAAAATTTATAGGAAAATGTCTTGGAGAGGATGAAGAGGGCTGCAATCCAGAGCACAGAGGGAGTGATCAGACTGCAAAGAGAAAAGGGGTTGGGGGTGGGAGTTGCTTCTGCTTTGAGAGGGAGAATAAAAAATATTACAGTAAAATTGGAATGTGGAGAGTAAGAAAGGTGAAGACATTCAGATCTGAGCCCTCAATGTGATATAAAAACAGAAGAGAAGCTGGATCATTTGCTGAAAATCAGTGAGGGAGAAGCCCTGAGAAAGGGGGAGAAAGGAGCTTGGATTGCCAGCTGGGGAGGATGATGCCAAGAGGACACAGAAATAAGGAAAAGGATTCCTGAGTGGAGGTGAGGATGTGGCAGAAAATGACAGGTTGACCTTGGACTGGAATCAGCAATACTTGGTGTCAGCTGACAGGAGGTTGCAGTTCTGAAAGGTGGTGATATCAGGAGGTCGAGAGGTAGGGCACAAAGGAAGGAGAGAAGATGATTAAATTGGCTGACTCTGGGCTCTACAAGGAGCAATGGAAACTCAAAAGGTGGCTGCAGAATGGGGAGAAGAGGAGGGCTTGAGGGAAGAGAGGTCAGAGAGAAGAAGGTAAATTTCTCAAAGCATATATGTCATTCTCCATTCACAATGGTTTATAACTGTGGTCCCATTTTCGCTGCTGCTGCTGCTAAGTTGTTTCAGTCGTGTCCGACTCTGTGCGACCCCATAGACGGCAGCCCACCAGGCTCCCCAATCCCTGGGATTCTCCAGGCAAGAATACTGGAACGGGTTGCCATTTCCTTCTCCAATGCATGAAAGTGAAAAGTGAAAGTGAAGTCACTCAGTCGTGTCCGACTCAGCGTAGATTTTAAAAGAACAAGAACTGTGTGAATAATATCCAATTTAAAATTTAGATTCTCCTTATCTTCACAGCTCACTGTTGTAGCAGCTGATGCCTCTATGGAGAAAAGACTTTGTGAGAGGGGAAAGACACAAGCTCTGGCCTTCCTGAGGGGCTGAAGAGAAAAGGGGTGCTGCCTGCAGCCTGAGAGAAGCAAATTGGAACCACAGGCCTTGGATGTGGGGGACAGGGAGGGAGGGGTGATTCTTAGAGGAAGCAGAGTGCTAAAGAATAACCTTGGCCTCCACTGTCTCTGGCATGTTTGTCTTAATGGTATCTGGCATTGAGGTTAAAGAAATGGTTATGAAATTCTGTCTGAGCTCTGACCCAGGATTATGCTGGTGCTCGATTAGAAACCAAACACTGGGACTCTAAGGGAACGTGGCAGGGAAACCACCTGATTAGATCCAGAAAGTTCTCCACATCCAAATACAAATGGTGCCAGCCTTGGATTGTCTCTTTGTCTTTGAGCAGCTGCCAAGTTTCATCCCAGGGGGTCTTTATTTTCTTTCAAGAGACCAAAAATCAATTACTTAATTCTTAGGGAGGTTAAGGTGGAAGATTAGAGAGGATTAGAGTCAATTATAAACTCAGTCCCTCTGCCATGCTTCCCGGGAGACCAACAGAAGCGCATCAGACCCCTCATTAAAGCAATTACTCTCGCAAGCCCATGATAGCTGTATCTACTTTATCTAGTGGTCATGTCTGAGTCTATACTGAAACCCAAGAGAGAAAACTGTTGAGAAGTAAAATACCTGGAAAGTCTCACAGTCCTAGACCAAAAGAAATCTGTGTACAATCTATTGATAAGTGGATGGACTGGCTCAGACCATTAAAGAATCTTCCTGCAATGCAGGAGACCCAGGTTTGATCCCTGGGTCAGGAAGAACCCCTGGAGAAGAGAATGGCAACCTGTCCAGTATTCTTGCCTGGAGAATTCCATGGACAGAGGAGCTCGGCGGGCTACAGTCCATGGGGTCGCAAAGAGCTGGACACGACTGAGAGACTAACACTATAGACAGACAGAAAGATAGGTATGTTTATCTGACATCAAAATTGGCAAGGACAATTATTAACTTCTGGAGCTGACCAATCTAAATGTGATTAAAAAAAAAAAAAACTTTGTGAGAGAGAGGACATGGAAATGACAGTGGCCGTGGTAGGAGATGAGGGGAAATTGAACATTAAAGTAACTGACAGGATGTTGGAGGCAAAGGAGACAGTCAAGCCTAGAAGGCACTTCTGGTGCCTCTTCTACACCCACCACAGGAAAATGCTCGGCCTCGTTGCAATGAATGGTGCGTCTGCCCAGCTAGCTGCCTGCAGGCACATTGTTTAACTATTGAAGGTTTGCCAGGTGCCAAGTGTGAACTGAGGTTTGACCACCTAAAGGCCCTAGTGTGTGACCTCAGAATCATTTCAAACAGCTTCCTCATCTTTTACGAATGTTCAGTCGCTCAGTTATGTCCAACTCTCTGTGACCCTACAGACTGCAGCAGGCCAGGCTTCCCTGTCCATCACCAGTTCTCGAAGCTTGCTCAGACTCCTGTCCATCGAGTGAATGTTAGTTGAACCAGTAACACCTTTATGTATAATGATGTCTCATAAAATGGGAGAGAATATGGTTAAAATTCTTATAGCCTCAAAATTGGTATTTTAATCACACAGAAAGGCAGAAAATAAAAAGTCATGATGCCCTCTGTGATCACAATGCAGAGTCCTGGCAAACACTTAAACATTTTCATTAGCATTTGTGGCATAATTTCTTCCTCTGCCACTACCATGGGCTTGGCTATGTTTTCCTTGGGATTTTTTGCTGGCATTTTCTTGATTAAAACCACAGCATTGATTTTTGCCATAACACTTAGCTATGCTTTATTTTTTAATTTTTCCTCTTAAAGAAAGAAGAGTTAGTGACAGCAGAAAGGAAACAAAGACATTCATTTGGTCGTTGTCAGACTGAGTTGCTAACAAAAGCCTCATGGAGGCTTGTACATTTCCCATGATGTACTCTGA
Organism: Aepyceros melampus; assembly: GCA_006408695.1. Taxonomy (NCBI): domain Eukaryota; kingdom Metazoa; phylum Chordata; class Mammalia; order Artiodactyla; family Bovidae; genus Aepyceros; species Aepyceros melampus. The sequence continues at coordinate 49,823 of SJXQ01005603.1, read as the reverse complement.
AGGAAAGCCTCACTTCAGAGGGGCACACAGCACCCGACTCTCACGTGGTGCTGTTCACAGTCGTTGCCCACTGAAGTGGACCAGCCAGGTAATTTACAGGAAGGCAGGCTTCTATTTGCAGGGTTATAACAAAATTTGAGCTATCAATAGCACTGGATTTAGAATCACAAAACCTGAACTTGAACCCTAGATCTGTCATTTACTAGCGCTGTAAACTTAGACAAGCTCTTTTACTTATAAGTCTGCTTTCTTATCTGAAATGAGAATTTCCCAGGGTTTTCTGACTGGAACAAGAATTTTCCTGGACTTTAGGAGAGATTAGATTGAAATCAAGAAAGAAGAAACACTCCAAACGATATGTGATGTGTGACAGACATCAAAAAATAGGCTACTATCTTCCTTTCCCTTTTAATTACTAAAATATAACTTTGAAAATTTTTTCTATAAGTCACACTTCTAAATACATACATCATTCAGTCAGTTTAGTCACTTAGTTGTGTCAGACTCTTTGCGACCACATGAACTGCAGCACACCAGGCTTCCCTGTCCATCACCAACTCCCAGAGCTTGCTCAAACTCATGTCCATCGAGTTGGTGGTGCCATCCAACCATCTCATCCTCTGTCACCCCTACTCCTCCTGCCTGCTATCTTGCCCAGCACCAGGGTCTTTTCACATGAGTCAGTTCTTCCCATCAGGTGGCCAAAGTATTGGAGTTTCAGCTTCAGCATCAGTCCTTCCAATGAACACTCAGGACTGATCTCCTTTAGGATGGACTGGTTGGATCTCCCTGTAGTCCAAGGGACTCTTAAGAGTCTTCTCCAACACCACAGTTCAAAAGCATCAGTTCTTCGGCACTCAGCTTTCTTTATAGTCCAACGCTCACATCCATACATGACTACTGGAAAAACCATAGCCTTGACTAGATGGACCTTTGTTGGCAAAGTAATGTCTCTGCTTTTTAATATGCTGTCTATCTTGGTCATAGCTCTTCTTCCAAGGAGCAAGTGGCTTTTAATTTCATGGCTGCAGTCATCCTGTAGTGATTTCAGAGCCTAAGAAAATAAAGTCTGTTACTGTTTCTATTGTTTCTCCATCTTTTGGCCATGAAGTTAGTTTTCTGAAAAATACCATGATCTTAGTTTTCTGAATGTTGAGCTTTAAGCCAACTTTTTCACTCTCCTCTTTCATTTTTATCAAGAAGCTCTTTAGTTCTTCGCTTTCTGCCATAATGGTGGTGTCATCTGCATATCTGAGGTTATTGATATTTCTCCTGGCAATCTTGATTCCAGCTTGTGCTTCCTCCAGCCCAGCATTTCTCATGATGTACTCGGCATATAAGTTAAATAAGTAGGGTGACAATATACAACCTTGACGTACTCCTTTTCCTATTTGAAACCAGTCTGTTTTTCCATGTCCAGTTCTAATTGTTGCTTTCTGACATGCACACAGATTTCTCAAGAGGCAGGTCAGGTGGTCTGGTATTCCTGTCTCTTTAAGAATTTTCCATAGTTTGTTGTGATCCACACAGTCAAAGGCTTTGGCATATTCAATAAAGCAGATGTTTTTCTGGAACTCTCTTGCTTTTTCCATGATCCAGCGGATGTTGGCAATTTGATCTCTGGTTCCTCTGCCTTTTCTAAATCCAGTTGAACATCAGGGAGTTCGTGGTTCCTGTATTGTTGAAGCCTGGCTTGAAGAATTTTGAGCATTACTTTACTGGAGTGTGAGATGAGTGCAATTGTGCGGTAATTTGAGCATTCTTTGGTATTGGAATGAAAACTGGCTTTTTCCAGTCCTGTGGCTACTGTGGAGTTTTCCAAATTTGCTGACATATTGAGTGCAGCACTTTCAAAGCATCATCTTTCAGGATTTGAAATAGCTCAACTGGAATTCTATCACCTCCACTAGCTTTATTCATGGTGATGCTTCCTAAGGCCCACTTGACTTCACATTCCAGGATGTCTGGCTCTAGTCTAGTGATCACACTATCATGGTTATCTCTAGTGATCACACTATCACGGTTATCTGGGTCATGAAGATCTTTTTTGTATAGTTCTTTTCTGTATTCCTGCCACCTCTACTTAATATCTTCTGCTTCTTTGAGGTCCATACCATTTCTGTCCTTTACTGTGCACATCTTTTCATGAAATATTCCCTTGGTATCTCTAGCATTGGCAGAGACAAAAATCTATATAAATTACTTTCTAACAATTTCCAGTGCACTATCATCATACACTATCCCAGTGAACAGGGGTGAGACCCTGGCACTCTTCTAATCCAATTCCCTCATCTTATAGACAAGGAAATTGACACAGAGGGGTTAAGTGAGACACACGGGTACATGGTAGCACAGCGAAGATTTGAAACCAGGTCTCCTCTCCCAAGCCCAGAGTCTCCCCTGCTACCATGCTGATCCTACTGCATTCCAGGGACATAAGGAATGCATATGGACAGGGTGTCCCGGAAGCTTGAAGGTCCAGGGACGCTTGCAAGTTTTCAGTCATTGATCTGAGCAAATGGCCTAACCTGGAATGTCCTTAAGTCACAACAGAAAAAGAGCACTTGATGCAGCCAACAAACAAACACTTACAGGAACTATGGAGAGGCTGAGAGCTAACCTTGAAGCTAACCTAGATCTGGCCTCACACACTCATTCCCTTGATCTGCATGGTCTGAATGACTATGTCCTAGACAGCTCTGCTTGGTGGCAATTGAGAGTATGGACATGATGAATGGGATCCAAACAGACTTGGTGGACTTCCAAGTTTAGCATAGACCCTCTTTCCCCAGCTGTCTAATCTTCAGGTTGGACCCACAGCCAAATCTTTAAGAGAAGGTTTTCATGTGATGCACTTCCAGGAATGCTCACCCAGCCCCTCTGATGGGATTCTGGAAAGAACCTTCAGAGCAATGATTTGCAGAGACCACAGTGAAGACTTGTGCCAGGGGGCTGGCAGTGCTGCTGGGGTGTTCTGGGGTGCTCTGGTCAGAAAGCTTTGAGTAACAGAGATCCCAGCCTCCTTGCATGGAGATCTTCTTTCAGTCAGTCTGTGGTGGGACTTGGGCATCTTGGATTTCAAAAGTGACTCCAGTGTTTTGATATGTACCCACCACACTAACTCAGGGGAGAGGCACTGGTGGGAAATGGAAGGGACATGCACAAAGGACACGTGTGGGGGCTTCTAAGTCAAGTGTTCTCTTCCTGGCAAGTATGAGGTGATGTGAAAGATGACAGCTAAGTGTCCTCACCTTGGCCTGCTCTACCACGGGCCACTGCTTTCTCTACAGTCAAACCTGGCTGCCCACCCACCTTGGATGCACTTCTCTACCTAGCATCACTCTGCCTCGAGGGACGGGCACCCATCTGCTCCCTTAGTAGGCAGTGACACCATTGAGTTGAGAACGGAGACTCTGTGTATCCTTCTATGACCTCTGTCTTGGGCCTGGTTTAGGGGTTCCCAACCCCAGGATCAAATGCTTGATGAACTGAGCTGGAATGAGTGTAATCACAATAGAAATAAAGTGCACCATAAATGTAATGCACTTGAATTATCCCAAGACCATCACCACCCAACCCCTGGTTTGTGGGAAAATTGTCTTCCATGAAATTGGTCCCTGGTACCAAAAAGGTTTGGGACTGCTATCATGTCCATGATAGAAAGGCATTGAAAACATGAATTAAAATAACCTCTTGCTATCAGGAAGTGACATCATCTCTGCTTTGGCTTTAGGAGAAAAGGATGTTGACAAGCTTGGAGAACATTTTATGGCACTGTGGATTCTGAGATTTATTTTTCCAGGGAACTGGTGGGCTCAATCCTTGACTGTAGTTTTCATGTGACAAATCCTAGTTTGATGAGTGACAGAAATACCCACAGTGTCACTTCAGAAGATGAGCTATGTGGCCTCTGAGCCTTCATGTGGCATCCGTGATTCTCAGAGTCAGTCAACCAGTGGCTGTTAAACAAACACAGATGCTGAGCTGGGAAGCAAAGTGAAGTTAAAAGCTGGTAAGCCCAGAAGTCTACAATAAATCAGCCCTTAAATCAACTGGGATACTTTGAGAAGTGTGCAGTCTTCTGAAGCAGATTCATCTTCAGCTGCTCTGAATTAATTTGGAGACTTATAAAATTGGAATGTAGGAATGAGGAAACAATGAAAGTGTCTGCTTACACTGGCACCCAGAGAACTCAAGCACATGAGCAAGAGTTCCCTGCCAGGGTCCAAGACACAATCCTGCTTTATGGGGGTGGGGGGGTCCCAGTTGAGCCTAAACTCTATTCCTTTTTGGCTCTGACTCAGGCCTGGAAAATCCCATAGACAGAGGAGCCTGGTAGGCTGCAGTCCATGGGGTCGCTAAGAGTCGGACATGGCTGAGTGACTTCACTTTCACACATTGGAGAAGGAAATGGCAACCCACTCCAGTGTTCTTGCCTGGAGAATCCCAGGGACGGGGGAGCCTGGTGGGCTGCCGTCTATGGGGTCGCACAGGGTGGGACACGACTGAAGTGACTTAGCAGCAGCAGCAGCAGGCAAGGCTAAAAAGACAACTCTGGCCAACTCAGGAGTTGATCTACCAGAAGTGTATGAAACTAAGAGTAGTCTTGGTGAGAATTCATCTCAGGGGAGAAGAGAGATAGTCAAGCTTGGCTGTGTCATGAAGACTCAACCTCAAGAGGCAGCCAGAACCTTGGATACATCTTGGTGTCTTTCTTCACATTTGTCTCCTGACCTAGTCTTTATGAACTCGCGTCCTAGTCTATAGAAGGGAGAGGAATAGCATGAGGATACGGTGGTGGGCAAGACATAAATCTGGGTATGACTACATAGTGTATGGAGAAGGCAATGGCATCCCACTCCAGTACTCTTGACTGGAAAATCCCATGGGCGGAGGAGCCTGGTGGGCTGCAGTCCATGGGGTCACTAAGGGTCAGACACAACTGAGAGACTTCACTTTCACTTTCACTTTTCACTTTTATGCATTGGAGAAGGAAATGGCAACCCACTCCAGTGCTCTTGCCTGGAGAATCCCAAGGACAGGGGAGCCTGGTGGGCTGCCGCCTATGGGGTTGCACAGAGTCGGACACGACTGAAAGGACACAGAAGAAGAAGAAGACATAGTGTATATAAAACTTCACCAGTCTAGGTTGAAATTTAAGGTTTTACTTGTTTGTCTTTCAAGTATTAGGTAAACAAAGAAACTTAGTCCATATCTAGTCTAGTGAAATCCTCCTGCCCTTTCCACATTCTTGAGCATCTTTAGATACCTGGAAGTCTCTCAGCCTCACATCCTAACAAAATTCTCCCATCCAGAGATGGAAGGGAGATTCAAGAGGAAGGGGATGTATGTATACCTATGGCTGATATGCTAGTAAATTTGGAAAACTCAGCAGTGGCCACAGGACTGGAAAAGGTCAGTTTTCACTCCAATCCCAAAGAAAGGCAACGGCAAGGAATGCTCAAACTACTGCACAATTGCACTCATCTCACATGCTAGTAATGTTCAAAATTCTCCAAGTCAGGCTTCAGCAATACGTGAACCGTGAACTTCCAGATGTTCAAGCTGGTTTTAGAAAAGGCAGAGGAACCAGAGATCAAATTGCCAACATCCACTGGATCATCAAAAAAGCAAGAGAGTTCCAGAAAAACATCTATTTCTGCTCTATTGACTATGCCAAAGCCTCTGACTGTATGAATCACAATGAACCATGGAAAATTCTGAAAGAGATGGGAAACCAGACCACCTGACCTGCCTCTTGAGAAACCTATAGGCAGATCAGGAAGCAACAGTTAGAACTGAACATGGAACAGCAGACTGGTTCCAAATAGGAAAAGGAGTATGTCATCCTGCTTATTTAACTTCTATGTAGAGTACATCATGAGAAACGCTGGGCAGGAAGAAGCACAAGCTGGAATCAAGATTGCCAGGAGAAATATAAATAACCTCAGATATGCAGATGACACCAACTTTATGGCATAAAGTGAAGAATTAAAGAGCCTCTTGATGAAAGTGAAAGAGGAGAGTGAAAAAGTTGGCTTAAAGCTCAACATTCAGAAAACGAAGATCATAGCATCTGGTCCCATCACTTCATGGGAAATAGATAGGGAAACAGTGGAAACAGTGTCAGACTTTATTTTGGGGAGCTCCAAAATCACTGCAGATGGTGACTGCAGCCATGAAATTAAAAGATGCTTACTCCTTGGAAGGAAAGTTATGACCAACCTAGATAGCATATTAAAAAGCAGAGATATTACTTTGCCAACAAAGGTCTGTCTAGTCAAGGCTATGGTTTTTCCAGTGGTCATGTATGGATGTGAGAGTTGGACTGTGAAGAAAGCTGAGTGCTAAAGAATTGATGCTTTTGAACTGTGGTGTTGGAGAAGACTCTTGAGAGTCCCTTGGACTGCAAGGAGATCCAACCAGTTCATCCTAAAGGAGACTAGTCCTGGATGTTCATTGGAAGTACTGATGCTGAGGCTGAAACTCCAGTACTTTGGCCACCTCATGGGAAGAGTTGACTCACTGCAAAATACCTTAATGCTGAGAGGGATTGGGGGCAGGTGGAGAAGGGGATGACAGAGGATGAGATGGCTGGATGTCATCACCGACTCGATGCACATGAATGGCATCACCGACTCGATGCACATGAGTCTGGGTAAACTCCGGGAGTTGGTAATGGACAGGGAGGCCTGGCATGGTGTGATTCATGGGGTCACAAAGAGTCGGAAATGACTGAGCGAATGAACTGAACTGAATGATGGCTGATTCATGTTGAGATTTGACAAAAAACAATAATATTCTATAAAGCAATTATCCTTCAATTAAAATAAATACATTTTCAAAAATAGGGTAAAAAAAAGAATTCTCCCTTCCACATGGGCTTCCCTTGTGGTTCAGCTGGTAAAGAATCTGCCTGCAATGCAGGAGACCTGGGTTTGATCCCTGGGTTGGGAAGATCTCCTGGAGAAGAGAAAGGCTACCCACTCCAGTAATCTGGCCAGGAGAATTCCATGGACTGTATAGTTCATGGGGATGCAAAAGTTGGACACAACTGAGCACTTTCACTTTCACTCCCATCCACATAGTCTTGTCCATCCTGGTCTCTCCGCCACCTCTCTCCTCTGCACAGAGCATTCACAATATGCATATCCTTCTCCTAAACACTCCCCCTCCCCAACCTGGGGATGTGGTTCTTTGCTTTTCTCAAACAATCCATTTAGATTTTGTCCTTTAGCTCTTCAGAGAGGAGGGAGGCAAAAAAGCTAAGTGGGCAGAAAAAAAAAATGGAAAAAAGTTGTGAATATCTATATGTTAATTTCACATAATCAAACCCATTTCAAGAAAAACTCAGTAGAGTTTAGGACCTAAACAGCCCCTTTTTGATCTCTTATTAATGAGAAGAAGACAAGGTGGAGAGAAGAAATCTTTATGGTTTTCCACAGAGCCCCATATAACTTTGGACAGAGTTTATAAGCAAAAGCATCTCCATGCAGGAGATGGGAGCCAAAGTGGCTGGGGAGTGCTTAGATGATAGTAGCGTATTGCGGCAGCAGTGCCCAACAGCACTCTGAAAGCAGGAGGACCAGGGAGAGCCAGCAGTTATGCCCAAGGGCAGCACCAGGGCCCTGTGGATCTGATGCTGACACCCAGGATCGAGAGTGCCCTGCGAGAGAGAAAAGCACTGTGGGCTCTGACAGCTGATACAAGGCACCTTCACACGGATCCTCATCCACTGGAGGCCCTGGAAAACTCACTCACTTGTCCCTGAGTGAGTCTGAACCAAAGACTGAAAAAAGGATACGTGCCTTTTGGTCACTGAAAGAATTATTTGAAGCATATGTGAGATGCCACTTGAGAGCTGGGGGGCTGGTGTGAGAGTTGGTGATATGATAATAGCAGAGAGCAGTCAGAGCTGGTGAAAACAGGTTTTTAACATCACTGTAATTCCCTTGTTTTATGTTCTCTAGAGAGTAGCACATGACCAGGAGAGGGAACGAGTGGCTTGAAGATACATGGATTACTTATGACAAAAAGTGGCATCAGTATGTAATTCAGCCTGACATACTGATATCCAGATTTTCATAGCAAAATCTAGGGAGGAAGTTCCTCTTTTTAATATAAGTTATTTTTGGAAGTCCTCAGGAACAACCTGTGATCAGAAGCCCTGTGTTACATGTATGTTCACAATCTGATTCAGGATTCTCCTAAATGTAAGATCTGGAACATGTGCCCACCTATAAGTCCTTAAAGATTTGCTTCTAATGTTTAGCCCTTTAAGTGTTTGGGGACTAGATGGATTTACTATATTACTATATAATCAGGAACAGGATTCTAGTGTTAACCTACATTTGCTTGGCTAGAGATTAATAAATGGATGGATGGAAGGAAGAATGAATGGGGGCTAATTTGTTTTAATACTCCATAGTATATTCAGAGTAGCTAACAACATCATGGAGTTTAGTTAGCTATTACAAGGACACTTCCTTACTTTTCATTCAAGTATCTCTGACATAATAGAACAAAAAAATGAAATATTGGACAACACATCAGCAGACCTATGTCTACAAATAACCATGAGTCCTAAGACATGTCTATTAACTTCTCCCCAGCTTATTTTTCTCATTCATATAATCAGAAAAGTGGATTATACTGTTACTTAAATCCCTTTTAGCTCTAAAGTTCTGTTATTCTGCTTTCTTCTTACCAATCCTAAATTGGGATGGTTTTTCAACTTTTTAAACAAGTAGTTTCCTTCATCCATATAGTATGTAGATTAATCTTAACATGTGTGTGTGTGCAGCTAAGTTGCTTCAGTTGTGTCTGACTCTGCAACCCCATGGACTGTAGCCCGCCAGGCTCCTCTGTCCATAGGGTTCTCTAGGCGAGAATACTGGAGTAGGCTGCCATTTCCTCCTACAGGGGATCTTCTCGACCCAGGGATGGAACTCACATCTCTTATGTCTCCTGCATTGGGGGGGTGGGTTCTTTACCACTAGTGCCACCTGGGATATACACAAATAAAGGCAGAAGTTTTGTGAATGAATTTTGAGTGGAAGGCAGTTCTTGATATTCTCTTCTGTCCTTTTATTGATCCTTCCAGTGTTCCATAGACACCAATTTCTGAACCTTTGTACTAGGGAACTAAAACCTTAGAAACTAACTAGGTGTACTTGAAGCGATGAATTAAAAGTTATATCTTGAATGCAACACAAGACTGGGGTGCCATTGGTTCTGGTTAGCTGAGGAGTCAGCTAGGAAGCACATTAGTTTCAGAGGGATGCCCCATACCAGAGGGCGCTGAGTCCACAAAGCACTAATTTTCTTTCCTCTATGATTTTAAGGCCAAATTTCATAGAAGTTATGTGTCAGCTTCACACTCCTTGAAAAATAAAGGCACAAAGAGGGGAGCATCCCTGGAGGAGTTCTGTACAGATAACCTTAAATCAGATGTAGGAAAAAAATGCATTTAAATTTTATCAAGTAGCATAATGCAATGACACATCAATAACAAGTGCCTGTGGCCACATTTTTAAATGATGGCTTGGAATTTATCCCCATTACCCTCCTCCCTTTCAAAATAAATGGCAAATAAGGTTGAGTGAGACATGTCATTTATACTTTTCCCATTCTTCTTCCATTGAATTCAGAAATGAAAATAATGTTGATATTTTATTTTAGTCTTTTGTAAGAATCCTCACTGTAATCCATCATGTTTTCTAAAAATATCAGCAATTCCTTTTGACCTAGTAGAAGACAGTAGGTTTCAAATTGACTTGATGACGGGGTAAATGACAGACTATGGTGCTCTCCAACTATTTTAGTAAAGTCTATTCTCGACATAACTCTGATGGATGGCAGTGAAACACACAATGGGCAGGAGGAAAAAGGACACAATCAGAAAAAAAAAAGATATTTCCTCCACCTTCCTCTTTCATCTACCTCCCCACAAAAGAATGGTATGTCAGAGAGACCTTCACTGTGAAATTTATAATTGTTCCTTTATTTAGTACAGCTCAAGGCTGTAACTGACTGTATCATCGAGGACTCAGCAAGATAACTTGTTGATAATAGTCACTGAAAGTAAAGAATAGAGAATAGAAAAAACTAACCTTCTCCAGAGTGATGTCACTTCCTGGAAATGAAAGTTATCATCCCTTTATTCCTCATCTATCCTTTACTCCATCTCAAATTCAGCTTTGTTTGAATAAAGACTATTAATTTAGATTTTAGGCATAAATTTCTTCTTAGTGAAAAACAAAAATCAAGGATTTCTGTGCATAATTTTTCACAATATTTTTTCTTATTTATTTATCCAAATATTAAGAATTTATGGGGTATTCTGTATGGTAATTGGGAATATCCCTTGGAGGAAGAAATAAAAACCCATTCCTGTATTCTTGCCTGGGAAATCCTATGGACAGAGGAGCCTGGTGGGCTATAGTCCATGGTGTCACAAAGAGTCAGACATGACTTAGCCACTAAAGAGCAGCAGCGGCATATGTTAATCACTCTTAAGTGATTGGAGAGAAAAAAATTAATAAAGCATGAGTCCCTTCAAGAAACCCATAGTTTGATTTCTCTGCATTGAAATCATAGCCTGAGTGAAGATAGAGAAGTCTCTAAACAGTATATAATGTCTTTAACAGGAAGCTCAAAGTAAATTCCAGATAAATTAAGACTAGTATAGCAGGAACACAGGGAGAGAAAGATTAGCTAATTTTAGTTTTCTCTTATAGGATGGTTACATATCATGATATTCTCTCATTCTCTTCTACCTGATCTAAGTTGGAGGTGCAATGCTATCATACCAGGCCACAGCTTCCCTTCTGACACTAATGGCAGAGTGACTGTAATATGAGTAGAAGCAGCTCACTGGTCCCTCTGCTTAACGTAAGAGTGTGCAAGATCTGAATCAGAAGGGAAAAAAAATATTCCGAAAAATAAACAGCATAGTTTCTTCCAAATGTTTTCTCTATCCCACATTTACATAAGATGATGTAGTGGGAATAATTTTTACACCTAGCTAATTTAATCCTGCTAATGTCACTGGGAGAGGGGAGCAGTTGTTAATATTGAGAGTCAAACAACTGGGTAGTTTTAAAAAGTATTTTTCAACTCTGAAAAAACCCTTTTTATATTGAATAGTGCTCTGAGTTTATTTTTATTGTGGAAAGAAAAATCTAACATGAGATCTACTGAGCACGCATTGCCCTCTTAAGAGATGATTAACCTGTACAGTGGTGTCGGAGAAGACTCTTGAGAGTCCCTTGAACTGCAAGGAGATCCAACCAGTCCATTCTAAAGGAGATAAACCCTGGGTGTTCTTTGGAAGGAATGATGCTAAAGCTGAAACTCCAGTACTTTGGCCACCTCATGGGAAGAGTTGACTCATTGGGAAAGACTCTGATGCTGGGAGGGATTAGGGGCAGGAGGAAAAGGGGATGACAGAGGATGAGATGGCTGGATGGCATCACCGGCTCAATGGACATGAGTCTGAGTGAACTCTGGGAGTTGGTGATGGACAGGGAGGCCTGGCATGCTGAGATTCATGGGGTCGCAAAGAGTCAGACATGACTGAGCGACTGAACTGAACTGAACTGATGGTATAGTTAACTGTAAGTACGCTGTTGTATAGCAGATCTAGAACATATTCATCTGCTTAATTGAAATGTCATGCCTGTAAATTAGTAGCTTCCTTCTTACCCTCTTCTCCCAGCCTTGGGCAATCACCATTCTACTCTTCAGTTCTATGAATTTGACCATTTTAGATGCTTCAAATAAATGGAATCATGCAAGTATTTGTCTTTCTTGTGACTGGTTTATTTCACTTAGCACCACATCCTCGGGATTATTTCATGTTGTCACTATTGCAGAAGTTCCTTTTTTAAAAGACTGAATAATATGCCATTGTATATGTAAACCTTCGTTTCATCTATTTATTTGCCCATGGAAATTTAGGTTGCTTCCAGTATATGGAATAGGGCTGCAGTATTATGAATAGTGCTCTATAGTGAATGACCTTGATGCTGGGAGATTGAAGGCAGGAGGAGAAGGGGACGACAGAGGATGAGATGGTTGGATGGCATCACCGACTCGATGGACTTGAGTTTGAGCAAGCTCCAGGAGCTGCTGATGGACAGGGAGGCCTGGTATGCTGCAGTCCATGGGGTCACAAAGAGTTGGATATGACTGAGCAACTGAACTGACTGACTGACTGACTGACAGAGAACATGGGACCACTAATATCTCCGTGAGATCCTGATTTCAATTCCTGTGGATGAATTCCCAGGAGTAGGATTGCTAGATCATATGGTAGTTCTAATTTTAATTTTTTGAGGAAACACTGTACTGTTTTCCATAGCAGCTGCACCATTTTACATTTCCACCATTGGCGCACAGGATTCTCTTAACAAACATGCCAATACTTGTTACCTCTTGTCTTTTTGATGATAGCTATTCTAACAAAAATGAAGTGACATCTCATTGTAGTTTTGATTTGCATTTTCCTGATGATTAGTGACACTGAATTTTTTTTTTTTTTCATATGCCGGTTGGTCATTTGTATGTCTCCTTAGGAAAATATGTATCCTAGTCTTTAGCTCACTTTAAAATCAGGTTATTAGATTTTTTTGCTATCAAGATGGAGGAGTTCCTTATACATTTTGGAGACTAACTCATTATCAGATACATGATTTGCAAATATTTTCTCCCTTTCAGTAGGTTTCCTTTTCACTCTCTTGACTGTTTTCTTAGCTGTGCAGAAGGTTTAAATTTGATACGGTCCTACTTGTTTAATTATGTTTTGTGGCCTATGCTTTTTGGTATCATATCCATGAAATCACAGCCAAAAGTTTAAAGAAAATACAGGAGAAATTCTTTATAGACACAAGACCTGAGTATTAATGATTTGTTTTAAAATGCACTTTGGGAGATGGTGAAGGACAGGGAAGCCTGGTGTGCTGCAGTCTGTGGGGTCACCAATAGTCAGACACGAAAAGTGACTGAACAACAGCGAAACCCATAGAGGTTTTTAGACAGACCCCAAGTACTGTTTCACTTTTCCCTGGTTGTGGTTCACATCTCATCTGAGTCTCTAAGACTCTGCTATGCTGCTCTGGGTCTGTCCCACATATGTATAACTCAGGAGTGAGCCAAGGTCTGCAGATTTACATGCATAATTAGGGATCCCTTTCTGTTCTGGGACTTTTCTCTTCTTATGCTTCTGATCCTTGGTCTCCTCTTGCTGGTTCCTCTAACCAGAAAGATAGGGTTTCTACTGGTACTACAATGCCTTACAGTGCACTTTCCGTGGGGCTCTGTGCTGAGTGCAAAGTCCATCAAAAAGCAAGTTGAGAAACTCATTTGTGTGGTACCTTCTTTAAAGTTTGATTTCCCCCCACTATTTGCTTGCTTTTGTTTAATATAAGAGGCTTAGGTAGTTTCATTTTTGTATTTTTTTCCAGGGTTTCTATTGTAATCAGCTGGAAATGGAGACTGTAGCAGATTTATGCCATCATGCCAGAACTGGAGCCAGTATGCTTACTTCTCTTAAAGCTTACTCTTAAGCATTTTATTTTTTAAATGTTAATATAAGCAGGTTTTCCCTTTCATTATGTGATTATATTTTTAATTGGTTATTATTTATACATATGAAGGCTATCTATTTGAAATATTAATTTTTTATTTTCCTACATTATCATTGTGTCAGTTTTATTATTGATTCCTTTGAGTTTTATAAACATAGTCTCTCTAAAAGGAAATAGTTTTACTTCTTCTTTTGCTAGTTCTCATGTGTTGAATTATTTCCTTTGCTTAACTGTATTGGCTAAATCATATAATATGTTAAAAAACAATGCAAGAGATGAGTGGGCAACTTTAACTTATTTCTGATCCTACTGGAACTATCTCTATGTTTACCTATTAAATAAAAATATGGCTTAAAAGGTGAGTTATACATATTCAGTGTTAAAGAAGGATCAATATTTATTGAGTATAATTTTAAAATCAGGAATGGGTGCTACATTTTGTCAAGACCTTTTTAGTGTCTACAGAAATAATCATTTATTTCTCGTTGGCTATTAAAGAGTATATTTTTCACTGAACTCTATTCACTGATGTTTTACTTGGAATTTTGACATCCATATTTAAAAATAAGACTGCTTAAGCTTTCTTTTTATATTTTATGTGATGTAGACATCAGTGTTATATTTGCTCCATTCAAAAAATTTGGAAGTTTCCTTTTTTTTCTGTGCTCAGGAGCAAGGATGTTAGAACATCCTTGAGAAAATCTGGACTTGGTACTTACCTGTGGCAATTTTCTCATATCTCACTGATTTTTATATTGAAAAAGTATCTTTTAAAGTCTTTTATTTCTACTGAGGTCAATTGTGCAAATTATATTTTTGTCACAACCTATTCATTTCATTTAATTTTTCAAATATGTTTGCATGTAAATATATAAACAATCTCAGTTCAGTTCAGTTGCTCAGTCAGATGCGACTCTTTGTGACCCCCTGGACTACAGCACGCCAAGCCAACCTGTCCATCACCAGCTCCTGGAGTGTACTCAGACTCATGTCTATAGAGTCAGTGATGCCATCCAACCACCTCACCCTCTATCACGCCCTTCTCCTCCTGCCTTCAATCTATCCCATTACCAGGGACTGTTTAAATGAGTCAGTTCTTTGCATCAGGTGGCCAAATTATTGGAGTTTCAGCTTCAACATCGGTCCTTCCAATGAATATTCAAGACTGATCTCCTTTAGGATGGACAGATTGGATCTCCTTGCAGTCCAAGGGATTCTCAAGAGTCTTCTCCAATACCACAGTTCAAAAGCATCAATTTTTTGGTGCTCAGCTTTCTTCACAGTCCAACTCTCACATCCATACATGATCACTGGAAAAACCATAGCCTTGACTAGATGGACCTTTCTGACAAAGTAATGTTTCTGCTTTTTAATATGCTGTCTAGGTTGGTCATAACTTTCCTTCCAGGGAGTCAGGGTCTTTTAATTTCATGGCTGCAATCACCATCCACAGTGATTTTGGAGCCCAGAAAAATAAAGTCAGCCACTGTTTCCACTGTTTCCCCATCTATTTCCCATGAAGTGATGGGACCAGATGCCATGATCTTCGTTTTCTGAATGCTGCGCTTTAAGCCAACTTCTTCACTCTCTTCTTTTACTTTCATCAAGAGGCTTTTTAGTTCCTCTTCCCTTTCTGCCATAAGGGTGGTGTCATCTGCATATCTGAGGTTATTGATATTTCTCCCGACAATCTTGATTCCAGCTTGTGCTTCTTCCAGCCCAGTGTTTCTCATGATGTACTCTGCATATAAGTTAAATAAGCAGGGTGACAATACACAGCCCTGATGTACTCCTTTTCCTATTTGGAACCAGTCTGTTGTTCCAAGTCCAGTTCTAACTGTTGCTTCCTGACCTGCACACAGGTTTCTCAAAAGGCAGGTCAGGTGGTCTGGTATTCCCGTCTCTTTCAGAATTTTCCAGTTTATTGTGATCCACACAGTCAAAGGCTTTGGCATAGTCAATAAAGCAGAAATAGATGTTTTTCTGGAACTCTCTTGCCTTTTCCATGATCCAGCGGATGTTGGCAATTTGGTCTCTGGTTCCTCTGCCTTTTCTAAAGCCAGCTTCAACATCTGGAAGGTCTCGGTTCACGTATTGCTGAAGCCTGGCTTGGAGAATTTTGAGCATTACTTTACTAGCATGTGAGATGAGTGCAATTGTGCGGTAGTCTGAGCATTCTTTGGCATTGCCTTTCTTTGGGATTGGAATGAAAACTGACCTTTTCCAGTCCTGTAGCGACTGCTGAGTTTTCCACATTTGCTGGCATACTGAGTGCAGCACTTTCACAGCATCATCTTTCAGGATTTGAAATAGCTCAACTGGAATTCCATCACCTCCACTAGCTTTGTTCGTAGTGATGCTTTCTAAGGCCCACTTGACTTCACATTCCAGGATGTCTGGCTCTAGGTGAGTGATCACACCATCGTGATTATCTGGGTCGTGAAGATCTTTTTTGTACAGTTCTTCTGTGTATTCTTGCCACCTCTTCTTAATATCTTCTGCTTCTGTTAGGTCCATACCCTTTCTGTCCTTTATTGACACCTTTGCATGAAATGTTCCCTTGGTATCTCTACTTTTCTTGAAGAGATCTCTAGTCTTTCCCATTCTGTTCTTTTCCTCTATTTCTTTGCACTGATTGCTGAAGAAGGCTTTCTTATCTCTTCTTGCTATTCTTTGGAACTCTGCATTCAGATGCTTATATCTTTCCTTTTCTCCTTTGCTTTTTGCTTCTCTTCTTTTCACAGCTATTTGTAAGGCTTCCCCAGACAGCCACTTTGCTTTTTTTGCATTTCTTTTCCATGAGGATGGTCTTGATCCCTGTCTCCTGTACAATGTCACGAACCTCTATCCATAGTTCATCAGGCACTCTATCTATCAGATCTAGGCCCTTAAATCTATTTCTCACTTCCAGTGTATAATCGTAAGGGATTTGATTTAGGTCATACCTGAATGGTCTAGCAGTTTTCCCTACTTTCTTCATTTAAGTCTGAATTTGGTAATAAGGAGTTCACGATCTGAGCCACAGTCAGCTCCTGGTCTTGTTTTTGATCACTGATATAAATATGCATTAATAAATATTAAAAATTATGGCTCAATAGTAAAGAATCTGCCTGCTAATACAGGAGACATAGGAGACATGGGTTCAATCCTTGGCTTGGGAAGATCCCCTGCAGGAGGAAATGGCAACCCACTCCAGTATTCTGAAAAATTCCACGGACAGAGGAGCCTGGTGGGCTATAGTCCATAGCGTTGCAAAAAGTCGGACATGACTGAACAACTAAGCACATTACATACTGTGTATTACATATTAGAAATACATGTATATCTTGTTCCTCTATCTTTAGGTCAAAATACTGCCCTAAAGGACTGAAAAATACTAAATAGTTCCAAATATTCTTCTTCTCACCCCATCCGCACACGAGACCAATCACAGATGTCCGATAAATGGTGTGTGTTAACACCACACTCACTGTTGTGTACCCAATCAGCTTTGTACTCATTTGCTTCCAGTTGGTAGTCTGCTTGCAGTAGGAAAAGATTAAACATAAGGGGTTCTCTTATGTGCCCAAGATTATGGAAAATAAAAAAGGTTAGGTGGCATCCTATTCTAAATAAATTCACAGAATAATCAGAGCAACAAAATTAACAGATAAGAAATGCAGGAAGTACCAGAGAGGACATTATGTTTTACAAGTGAGCCACAGGGACAAATGGATTTCAGAGGCAGAAAAGTACACTGGACTGATTCAGGAGACCCATGTATTATATACTAACTTTACCATCTTTAGTAAAGTGTTAATCTACTTTGGGTCTCATCTTGCTCATTTGTAAGATAACATCTATGTTACCTAGTTTATAGTACTGTGCATAAAAATCACATGGTGCTGTGCTTAGTTGCTCAGTTGTGTCCAACTCTTTGAGACTCCAAGGACCGTAGCCCACCAGGCTCCTCTATCCATGGGGACTCTCCAGGCAAGAATACTGGAATGGGTTGCCATGCCTCTTCGAGGGTATCCTTCCAGCCCAGGGATGGGACCCAGGTCTCCCGCACTGCAGGCGGATTTTTTACCATCTGAGCCACAAGGGAAGTGAAACACATGGGAATATATACTAAAGGCTTGGAAAATTATTTAAAGTGCTCTGTACTGATGAAGCACTTTTATTATTGTGACTTGAATCTGGCTAAAGTTGGTATAGAATTTTTTTGAGA
Organism: Aepyceros melampus; assembly: GCA_006408695.1. Lineage (NCBI taxonomy): Eukaryota > Metazoa > Chordata > Mammalia > Artiodactyla > Bovidae > Aepyceros > Aepyceros melampus. The sequence continues at coordinate 32,024 of SJXQ01005603.1, read as the reverse complement.
GTCTCAAAATTTTAAACGTTCAGTTAATTGTCAAGGGAGAAGTACATATCCTAAGAGTGGGAAAAGTGCTAGTAAGGCAATAGAGTAGAAAAAAAAAAAAGCCAAACATTCAACAATCTAGCAAAGAAAAGATTTTATTACATCATTGCTGCTGCTGCTAAGTTGCTTCAGTAGTGTCTGACTCTATGCAACCCCATAGACGGCAGCCCACCAGGCTCCCCCGTCCCTGGGATTCTCCAGGCAAGAACACTGGAGTGGGTTGCCATTTCCTTCTCCAATGCATGTAAGTGAAAAGGGAAAGTGAAGTCGCTCAGTCGTGTCTGACTCTTAGCGACCCCATAGACTGCAGCCTACCAGGCTCCTCCGTCCATGGGATTTTCCAGGCAAGAACATGGGAGTGGGGTGCCACTGCCTTCTCCATTACATCATTAAGATATTGAAACTGGGATCCAACTGGAAAACCCCAGTGAAAAATGGCTTCCAAATCAGATTGATGAGTTTAGATTGATCTAACAGAAAATCATTCTAAGGCTCTGAGACAGGGGGCTGAACATGATATTTTAGGAGAATGACTCTGGTAAGGACTTATATGGACCAGAAAAGATGAATTAAATCAGATGAATTAAAAGGGGAATTAGCCAGAAAATGTCTCATTAACTGAAGTATGAAGAAAAATGGAAAAACTGAAGTGAATTTTGAGTTAAAAAGAAGAAGCTCTTTAGGATATTAAGACAAAGGCAGAGAGAAAAATGAAAAAAGTACTGCTGGAAAAATGAGAGCTTTCAAAGAGTATAATTTTGGTAGGTAGGCAGCAAGAGATGATATGTCACTACTAGACATTTGAATTTAAGCTGACAGCGGATGCCGCTTGCATGGGTATGCTTCCCCACACCACCAAGCAATTCTCCAGCTGAGTGCCCTAAATTCAGTTTAATTCTGACACCATCTACCTGGATATAGTGACAGATATCACTGGATAAGGTCTCACCCCCCACGGGACTGCACCCCACTCCCACTTCAGACACCATTCACAAGTCCAGTCTGTGCCGCTTCTGATCAACTGGCTACAGACTAGAGGTTTCAGTGATCCCCTCCTTGGGTTCAATTAATTAGCTCGAACACCTCACAGAAGTCAGAGAAACATTTTCTGACTCAATTAGCAGTCTATTATAAAAGGACATAATTCAGGAACAGGCAGACGTGAGATATGCACAGGGCGAGGCATGGATGGGTGAGAGCGCAGAGTTCCAGACACCACACAAGTTTGCACAAGTGCTCAGCCTCTCAGTCATGACTGACGCTGCCACCCCATGAACTGCAGCCCACCAGGCAACTCTGTCCATGGAGCTTCCCAGGCAAGAAATCTGGACTGGGTTGCCATTTCCTTCTCCAGGGGCTATTTCGGATCCAGGAATCAAACCCAAGTCTCCTACGTCTCGTCTCCTGCATTGGCAGAAGGATTCTTTACCACTGAGCTACCTGAAAAGCCAACTTCACCAACCCAGAAACTCTCCAACCCTCTCCTTCTGGGTTTTTCTGGCAGCTTTATAACAGAAGCATGGTCAATGAAATAATTGGCCATCGGCCACTGCACTCAATCTCCAACCCCTCTCCCCTCCCTGGAGTTCAGGGATGGATGGGGCTGAAAATTTCAACCCTCTACTCACAAGGCTGGCTCCCCTGGCAACCAGCCACCATCTTTAGGTGACTTCCCAAAGTCACCTCATTAAGAGAACAAAAGATAGCTCTGCCCTCTCAGCACAGGAAATTCCAAAGCTTTTATATTTCTCTGTGCCAGGAAAGAGGATGAAGACCAAAGATATATATACATTTTCTTCTAAAACAATACCACAGTGGGCTAACCACACAAATTACCTTCAGTTAGCTGATACTATGATTCCATAACTTAGCTGAGGGATAGGAGACAGACATAATCTTAGTGACACCACCCTATGACTCTGTCCCCATCTAGTCCACTATTTCCTCTGCTCTCCTCTGCCCTCAGTTTACAGGCTATGAGTGAATGGTATGCATATTAATGGCACTGGAACAGTCCTTCCTACATAAAGACCATAGACTTACATTCTGGTATCATATCTGGTATATATTTGCTAGGATATTCCTAAATCAGAGATGAAGGCATGATGGTGTTCAGAACATGCTAGCCTAAAATATGGCACTTTGGAATACTGAGTATTCATATTTTAAGTGAAGGACTCTGAGAAAGAATGGCGACAGGAAGGACTCCCTGAACGCCACTTTTCCCCCCGAAGCAGATCATAAGACGCTCAGGAGAGCTATACCCAGAGGCAAGAGATATCTTTATCTCCAAAGAGGGAGGGATGCCATAAGACCAGGTCCTGCCACCAGTGTTACTGCCCTTAGCATGTACCCTTTGGTCCTGTAACAATTTTCTACGACTTTCTGAAAGTGAAAGTCACTCAGTCGTGTCCGACTCTTTGCGACCCCATGGACTATACAGTCCATGGAACTCTCCAGGCCAGAATACTGGAGTGGGTAGCCTTTCCCTTCTCCAGGGGATCTTCCCAACCCAAGGATCAAACCCAGGTCTCCCGCATCACAGGCGGATTCTGTACCAGCTGAGCCACCAGGGAAGCCTTCAAACCTAGTATGAAAACATGCAGGTTTAATCTTTTCTTCTGGTCTTCATTTCCTTATAAAGGCTCTCGTGTCCATGTGAAACTTATACTAAATGAAGTTACATGCTTTTCTCCTGTTCATTTGGTTTTTGTCAGTCTAATTTACAGGGCTCCAGGCAGAGAACCTAGGAGGGTAAATGGAAAGATTTTTTTTTTCCTCCTCTATAGGAACATCAGCTACACATAACCAGAACATTTGGCAAGGTAGCACTAAGTTAATTTCCAGCCCAGACCTGACCTTCCATTAAATCATTCTTTACAGAAGGATAATTTGGGAAATAGAATGAAAATGTTTAATCTATGGTGAACCGGTGAGGTTAGTTCTGAGTCCATCCACAGAACAAGCAGCTGATTACAAGGATCCCAGTGCAGCTGCTTCCACCCCATAGAACAGGAGTGGACACTACACAGACCACCAGGAAATGGCAGCTTGCCCTCTCCCTTGATGGTCCACTGAGCTGAACTACTGATTAACTGTTTTTAAAGACTTACTTAATGTGACAATCACAGCTCTTACCCCCAAAGTATTTGATACTGCATTGACTCTAAAAGCAAATATAATGTATACAGGAAAACTCAAAGCTGATGAGAACAACTGCATTTGAATTCACAAATGATAGCTTTTAGGAGTGTTGTGATACTGGTATCTAGTCAGTGGAAATCTACTTTTTACTCAGCAAAGTATGGACTTCCCAGGTGGCTCAGTGGTAAAGAATCTGCCTGCCAGTGCAGGTGATGTCGTTCGATCCCTGGGCTGCAAAGATTCCCTGGAGGAGGAAATTGGCAACCCACTCCAGTATTCTTGCCCAGAGAATCCCACAGACAGAGGAGCCTGGTCGGCTACAGTCCATGGGGTCACAAAGGGCTGAACACAACGGAACGACACAACAGTGAAGTATATACTTAAATTCCTTGAAGCTTTTAAACATATATTTGTCATTTTGGCTATTCATTACTTTGGGGGGGGGTGTTTAAATTCAAACTTCTGATTGAATGTGATGTTATCATGTATATGTAGCTATAAAATAAAACTATAGCCAAGAAATCCAGCTGTGAAGGATAAAAGATTTCATCATATGATAGAATAGCTATGATTTATTTGGAGTTTTCCATATGTGTAAAAATTCTTATCTGTTGATCTCTAAAGAATATATAAGCTGTTATACTTGAGTGTATTTCTAGGCAGAAAACCTGGTAATCATAGAACATTTACACCGCTATATCATTTACTAAATGAAGAAACTGAGGCACACAGACTTAGACTCTATAGGGTTTAAGAACTTTCTTGTGTCAGCAAAGTGTGTAACTCTCTTTGTGTGCCTGCATGCTGAGTCACTTCAGTTGTGTCCGACTCTTTGTGATGCTATGGGCTATAACCTGCCAGGCTTCTCTGTCCACAGGATTCTCCAGGCAAGAATACTGGAGTGGGTTGCCAGGTCCTTCTCCAGGGATCTTCCCAACCCAGGCATTGAACCCACATTTCCTGCATTACAGGTGGATTCTTTACACTAGGGAAGCCCCCTTAATTTCAGGATAAATTTAGAATAATTTAGCCTAAAAAAATAGTAGTGAGGGACTTTCCTGGTGGTCCAGTGGTTAGGATCCATGCTTCCAATACAGGGGCCTGAGTTCAATCCCTGGTCAGGGAACTAAGATCCCACATGGTGCAAAGTGGCCAAAAGAGTAAAAATTATTTAAAATGGCAGTGGTGGGTTAAAAAGTGGGTTACGGTGTACTGTTACTTCAGCTGATTACTATTTACCACATTCAATGACATACGAATGCTGAGGAATATAAATTTACATACCAGCATAATATGTATTATCCAGGTCTCTCCACCTTAGCCCCAAGGATATTTTACACCAAATAATTCTTTGATGAGAGAGACTATTTGGCGCCTTGTAAGATGTTTAGCAGCATCCCTAGCTTCCACCTACTAGATGCCAGGGGCACCCATGATTGTGACAATGGGAAAATGTCTCTGGACATTGCCAAGCACTGGTCTAATACTGGGAAGAAAACCACTGAATTGGAAGTTCCAAAAATTAGGCAAATTCCTCATTTCATCTTTTTCACCATCATCACTTTGGAAACTCTCAGAATATTTTCCTTAACAACTCTGACCCTAAATAATATGCAACCAAACTCACTGGCACTGTCTGGAAATTTTTTATATCTCTTTTAGAGGTGGTACCAGTTATGGGATGCTGAGTAGACCATCTCATGCTAGTATTAAAAATACAAGCAACTTAGACAAACACCTCTGAAAGACAAACTGAAAAACTAATGATTCAACCTTATTTGGATTCTCACAGGCTCACAATTGGTTGTTTAGACTTTCCATGAAATGTAGTTTCCAGCATTTTGTGAATCCTTTAGAAATTTTTCTGATAGAGTTTCATATATGAAACCCCCTCATTGTCTACTCATCTTCCTAAGAATGAGCCTTTGCTTTATTTCCTATGAATATTCTTTGAGATACAGTCCACATTGTTTAGATCCTTGGAACACAGGTTTTGTCACCTTATTCCTTCTCTCCCTCCTCTGCTTTCTCTCACCCTTTTCAGTCCTTTTATTTTCCTCATAATATGAAACACTCCAAAGAGTAATCAGGGCATGTCTGAATTTGAGGGTTTAATGGATTTTTAAGTGAGTGTTGCTCATGTGATGGGATTTTTTTTTTTTTCTTTTTATTCTGACCTTCAACAAATTTTCTGATGTTCTGAGCAAGATTCCGGACGCTGCTGGGAAGATTCCAAGGATCTTGCTTGATGTGAAGTCTTAACCTTTTCGGACAACTCAGCTTTGGTTCCATTTCCTGCTGAAAGTCTAAATAAACACAGAAAAGCTCTCTTAAGTCTCAACCATTTACCGGTTCACAAGCCCATAAACAACAGAATCCTCTTCCTTTCATTCCTGTGGTCTTAGGCTATTATCATGGTAGCAATTTATGTAGCTTTATTGCGGGAGAAAATCTGTTAAATCTAAAACAAAGTCAGATCTTTATTATCTTCTCACAAAGGTTTAAACAAACAAAGAAATTTAGATGAAAATCTCTATTTCAACACCCTAAACCAGACGTCAGAAAGTGGCGGCTCTAGATCTTGTTCTGTTGGCCAACTCCTCCACCCCCACCCCATTCCCAAATCCCCTTCCATCAGCACTGGGCTATAACCAAGGAAGCATTGAGCCTAATTTCAGCAAAAGCAACCCAATTTCTTGAATTAATACATCCAGTCTGCCCTCTATAGGCTTTAAACATTTAAATTTCCAAATAACTCTGAAAAAGGTCCTATATTGGCTTATCATGTATATTCAATGACTATCAGATAGAAGTAGTATTAAATGAACAATAGAATTAGCACCTAGAACCTTTTTTTTCCTCATGCTAAGCTTTTGCCTCATGACTGTATTGTCCCCTAGTTTTGTTTCCTAACTGCCTCGAACAGGTGCATTGTAAACTTCACCTTGTAATCCGCGACCTGGTGTCAGGTACTTAGTTTGCTCAAAGGCCCTCACGACAGCTTGGCCTCTCAGGAGATTGGTTATGGAATCCACCTATCACAACAGCAGAGATTTGGGGGAGTTACATAACTTCTCATAACACATAACAGATATTTTCAACAGTAAATATCGTACTATTTTTTTCTGAAACCAATGATTATTTTGGGGATCCTATGCTGCCTGCAAAATCTATCTTTGAATAAAATATTGGGATAAACTCATCTGATAACATTTTAAATGGCATCTCTTACTATCCTACCATATATCCACATGCCATATACATGTGCTCAGTCGCATCCAACTCTGTGCGACACCACGGATGGTAGCCGCCAGGCTCCTCTGTCCATGGGATTCTCCAGGCAAGAATACTGGAGTGGGTTGCTGTGACCTCCTCCAGGGGATCTTCGCGACCCAGGGATTGCCTCTCCTTTATTGGCAGGCAGATACTTTACCACTGTGCCACCTGGGACACCCACCACATATTCACACAAAATATAAATTTACTCTATAAAAGAAGTAAGAGGTCCAGAATGATTAAAAAAAAAAACAACACCTAAAAGTTTTCATAATCCTTTACAAAGCGGTCAAAGTTTCTATATTATGGATTTTGGTTGTAGGTATACATTATTTTAAAAATGCAAAACACCAACATGAGCACCAAGACGATCTTGTGCTTCTTGAGATTAGAAATGAAGTTGAACAAGAAATCATGCGGGAATATCTGACTATCCACAAAGAAACAAATAACAAATAGAATAACTCCTGTTTGTAAAATGCTTTATTCCTCTGTCCATGGGATTCTCCAGGCAAGAATACTGGAGTGGGTTGTCATTTCCTCCTCCAGGGGGTCTTCCTGACCCAGGGATGGAACCGGTCTTACATCTCCTACCGTGGCAAGTGGGTTCTTTACCACTAGCACCACCTGAGAAGCCCTTATAATTTCTAAGGACTGTGAAATACTTGACATTCATAATGATCTTTTGGGTCAGATGGCTGAAGGAATCCCATCTCAAGCTCTGGAAACTGAAGGACACAGGGTAGAAAAACAGATGAGTTCTTTCCATTCCAATTGAAAACTCCTTTACGTCTGGAAAATGGATTTTGACAGTTCAGTCTGTGGAAAAAACTCCTACAATTGTCCCAACTGTACCTGGCTGAAAAGATGCTCAAGGCAGCTATGTATCTTGTCCTGTTTATCATGAGAAATGCGAACATTTAGGGGAAGTTCATCACCTAGATATTAAAAAAAAAATAATTCCTCTTATGTTTAACATTCCAAACCATTTTCGAATAAACAAAGGAAAAAATAAGTAAACACTAGCTCTTATTCCATATGTTAGATCTCATGTTCAGTAAAAGAATTCCAAAGCTTTTTGATAGACATTAGGATGTTAGATTATCACTCCTTTGAAGCTGCAGTAAAAGCAGAGGGACTCACAGAAAGAGCCCTGTGGTACCCATGCCAATGATTCTTCCAAATGGTGCGTTTATCTAAAGCTGCATATTTCAAATTTAAGACATTTCCCAACTGGATGAAAAGTCTTTTGTTCTTTATACACACAAAATAAAAACTGTATAAGACATTTATATCAAGCAGTATTTTTCTCATTGCCCGCTTCCCTATTGCCCACCTGAGCTCAGGTGCACCTGCTGTCTGCAAAGCCCGTCCCTCCTCTGCACACAATTGGCAATGTCAAATGTCCTAGTAAAATGTGTTTCCTGTATAGTAATGCTATCTATCCTTTATAACCTTCTTCCTATATTCTAAGTACTATCTGAGGCACTATAGTATTCAATTATTTTAAAATTTATTTGTTTAAACCTTTCATTGTACCACAGAAGCATCATAAGACAGCATTTATTAACATAAAAATCAGTTTGTTCTTTCCATCTTTCAAAAAATTCACTGTTTATAATGAGATTGGGAAACTGACTTTCTCAGGCATGTAAAACAAAGGCCACCAAGAATGGCTGTTCAAAGATAAAAATGTGTATGGATTAAACAAATTAATCCGAGAGGGCTGGCATCAAAGAGTTCATGTAGCTTCACCAAACGCACCTGAGTCCATTTCATCGCTGTGAAAATATGAGCTGCACTGGCTGCTGCAGATGCTGGTGAAGGAGGCAATGGAATTCCTATTGCTGTTGCAGTCACTGAAAATAATGATATACATGTCATTTTCACAAAATGACAAAGTTTGGCAAAGTTTCCCTGTCACTTCTTATTGGATAAACATAGTATGCCACTGTGAATTTGTTAATATGCTTTATAGACATTGATGAGAAAGGCAAGTTTGCTCAAATCACATTTTAGCTTAGTTTAAAAGAAAAAATTTCAAATTCAATCATATTTCAAATTTTCTTTTTATATAATCTAATCGTGAATTAATTTTAAAATGCACAGTTATTGGTGTGGTCTAGTGGCTAAGACTCTGCACTCTTAATCTGGGGGGTCTGGGTTCGATCCCTGGTCAGGGAATTAGATTCCACATGCTGGAAGTAAGAGCCAATGCAGCCAAATAAATAAATACTTAAAAAAAATAAAAAAGTAAAAGAAAATGCATAGTTAATTTACAGGAGCCAAACCAAACTTAAAATTTATCATGATCCATTTGATAGTATATGCCTATAGTTGATTTATTAAGAGAGACAAATCCTGTTTCATGATCTCTGCCTATGAATCCTTATTATTAACTTCAATTATAACTCATTAATTGCATTCTGAACCCTTTCCCATCCCCTCAACGAAAAGGATGCCTTGTCTCCTCTCCAGAGCCCAGCAAGGATGTCTCACCAAGTAAGTACTGGATAATGATGAATGCCAAGGAAAGAAAGTCGGAGATGTTTTTGTGTGAATATGGACACAAGACAGATTTCCAATTTCAGAAATAGTGCAGCAGACAAAATTCTTTTTGCCTTTCAGAATAAGTAAAAAAGACTTATTTAACTTTAAATATACATTTAAAATTTCTCTTTTACTCTAGTGAGAACTTGAGAGTAATTTTAATTATCTGATAACTAGAAGTTGAGGTAAGAAAGTATTTTTAGATCTGTAATTTCCCACTGGAGAGAAACCACAGGTTCTTATTAAAGGGCATGCTGGTCTCCTTAGAAGCTAAAAAGTAAATGAAACGGTAAAAGTGGTTAATCTGTTTTTTATATTATTAAATTTGTAGAAATAATTAACTCACTCATTAAAATCCTTTTCATATAGAAACTGGAACTGTAGAGTGGTTAATAAATTGCGAGCCAGGTCACCTGATTTCCTGGGTAAATTATGTAACTCCTGTGAGTCTCAGCTTTCTTAGATGTAAAATGCAGTTAACATCAGAACTTGCTACAGGGGACTGTGGTAGGAATTACCTGAAATCATCCTGTTTTTCCCATGTGCCTGGTAAAAATAAGCTTTTTTTTCAACTTTTTATTTTGTATGGGAGTATTGTTGTTCACTCGCTAAGTCATGTCTGACTCTTTGCAAACCCATGGACTGCAGCACACAGCACTTTCCTGTCCTTCACTATCTCCCAGAGTTTGCTCAAACTCATGTCCATTGAGTCGGTGATGCCATCCAACCATCCCACCCTCTGTTGCCCTCTTCTCCTCCTGCCTTCAATCTTTCCTAGCATCAGGTTCTTTTCCAATGAGTTGACTCTTCGATTCAGATGGCCAAAGTATTGGAGCTTCAGCTTCGGCATCAGTCCTTCCACAGAATAGTCAGGATTGATTTCCTTTAGGATTTACTGGTTTGATCTTCCTGCAGTCCAAAGGACTCTCAAGAGCACCCACATTTCAAAAGCATCAATTCTTTAGTGCCCACCCTTCTTTATGGTTATAGTTTCAGGTGGACGCAAAGGGACACAACCATACATTAAAAATATGTTTTAATGGAACCTATGAGTTTGTGCTAAATATCTCTGATGAAACAACTTTGATTTTATAATAATTACTAAATAACTTTTAATTGTAAAACACTGCATAATAAATGAGTGAGTGAGAGAGTAATCATCTTCAGTTGATGTGAATAAAATGGAAGGTTCTGAAGCTGCACGCCCAGCACACATGACAGGTTACCATGGCCTACCTGGGGTTCCAAGAGACACAAGGGCTCAAAGGACAGAAAGCACTTTCAATTAATGAAGTTCACTGCAGGAGCCATCATGTGAACATCTGGTAAGAAGATGGCAACAGAGTCTGGAGGGAAGGTGCTATGGGGTGGATTGTATCCCCCTCCTCAAATTCATATGCTGAAGTCCAACATTCAGTGTATCAGACTGTGACCTTATTTGGAGGGAGGGTTGTTACAGAGGTAATCAAGTTAAAACAAGGTCATCAGTGGGGACCCTAGTGCAATATGGGTTTCTCAATGGTGCTAGTTATAAAGAACCCGCCTGCAAATGTAGGACACATAAGAGACATAGGCTTGATCCCTGGGTTGGGAATCCCCTGGAGGAGGGCATGGCAACCCACTCCAGTATTCTTGCCTGGAGAATCCCCATGGACAGAGGAGCCTGGCAGGCTACACTTCAGAGGGTCACAGAGTTGGACATCATTCAGTGTATCAGACTGTGACCTTATTTGGAGGGAGGGTTGTTACAGAGGTAATCAAGTTAAAACAAGGTCATCAGTGGGGACCCTAGTGCAATATGGGTTTCTCAATGGTGCTAGTTATAAAGAACCCGCCTGCAAATGTAGGACACATAAGAGACATAGGCTTGATCCCTGGGTTGGGAATCCCCTGGAGGAGGGCATGGCAACCCACTCCAGTATTCTTGCCTGGAGAATCCCCATGGACAGAGGAGCCTGGCAGGCTACACTTCAGAGGGTCGCAGAGTTGGACACGACTGAAGCAACTTAGCAGGCATGCATGAATACTAGTCCAATATGACCAGCGTCTTGTAAGAAGAGGAAATGTGGACACAGAGACACACTTGGAAGGAAAAGGATGTGAGGAGACAGAAGGAGAAGACAGCCAACTGCAAGCCAAGAAGAGAGACCTGGTACAGAGCCTTCCTTCACAGCCCTCAGAAAGCAACAACATTGCTGACACCTGCATTTAGACTTCCAGCTCTAGAACTCTGGGATAATAAAGTTCTGTCATTCAAACCACCTGGTTCTTGGTACTTTGTTCCTGCGGTCCTACCAAAACTGTATAGAATGCATGGCAGGGAAGAAAAAATGCACAAAGCTGGTCACAGAGGTGAAGGAGTGAAATTTGTCCAATTAGCTTGAAACACAACGTAAGAGGAGAAACAAGACAAAAAGAGCCCCTGCTCTTTCAATAGTCCAATAATCAGATACAGCTGCTGCTGCTCAGTCACTAAGTGGTGTCTGACTCTGTGAGACCCCACGAATTATAGCCCGCCAGGCTCCTTTGTCCACAGGGTTCATCCAGGCAAGGATATTGGAATGAGTTGCCACTTCCTCCTCCAGGAGATCTTACCAACCTAGGTATTGGACCAGTTCCTCCTGACTGGCAGGCAGATTCTTTACCACTGAGCCACCAGAAACAGATATCAGAAACAGATATTCCCCCCAGACTGTTAACACATGCACAATTTGCTTATTTTCCATACATGCTACACAATCCATAAGAGAATAACAATCTTCTAAATTAGGCCCACTCAGCTGGAGAAAAAAATGGTTTTTCAAAATTTACACAGATTATAAAAGGGAAGAATTTGAAAGACTGTGATGTCTCACTGTGCTCTGTCTGAGGCTGGTTAAGAGCTGCAGTTATTTTATGGAAAGTCCCCTGGAAGGCAAGGAGATGAAACCAGACATTCTTAAAGGAAATCAACCCTGAATATTCACTGGAAGGACTGATGCTGAAGCTGGAGCTCCAGTACTTTGGCCACCTGATGCGAAGAAGTGACTCATTGGAAAAGACCCAGATGCTGGGAAAGACTGAGGGCAGGAGGAGAAGGGGACGACAGAGAATGAGATGGTTGAATGGTATCACTGATTCAATGGCAAACTCCAGTGTACGGCCATACCACCCTGAACACACCTGATCTTGCATGAAGTTGGGCAAATGGAGATGATGAGGGACATGAAAGCCTGGCACGCTTCAGTCCCTGGGGTTGTGAAGAGTCAGACATGACTTGGCAACTGAACCACAATAAATAAAAGCAACAGTCGAAAATTTTTTTCAAGACCTTTGTGGAAAACACAGAATCACACTCAACCTGGTCATTGAGAGGAGTTTCAGGGATGAATGCATTTACCTGTAAGAGTCTCTGTTGCTGATGGTGTCATGACCCGAGTCTTCCTGCTCATCTCCAGCCATGTTAAAACAGACGCGTTTGCTGTTTCTCTCTCCCTTCTCGTTGTCACTGTCTGTTGGGACTATGGACTCAGATGCCTTACGTTCTAATTTAGGAGAATATGTTATCGAAGACAGAAGGCTGCAATGGGATTTTAAAAAGAAAGGATAAGTGTACATTTTCCCACAGGGGGCTACAAGTAACCACCTTGCTCATTAAATATGATAGGCTTACAGATATTTCTAGAATGCTTCTTCTAGATGTCCCCTGAAATTAATATCCTATTGCATATAAGAGGGCTTCCTTGGTGGCTCAGTTGGAAAAGAATCCACCTACAATGCAGGAGACCTGGGTTCAATCCCTGGGTCAGGAAAATCCCCTGGAGGAGGGCACGGCAACCCACTCCAGTATTCTTGCTTGGGAAATCCCATGGACAGAGGACCCTGGCGGGGCTGCAGTCCATGAGGATGCAAGAGTCGGATATGACTTAGCAGCTAAACCACCATTGCATATAAAGCCTGTCATGCCAAGTTCCTCTCAGAGTAAGAGAAACAGCATACTACTTGGACAAGAACGTTGTATTCCAATCTAGGTCTGCCATGAATTAGCTGTGTTATCCTAGAAAAACCAGGATAGTTCTCCTTGACATCTATGAAACATGGATAGTAAGAAGAGTGTCCCACAGGGTTGCTGTGAGAATGAAATGAATGTAACACAGCACTGGTTCACCATGGACACACCTCACTCCCCAGCCACTGTCATCACTATGGAAAGACACCTGGGAAACTTTAAGTGCTAGTCAAACATTAATACAAACACTACATGGGCAAAATCTCCTCACTGACTTACCTTCAGACAATAAAAACCCATCTACCCCTCTCCCTCTGCTTCTGATTTCCTCCAGGCTTTCTCTGTTTGGTAAAGAGAATGTATTGTGGGCAAACCCTTCTCATGCTTGTGTACACAGAAGTCCTGCCATTGTGACCCAAGGATGCTAAATACAGTCATGTACAAGATGAAGACAAGAGGCAGCAGGGGCTGCTGCCCCAAGGGCATCCACAATCCACTCATCATCAAACAGTCGTGAATCTGCCCAAAGGAAAAGCTCTTCCACTGGAATTTTAAAGCTAATACACACTGTCAGACTCTGAATTGGCATTAAATTAGATTTGGACTCTGAGTTGTGGCTCAGCAGTAAAAAATCTGCCTGGCAATGAAGGAGATTCAGGTTCGATCCCTGGGTTGGGAAGATCACCTGGAGAAGGAAATGGCAACCCACTCCAGTATTCTTGTCTGGAGAATGCCATGGATGGAGGAGGCTGGTGGGCTATAGTCTAAGGGGTCGCAAAGAGTCGCACATGACTCAGCAAAGAAATAACAACAACATAACTGATTCCGCCAGGCTAAACTCGAATGCTCAGCAAACTGTCTAACTCAAAATGACACAATAATGGAATTAGTCCTTACTATCAAACGATGTGCTGTAAAATTTGCAAAACAAATTAAACCATAACTGAACAAAGGACCCAGACATGGTTTCTGCAGCCAGCAATCATCTTTTCTTTTACCAAATACTAATGACATGCTGTTCTAACCAACAGTACATTTGCACATTACTTGACACCCATTTTTACGTAGCAATGTCATATTTATTTTAGTTCAAGATCATTAAAAGATCTTACACTTCTTATTTATATCCCATAATGTCAAGCCCAATGCTGTGCACTGAACAAATATTTATTAAGTGATTTCACTATGAATTAATTACATTTATTGTACCATGCACTGTCCTTGGGGCTGTGAATACAGCATTTTACAAAAAACAAAAACAAAACTCCCTGTCTTCCTGAAGCTTAAATTATACTGGGAAGAAACAAACAATAACCAAATAAACTATATAGTATATAGTGTGTGGACAATGATGCTGAGTCACTCAGTCGTGTCCAACTCTTTGAGACCTCATGGACTATAGCCCACCAGGCACCGCTGTCCATGGAATTTTCCAGGCAAGAATACTGGAGTGGGTTGCCATTTCCTCCACCAGAGGATCTTCCCGACACAGAAATTGAATCCGCATCTCTTGCATTGGTAAGCAAATTCTTGACCACTGTACCACCTGGAAAGCCCATATAGAATATCACACGGCTACAAACAAGAAGGGGAAAATTAAAAATAAAAAAAAGGAAGGAAGCTGGGGCTGCAACTTCAAATAGTCTCACCGTGAGATGGTATCTAAATAATATTTTGGCATTTTATAGATTCTAGACGCCTGGGAGAATGAGGAAGTTGTATTAGATTGCTCAGGGCTCTGTGAAGCTATGAATTATTTTAAAGACAATTTTTCTATTTGGAAAGATACTTTCATGTCTCGTAAGATAGACTGTACACTTCTTCATTCCCTTCACCTCAAAGGTTAAAGCATTAGATTAACTCCAATTACCCAAACTGCACACTTCCAGACAGATGAACCCTGAATACCAAAGAGGGAAGAGATGACAGAGTTCTCATTCTGTGAGGAGCCCACTGTACTTTAAACATCTTTTAAATGAGAAGTAATGGGTCTCAGTATAAACACTTTTTTCAAAGCTCTGCAAATTATGTTCACATATTTGCTTTCCATTTTAAACAGTTGTAGTCTGATTGTACTGATCCTGTGGGAACACTTGTTAGGCTAACAAACACAGTGACAGAAAAACAGTGTTTTTGACACTGAGTTTTGTATTTTTTTTTTTTTACAAAATTTCTAGATTCTTAAAAGCAATAATAGAAGCTAAAGCTGTGTGTTGGAGAAGACTCTTCAAAGTCCCTTGGACTGCAAAGAGATCCATCCAGTCCATTCTAAAGGAGATCAGCCCTGGGTGTTCTTTGGAAGGAATGATGCTAAAGCTGAAGCTCCAGTACTTTGGCCACCTCATGCAAAGAGTTGACTCATTGGAAAAGACTTTGATGCTGGGAGAGATTGGGGGCAGGAGGAGAAGGGGACAACAGAGGATGAGATGGCTGGATGGCATCACCAACTCAATGGACGTGAGTCTGAGTGAACTCCGGGAGTTGGTGATGAACAGGGAGGCCTGGCGTGCTGCGATTCATGGGGTCGCAAAGAGTTGGACACGATTGAGCGACTGAACTGAACTGAACTGAAAGCTCAATATTTATGCTCACAGACATATTTTCCTTTACTTTTGCTCCTATACAGTGTTAAGCTCTCTCTGACAACTTATAGGTCCATTGATTCTGAATGAACATCCTGAGCTGAGCATTGTTTCTGGTCAATTTGCACCTAATGCTCCTGATGCATAAAGAGATTTGTATGTGGTAGATTGCACCTAGGGCTTCCCAGGTAGTGTGAGTGGTAAAAATCCTCCTACCAAGGCAGAAGACGTAAGAGACACAAGTTTGATCTCTGGGTTGGGAAGATTCCCCTGGAGGAGGGCATGGCAACCCATTCCAGTATTCTGGCCTGGAAAATTCCATAGACAGAGGAACCTGGCAGACTACAGTCCATGGGATCGCAAAAAGACAGACATGACCGAAGCGACTTAACACACACACACACACACACGCACATGCACACGCACACACACACACACACAGGAAAAAGGCACCATCTCTCCACAGATTGGTGAGCAACCTAACACTTGAGTGCCTGGAAGGTCAGGCCGCTGGCTTTAGAAGCAGGGCTGCCCAGGCAGAGATGCATCATGATCTGGGATCAGAAAGAGGCTAATGCAACAGGAGCTCAGAGAAATAAGTTTTTTTTGGGGGGGTGTGGAGAGGAGGGGGAACAAATCATGTTGGGATGTGCAGGCCACAGTAACGCAACTCCTATTCTACTTGCACTTCAGTGTCATTAAGTGGTTTTAAGCAAACAGCAAAATCTGCCTCTACAGATTCCTCTGGCATTTTGGTAACAGAAAACCTGAGAGATTGTGTCTTAAAAAGCAGCAAGCAAGTATTTCAATCCCAGGTGTCAGACTATCCATAGGTCCTTAAAGGTAAGTAAGTAAGTAAGTAAAGTCACTTAGTCATGTCCGACTCTTTGTGACCCCATGAACTGCAGCCCACCAGGCTCCTCAGTCCATGAGATTCTCCAAGCAAGAATACTGGAGTGGGTTGCCATTTAGAGGTCAATTTAAAATTTTGATAACTGGAGAAGGGAAAAACAAATGGGAAAGAGTGACAGTTATCTCAGTGAGTTAGAAAGTAATGAAAGGAAACCCTTCGTTTTACTGAATTATCGGTAACCTTAACTGATATGAATCAGTTCTCCATTAGTTTTTACCGTGTTTGTAATGATTCAAGGGCTACTTAAGAGAAGGGCAAGTTACTTCCACGGAAAGGGGAAGTGTATTCCAACTACTCTCGCTAGTCCTGTTTCTTGATCACATTTCTCATTATCTGTAGGGAAGTATGTGTAAATATGAGAAGTGGCGAAAAAAGTATAGTCTTCTTTCACATTCTTATTGTTATTCATCTCACTTTGCTAGGCTTTCAAGGCATTTAGACATTTTTCTTATTAAAGGAATCCAGAGAATTTAAACTCTGGCTTTCATGCTTTATAATTCAATGGAGATAATAAAAAATATACCCTCCTAGGTCAGGGTGTTTTTCTAAAGTCCAATGCCAAATAAGTAATTGGATTACAGTTCAACGTCTCTGAAGAAGTATTAGTCTCAGCATCAGACTTGTAAAGTGCTCAGAAACAAGAGAAGGAGATGTAATAACTTATTATGTTGCTGAGAAAAAAATAAATATTAGTATTATTTAGAGTATTCATTATTTCTGGATTGCAGTAATTATTAAATGATTATTTGAATAACTTTCATAGTAACGGTGACATAAATCAATAAAATTCTTGCATAATTAAAATGCATTTTGTTAGAAAACTCTGGACATATAAACTATTAAAAGATCTACACAAAAATATTATCAGTGCTGGTATGTATTAAAATGTAGTTTAGTGTTGGAAGACAATTAATGCTTGAGTCAATCTACTCCATTCAAATATAATTCTCACACCTACTAGCTGTGCAAACTTCATTTCCTCATCTGGAAAATGAGGTTTATAATATACCTACCACACAGATTTAAGCTTCCCTGATGGCTCAGTAAAGAATCTGCCTGCAATGCAGGACACCACCTGCTATGTATGAGTCCTGGATTGAGTTTCTAGGTAGGGAAGACCCCTTGGAGAGGGAAATGGCAACCCACTCCAGTATTTTTGTTTGGGAAATTCCAACGACAGAGAAGCCTGGCAGGATATATATAGTCCATGGAATCAAAAAAGAGTTGGACATGACTTAGTGACTAAACCATCACAACCACATAGCTTTACATGAGGAATAACATAAGTTAAAATGTAACGGATTTAGAGCAGTACCTGGTATCTGATAAACATTATGTAAATATTGGCTATTATTATTATTATTGTCTCCCTTACTAAATTCTAAATTTTCTGAGGGCAAAACTATGTCTATTTTGTTTCACAGTCAGTTTTCAATAATAACTGGCACATACTAACTACTTGATAAATACATATTAAGTTAAAAAAATATTTGAGCAAAATTATAAACTACCAACTCCTCCACAACAAAGAAAGCTGTGGTAGATAGCATTTTACTTTTTCTTTATGACACAATGCTCAAACGACTTAAATACTAAAATACGTGTGGTTGTAAATTTTGACACAGGAAAATGTTACATTTCTCAACATTTTTACTTTCTATTAGAAATGCTGGAGAAAGTTGCAGAATTTTACTATTGGTAGAAATTTTAAAATGTATATGAAAGATATTGTAAATTGCAACACTTGTACAAAAGGTAGGGTTTTTTTCTTATTTGTTTACAGGAGCTTTATTTATAATTGTCAAAACTTGGAAGCAACTGAGGTATGTTTCAGCAGGTAAGTGAAGAAATATACTGTTGTACCTCCAGACATGGAATATCATTCAACACTAATATGAAATAAAAATACATCATCAAGCCATAAAAAGATATGGAAGAAAATTAAAGGCATATTACCAACATATTTTTAAAACATTTTTTCCCACAGTCATCAACATGGGTGACAATAAGTTAGGGTTTTTAAATATTGTTTTCCTGGAACACTGAAAAGCTAAATAATAATCAAATTAAAAGCACTGGGCGTTTTTAATACTTTGCCTTAAGTTATCCATAGATGCTTACATGCAGGATATCAACTATGAACTGACATATATAATTGACAATTATACCTATAATAAAGTATTAACAATTAAAATCATGTTCATTTTAACAGAAAAAAAGAAGCTGAAACAGGTTTTAAAGTGGGATATGCTATCCCATCTAACTTGAAGGGGGTAAAAATTTCTATTTATTTTGGTCTACTTGTTAAGGAATATTTCATTTCGGTTTTTCCTATTTGTGATTATGGCATTTAAGTGATAATCTGCATTCTTTGGTGTAATAACACTGCTTACATATTTATGGTATTTTATATGTAGAACAGGACTTGTTGGCATTTGTTGTATATATTTCTGTTGGATACCTGAGAGGACAGATATAGATTTTAGTGATCTTCCTGGTGGCCCAAAGTGGAACTTCTATGCATAATGGTGAATTTTCTGGTTCTCATCAGGAACATACAGCACATAATAGCCAAAATCTTTAAAACTCCCAATGAGAAATGGTTATCCTTCTTCATCTTCAGGCTGTTTAATTCTATCAAAATGTATTTATCTAAGCTCTACCTCTCCCAGGGTGCAGCGTTAATCACGGACTAACCAAGTTTCCCAAGACTCTCTGAGCTTGACTCTCACATTTAACTTAGAAAGAGAGGCCATATGTACAAAAAACAAATAGGAAGGCTGACAGCAGCAGCAACCAATGGGACCTGAATTAGTGAAAATAGATTGTCCTAAATAAGTCCAAAGAATCAGTTTACTGCAGTAAAGACTTTCTGAATTATTTTATTATATTACATGTATTTTACTTATTATAAATTGTTATTATCTACTTACAATCATAACAGTTTATTGTTGAGCAGTTTATAAATTTGTTTACATCTTACACGGATAGTTTAAAGCACACAATTTTTTTCTATGACATACTGTTAATAAATTAAAAATATTATCTACTCAAGAATTTAAAATGACAGACTCAAGAAATTTAATTAATTTTTATTTTTTAGTTTGTTTTGCTTTACAATACTGTATTCGTTTTGTTACACATTGACATGAATTAGCCATGAGTGTACATGAACTCCCAATCCCGACCCCCTCCTCCACCCTCCCGCCCCACACCCTCTCTCTGGATTATCCCCGTGCATCAGTCCCAAGCATCCTGCATCCTGCATCAAACCTGGCCTGGCGATTCGTTTCACTCACGACATCACACATGTTACACTGCCACTCTGCCAACCCATCCCACCCTCTCCCTCTCCCACAGAGTCCAAAAGGCCATTCTATACAACTGTGTCTCTTTTGCTGTCTTGCGTACAGGTTTATCATTACCATCATTCTAAATTCCATATATATGTGTAAGTATACTGTATTGATGTTTTTCTTTCTGGCTTACTTCACTCTGTATAATCGGCTCCAGCNATCATTATAGGGGACTGGAATGCAAAAGTAGGAAGTCAAGAACTAGAACGTGGCGACCACCAAACACTGGCAAGGAAGGACTGTGTTACCCGTGGCGTCTGAACAGGGAGTCCAGCACCAAAGGTCAAATCCATACACCTGTTTCAGAGTTTCTCATTACGATGAAATGCATTCAGTGATGAGAAATAACATCTATGACTTCCTAGTCATTCACTACACAGTTTCTGAGCATCTGCTTCCTTCCCTTGTGGAACTCCTCACAACTTCCTGCAAGTGAAAGATGCTAATTAACACATGCACACAAATCAATTATAATTGCGGTGTTTTGAAGGAAAAAAAAATAGGGTCTTATTAGAGGACATGAATACGAGGACTTAAGACTTGTCTGGGAAGGAGGTCATTTAACCTGAAACCTGAAGGTTGAACACTTGAAACATCTCCAAGATAGGTAGTGTGGGCCCCTTGCTTGAGGAGGTACCCACTGTTCTCAATTTACGGTGGGGTTACATCCTGATAAACCCATCGTATGCTGAATATCTCAAAGCCAGAAATGCAATGAATACGCCTGACCTACTGACATCCTGGCTGAACCGAGCCCACCTTCAACATGCTTAGAACAGTTACATTCACCTACAGTTGGGTAAAATCATGCAAATCAATGTTTGTTTTATCATAAAGCATTGGACAGCTCATGCCAGTGGTTGAAGACTGTACTAAAGGTGTGCAACAAACTAGTCCTCTGGGTACAGCGTGTTTGTACGTGTGTGTGTCGGTGGCTCACACTCCACGTTCCCTTCTCCAGGGGATCTTCCCAACCCAGGAATTGAACTGGGGCCTCCTGCACTGCAGGTGGATTTTTCACCAGCTGAGCTACCGGGGAAGCCCTGGTACAGCGAGAAAACTGGTAAGTCAAATGATCTTAAGTTGGGACCACCTGTGAAAGTAAGTGGGTGTGACCCTGCAGGTGAGGAGGAGCAGAAGGTGCAGATGCTGGCCTTTTGGGGTGTTAATGGGACAAATCTACTGAGACAGCAGTTTCTGGCTGAGGGTGTGTGTGTGTCGGTGGCTCACACTCCACGTTCCCTTCTCCAGGGGATCTTCCCAACCCAGGAATTGAACTGGGGCCTCCTGCACTGCAGGTGGATTTTTCACCAGCTGAGCTACCGGGGAAGCCCTCGTACAGCGAGAAAACTGGTAAGTCAAATGATCTTAAGTTGGGACCACCTGTGAAAGTAAGTGGGTGTGACCCTGCAGGTGAGGAGGAGCAGAAGGTGCAGATGCTGGCCTTTTGGGGTGTTAATGGGACAAATCTACTGAGACAGCAGTTTCTGGCTGAGGGTAAGGGGACACCGTAAAGGGTAACAAGTGGCAGCAGGGGCAGAAGTTGATAAATCAACACATTACTGGGGATTCTTGCAAAAACTAACGCCTATGGCGTTAATATGTCTCTGGTCAATAATGTGTTAAGAAATGAATGAAGGAGATAGACAATAAGGTTCTATTGTATAGCCCGGGGAAAACTATATTCAATATCCTGTGACAAACCACAATGGAAAAGAATATTAAAAAGAGTGTAGGACTTTCCTGGTGGTCGAGTGGTTAGGACTCAGTGCTTTCAGTGCAGAGGATGTGAGTTTCATCCCTGGTTGAGGATCTAAGATCCCACATGCTACCTGGTATGGCCAAAAAATGGGGAAAAAAATAATATAAAAATTAAATACAATAAACCACGTTGTGTGTGTATGCATGCTAAGTCATTTCAAGCATGTCTGACTCTTTGCAACCCTTTGGACTATAGCCTGCCAGGGTCCTCTGTCCATGGGATTCTCCAGGGAAGAATACTGGAGTGGGTTGCCATTTCCTCCTCCAGGGATCTTCCTGAGGGTTCCATCTCCCAGGGATGGAACCCACATCTCCTGCGGCTCCTGCATTGCACATGGCTTCTTTACCACTGAGCCACCTGGGAAATCTGCAAAACGTGTTATAAACAACTAAAAAAAAAAAAGAAGTGAAGAAGAAAGAAGAGGTATAATGCATCCTAAGAAGAAGCATTGTTTGTTTTTCCCATGGCTGTACCCCTGGTGCAGAGGCTCAGCAAGTTAATACGTGCTCGAAGGTACTTGTTGGATGGTGGCTGTATTGGGACAGAATCGATTCTGTAATAATCATGATGACAAGCAGAACAGACTCAGCCACCATTGACTGAGCACCTACTATGTGCCACAGCTGTGCTTGGTGTTGGCTAGGCTAACCCCAGTCTACCAACATGGGAAGCAGGCATTGTGATCCTCACTCACGGATGAGGAATAATCAGGTATCCAGAGGTTTAGGAAATGCAGTGTCTCATCCAGAGATACACTGAAATGCAGGCCAACAGCCCAGAGCCTGTGCCCTTTCGGCCACATCATGCTGCTTCTCAAGCATGAACATGCTCGTGAGTTGGGCTCCACGCTCTTCCAGATGACTTGGCTGCTGCAGGGCCTCATGCTGTCACTGTGCTTAGTCACCCCATCCAAGCAGCCCCATGGAAGCATACGTGCCCCAGATGTGGGAAATCACAGGCGGCCACCTACTAGATGCACTTACCAACAGTGCTTTGTGCAATGAGGCTGTGCCAGGTTAGGTCAGGGGCACTAATGAGGCCACTGTTTCAGGACAGTCTCCAGATCCAATTAACTCAGCTCCGTGGCTTAGTGACACACCTCAGCCCGAGTCATCTGTCTCAGAGAAAACACCTGAGAAGTGTGGGTGGCTTCGCAAAACCTGTTTGCAAAACTAGGAAAGCCATTCAGAGCAATGTCACCTAAAGGCCAAGAACAGCTTCCTATGAAAAGATCATGCAAGCTTCTAACCCAAACTTATGAGATCAGAGCTCCTCTGCCTTGCAAAGCCCTCTTCTCAAGTCTCAAGACATTTCTTCCTCTAAGAATTTCTCAGAACCTTGTCTCTCTGATATTGTCAAAAAAAAAAAAAAGTTTGGGAGATGCAAAGCTAATATAATTTCTGAAAATGACTAAAAATTTAAAAGACTGTTCACATTCAGAGTATCTACGCAGCTTTGATGCTGTTCAAACAATTAAAACTGGAGACGGAGATGTTCTTAGAACCAGTATTTAGGCAAGCTTCGCTGGTGGCTCAGACGGTAAAGAATCTATCCACAATACAGGAGACCTGGGTTCAGTCCCTGGGTCAGGAAGATCCCCTGGAGGAGGGCATGGCAACCTGTTTAAGTATTCTTGACTGGAGAATTCCATTGACAGAGGAGCCTGATGAGCTACAGTCCATGGGTCCCAAAGTGTTGGACATGACCGAGTGACTTTCACTTTCACTTTCACTAGGCAAGCTTATTGTTTGGAATATGATCAGGATGCAGTTAGCTTTCAAGGCAAGTGCTAAATTGTTGGCCAAAAGGTTCATTCAGGTTTTTCCATAACATCCTATGAATGAACTCTTGGGCCAGCCAAATAGCTCTACATTCTCTTCCTCTGCTTCTAGTCTCTTCCCTTTACAAACTGGCCTCCTCATGGCTGCTGGAGTTATCTTTCCAGAACACACATCTGATTAGCTCACTGCTTTATATAACCTACTAATCCCGCTTGCGTTGTGTATATAAGTCAGGTGGTTTTGTGATGGATCGTTTGTCTGGGACACTCTTGAGAGTTAAAAGAGACAGCTGTATTAATTATTATGTCAGGGTAACAGCCATAAACTAAACTGTGACTGTCCCTGGCAAGCTATGAGCTCTGGTCATCTCACAAAGAAGGTGCCTGGCAATCTGTTCCCAAGAGATCAGGCTCCGAGAGGCACCTGCTTTTCCTGTGCTTTCTGGCTCCATACCTCAGCCCTTCCCTGCTTTTCAGCAGGAGGGTGCTTCTAGACCAGCTAGAAGAACAGCGCCACATCCTCTCCAAGGCAGACAGGGGCTTCACCCTCTACCCTTTCATGCACCTTTAACACTGTCTTCACTGAGGCATCAGCATTTGTTTGGGTTCATACTATCCTTCAGGGCCACAAACTCCTCAAGGTTGGGGATTGAAGCATGTGTATAGAAGGTTGTTTCTTGTGTCTTAAGAGCTCAGTAATAAATGTTCATTGATGATAAATCAATCCCATGACTAGAGAATCTGAGAGCTTTTCAATACCATACCCTGAGGTGAGTGTTGCCAATAAATGTTCATGACTACACCTCTTATTGCAGAGCCAGTGACTGTCCCGGTATCACAGAAAAACAGTATGACATGAGCAATTTGTTTTCTCGGTGGTTCACCCTCTACCCTTTCATGCACCTTTAACACTGTCTTCACTGAGGCATCAGCATTTGTTTGGGTTCATACTATCCTTCAGGGCCACAAACTCCTCAAGGTTGGGGATTGAAGCATGTGTATAGAAGGTTGTTTCTTGTGTCTTAAGAGCTCAGTAATAAATGTTCATTGATGATAAATCAATCCCATGACTAGAGAATCTGAGAGCTTTTCAATACCATACCCTGAGGTGAGTGTTGCCAATAAATGTTCATGGCTACACCTCTTATTGCAGAGCCAGTGACTGTCCCGGTATCACAGAAAAACAGTATGACATGAGCAATTTGTTTTCTCGGTGGTGGAGACAGTAAGAGTTATTATTTCACTTCTGCTGTTCATTGGGGATGGTGTTGCTCTGGGCCAAAAGGCTGCACCTGGGGAGGGTGACTCATCTCTGCGGTGTTCTGAGCTGTCTCGGGCCCAAAGGCACTCAGGTCTCCTGGATGGTAACTTGTGTGTGGCGCTCAGGCTGCAGACAGACTCTGAGTTGGTGTCTTCTACAGCCAAGACTCCTGTGACGTTCCTGGGCAGTCCCTCCCGGTCTAACCTGTCTCTTTACAATAGGAAACACCCAAGGGAAGCGAAAGGAAGTTTCTCAGACTGAGACCAAAAAATGCCACCTCCCTCTGAGTGAGCAATGGAGTGCACACCCAGTTAGGTGAATTCCCTGTCTCCGGAAGCAGCAATCTGGGAGGGATGAGCCATGACTGGTCAACGATTAGTATATTGAGCTAAATCTCAATTTCCAGTGACTTTATTGAGTGAGGAAGTAGACGCAGCTCCCTGGCCCTCCCACTATGACGGCTTTCCAGCTTTTGTTGATCTTGAACATGGATAATATATTAAAGAGCCAGAGAGTAAGACCCATGAATAGAGAGACAGAAGGTCAGATGAGTATCGGAAAGTATCTTAAGGTGAGTCGCTAGATGGTGACACCTGTTCCCACAGTCCCTGAGCACGAGAAGAAATTGGAGTGTAGGACATTTTGGTTTAGAAAGAGGACCAAGTTTCCAGAGGGATATTTAAGATCATTGAGTACATCACCAAAGGAGGTGTGGAACAGATTTGACTGGAGGTCTTTAAAAACAGAGCCATTATTAAGCAGTCAGGGATGCGTGCTGGTCAAACCTGAGCATTGCCCAGAACTGGCTGGAATCTTTAGTGTTTCCACTAAAGTGTTTCCCAACCCTACAGTGTCATGATCAATTGCCAGTGAGCAGAACCCCAAAGCAGAAGGACCTCAAGAAGTCGCCTGATCTTCTACCAGACAACAGTATAAGACGTCTATTTTTGGGTATCACTAAGGATGAAAAGTAATAATACTGCATTGGCCCAAAAGTTTGGGGCAGTGTGGGGGGAGCTTCCCAGGTGGCTCAGTGGTAAAGAATCTGCCTGCCAATGTGGGAGCCACAGGAGATGCGGGTTCAATCCCTGGGTGAGGAAGATCCCTTGGAGGAGGAAATGGCAACCCACTCCAGTATTCTTGCCTGGAAAATCCCAGGGGCAGAGGAGCCTGGTGTGCTACAGTCCATGGGGTTGCAAAGAGTCAGACGTGACTGAATGAGCACAAAAAGTTCGTTCTGATTTTGTAAGACGTTATGGAAAACCTGAACAAACTTCTCGGCCAACCTAATATTTATAGTCTTTCAACATTTCGTCAGTCCTCGACAGTCAAAAACTTGTCCTGGAACTTCCCTGGTGGTCCAGTGATTAAGAATCCCTACACCCAATGCAGGGGGATATGGGTTCAATCCCAGAGCAAAGAATTAAGACCCCTTATGCCTAGGGGCTTCCCAGGTGGCACTAATGATAAAGAACCAAAGCAGGAGATACAAGAGATGAGGGTTTGAGCTCTGGATGGGGAAGATCCGCTGGAGAAAAAATGGCAACGCACTCCAGGATTCTTGCCTGGAAAACTCCCTGGACAAAGGAGCCTGGCAGGCTGCAGTCCATGGGGTCGGAAAGAGTCGGACACAACTGAAGTGACTTAGCATGCACCCAGATGCCTCAGGGCAACCTAAGCCTTATACCCCAACTACAGGCCCCACGTGCCACAGCTAGAGAGAAGCACATGCGCCACAACCAACAGCCTGCACACTTCAGTGAAAGATCCTGCGGCCACAACGGAGACCCAGAGCGGCCAAAAAGTTAAAAAAAATAAAATAAAATTGCTCTGATGCTTAGTCAGATTTTCTTGGTTGTAGGATGGGAATGAGAGGGTTTCTTCCTACCAGTGTACACACACACTAAGCTAAGGTTATCACATTGTTTAAGGCTCTTCTGACATTCTTCGTGCCTTCAAAGCTTCTGTGGGGAAGTCCCAGAAAATCTACCAGGCTGGGTGAAATCCGAGTTTGACGAGATTACTCTGTGCACAGATGGATATTATAATGCCAAGCTTTGGGGTCTGAGGTATTACATTAAATATTAAGGGGTTAGGGATGGAAACTGGATGGAATCTAACCCAACATTCTTCCTAAAACACACAGCATCTTAAGGGTGTCCATCAACACTGTAACTATTCTCCCCTGGATATCAGCCACCCACCCAATGCGCATGTCTGCTGGGGAGGAGGAGGTGGGGGAAAGAAGTAACAGATGAGTGCTAGCTCAGGCGGTGGTAAGGGTGATCCCAGGGGGAGCAAGGGGTCTGGGAGGGAGAAGGTGGTGGGGCCAGAGGAGAAGCAGAAGTCATAGCAATAAATAGGCTGAGAGGGTAGAAGGAAAAGTAAATAAAAACACACAGAAGAAAATTTCTCCGAATAGTAACTCAAGAAGCCTTAAAAGGGTCATGTTCCCATTCATGCTTGAGCAGGTCAGTTGGTGGAAAGTGTGCGCTCAGGCTGCTGGGCTGGAGGAGAAGCAGGAGAGAGGAGGCAGGTGGTGGGTGAAGAAACTTGCATTGATAGGTAAGGGGACAGCGAACTGGCCCCAAGTCTCCAGCTAAAATATATCCTGGCAATCCCCCACATGACGCTGCTGTCCAGGGTCACTTTATCAGCGCCTCTTCCTATTGCTGGCCTCCTCCTGCCCCTGTGCACTGCTTCCTGTCCCAAGTCTTTCTTCTCTCCCTGGGACTCTCCATCCCATTAAGCTGGCCAAATAGCTGAGGAAAAACTGCGAATTCTGGGAGGGGCTCAGATGGTTCTCTAGAAGGTGGTAGAGGACATGGAACATGATTTAAGTTAGAATTAAGTCAGAATTGTCGAAACGCCTACACGTAAAGAAAGGAACAGACGACTAACCTTTTCTTTTGACACCTAGTAGCCTACCCACCTTCGAGAATGTTTTAAGGTGGAAGATTCTTGCTATAATTTTCGAGAAATAAGACTCTTAACTCCCCCTCCCTCCCTCCCCACTGTTCAGTTAATTTGGGGGAAATCAAAGAGTACCTCCAAGCCATTGGCAGAGAATCTGATTTTGCTGAGGTCATTAGAAGCATTACCCTTTTGGTCTTTAACAAAATAACCCACACAGAGGACTGGGGAAAAAACAAACCAACAGTCCCTTTACCCACTGCTTCCTTTTTTCATGCTTGTTTTTTTAAATTGCTTCTATTTTTAGTTCTTTGGATGGTGAGTTCCAATCACTAAAGACTATGCTTATAGTGTTCTTTATTTACCAATTTTGATATTACCCATTGACTTCTTTTTATGACAGATCTGCATTTATATTACTAATAATCTCCTCTTGGGCTTCCCTGGTGGCTCAGATGGTAAAGAATCTGCCTGCAATGCAGAAGACTCAGGATGGATCCCTGGGTTTGGAAAATCCCTGGAGAAGTGAATGGCTACCCACTCCAGTATTCTTGCCTGGAAAATCCCAAGGACAGAGGAGCCTGGTGGGCTACAGTCCATGGGGTTGCAAAGAGTCAGACATGACTGAGCAACGAACACTCACTTTTTCAACCTCCTCTCGCCCCCTCATCTATAACTAAATCAATATAGTTGTGTCACTTTGGATTCTCTTTATTACATAAAATAATAGAGGCATCCTTTGCTCCATCAGTGAGAAACCATATTTTTACTGTCCCCAGGATAGGTAAGGATCTTGGCACCTCTATCCTCTAGCACTTCTGCTTCTCTCCCAAATACTTGTACGTCCTCAAGGTTGAGAATAGTTCTTTTGTAACATCTCCAACAATGGGCTCTCTTTTTTGGGGGGGGGGGTGTGCAGCAGGGCATGTGGGATTTTAGTTCCCTGACCAGAGATCAAACCCATGTTCCCTGCATTGGAAGTGTGGAGTTTTAACCACTGGACCACCAACAAAATCCTTTCAACAATGAACTCTTGTTTTTATCTCCAAAAGGTGCTCCCATCCCAAATATTCCACCCTCGGTCAACTCTACTCCACCTATCAGGTGCTCCAGCCAGAAAAGAATCCTCACCTGCCCTTTCACCCCACGTAAGTCCTGTCATCGTTGCCTCCAAAACACATTTGCACTCTCTCCACTGCTAAAACACTAGTGCAAGTCATCACCTTCCCTCTCTAGGACCAGCTGCTCTTATCTCCCTATAAATCTGTCCTCTACAAAAAAAGCCAGACTGGTTTTTCTGAAATATAAATCAGATCACATCATATCACTCCTCTTGCTAAAAAGTGATCTCTCTTTCCAACCTCCTCACCATTGCCCATAAGACCTTCTGGGTCGATCTGGGGTATCTCAAACAGCCATGCTCTTAAACTCTCCCCCTCATCCACTCTGCTCCAGCTATCTTTTGACCATCACAAACCGATTCCTGTTTTAGGGCCTTTGCTCTTCTGCTTGTAACACCCTGCATCTTTTCCTTCTCATCTTCCGAATCCTAACTGGAGTGCTGCTCCTTCTGAGAGGCCTTTGTGGGAGCAAAAGCGACCTCTTACCCCTTGGTGTGCACTCTCATGTTATCTTGTTTATCTTCACGCTGTTCTATACCTTATCCTATTTTTATATGTTTATGTTTACCCCCTGCTGCTAGAATGTGAGCACTGAAAGTTCTTTTGTTCACTGTACCATCATCTAGAACAGGGCCTGGTACATAGAAGGCATTAAAGAAATATGGACTATGATCAGCTCCGTGTTCTGCAACATTGCTAAGGTTTCCATGCTTAGCAATTGCTCTGACTGAGATTAATTCCAAAAGTTGGAAATCAAGCAGTGTTTTAGTATTGCAACCATGTAATTATTATCCACTACTTAAGTAAAATCCCAAAATATATTCTCTCTTGAATGCGTTTTTTTCCTCCTTGGAATTTATAATTGCCTTTTCTCTTCATGGTCTAGCTTTCTTTTTTTAAATTAATTTTTACTGTAGTATAATTGCTTGATAATGTTGGCTGTACAACAAAGTGAATCAGTTATACTGGTATCAGTTGTACTTACATATATGCCCTCTTTTTCGGATCTTCTTCCTATTCAGGTCACGCCAGAGCCCTAAGTAAGAGTTTCCTGCGTTGTACACTAGGTCCTTGTTAATTGTTTTATGTATGTGCTCAGCTGTGTCCAACTCTTCGTGACCCCATGGATGGTAGCCCACCAGGTTCCTCTGTCTATAGGATTTCCCAGGCAAGAATACTGGAGTGGGTTGCCATTTCCTTCTCCAGGGGACCTTTCCAACCTAGGGATAGAACTTCCATCCCCTGTGGCTCCTGCATTGCAGGGAGATTCTTTACTTCATGAGCCATCAGGGAAGCCAATATATACAGTATTGATACTATGCAGCTACTTTATATACAGTATCAATAGTGTGTACATGTCAATCCCAAGCTGCCAATTCATCCTGCCCTTCCATCCTCCCTTAGGAAGGTCTAGCTTTGTAGGATAGACTGGAACCCACGAATCCCCTCTTTTCCCAGGGACCATTCCCTCAGTTCAGTTCAGTTGCTCAGTCATGTCCAA
Organism: Aepyceros melampus; assembly: GCA_006408695.1. Classification (NCBI taxonomy): domain Eukaryota; kingdom Metazoa; phylum Chordata; class Mammalia; order Artiodactyla; family Bovidae; genus Aepyceros; species Aepyceros melampus. Next base: position 1,838 of record SJXQ01005603.1, on the reverse strand, counting down.
CTCTTTGTGACCCCATGGACTACAGCATGCCAGGCTTTCATTTCCTTTACCAACTCTCAGAGCTTGCTCAAAATCATGTCCATTGACTCAGTGATGCCATCCAACCATCTCATCCTTTTTCGTCCCCTTCTCCTCCTGCCTTCACTCTTTCTCAGCATCAGGGTCTTTTCCAATAGTCAGTTCTTTGCATCAGGTGGCCAAAGTATTGGAGTTTCAGCTTCAACATCAGTCCTTCCAATGAACACCCAGGACTGATCTCCTTTAGAATGGACTGGTTGGATCTCCTTGCAGTCCAAGGGACTCTCAAGAGTCTTCTCCAACACCACAGTTCAAAAGCATCAATTCTTCAGCGCTCAGCTTTCTTTATAGTCCAACTCTCACATCCATACATGACCACTGGAAAAACCATAGCTTTGACTAGAAGGACATTTGTTGGCAAAGTAATGTCTCTGCTTTTTAAATCGCTGTCTAGGTTTGTCATAGCTTTTCTTCCAAGGAGCAAGCATCTTTTAATTTCAAGACTGCAGTCACCATCTGCAGTGATTTTGGAGCCCAAGAAAATAAAGTCTCTTACTGTTTCCATTGTTTCTCCATCTATTTGCTACAGAGTGATGGGACTGGATGCCATGATCTTAGTTTTTTGAATGTTGACTTTTAATTCAGCTTTTTCACTCTCCTCTTTCACTTTTATCAAGAGGCTCTTACGTTTCTCTTCACTTTTTGCCATAAGGGTGGTGTCATCTGCATTTCTGAGGTTATTGATATTTCTCCTGGCAATCTTGATTCCAGCTTGTGCTTCATCCAGCCTGGCACTGTTATGATGTGCTCTGCATATAAGCTAAATAAGCAGGGTGACAATATACAACCTTGACGTACTCCTTTCATGATTTGGAGCCAGTCTGTTGTTCCATGTCCAGTTCTAACTGTTACTTCTTGACCTGCATACAGATTTCTCAGGAGGCGGGTAACGTGGTCTGGTATTCCCATGTCTTGAAGAATTTTCCACAATTTGCTGTGATCTACACAGTCAAAGGCTTGGGAGTAATCAGTAAAGCTGAAGTACATGTTTTTCTGGACTTCTCTAGCTTTTTCCGTGATCCAGTGGACGCTGGCAATTCACTGACGCCCTGGCTTTGCTCACCCTGATCTGGGTGGATGACTTCACCAGGTCTAAACTACAGCTGCCACTCGGGCTTCGTTTCCTTCCTGATGTGGATCTGCCACCCCCTGGCTCTCATGTCTTCCTCTTTCTTGCTTTATTACCGTAGTTTGTGGGAATATATCCTCAGAAATTCTCCTAGGAAAGGGTGTGTGGAAAGCCTCTGCTTGTCTGGCCACGTTTTTCCCCTTGGTTGTCTCTTTTGCTTTTTAATTTCATACTTGGTGAATACTTTGGCTGGGTAAAGAATTACCGGTTGACAACACTTTCCTCTCAGTGTGTGAAAGACATTTTTGCACTGTCTTTTGGCATCTGGTATAAGTGAAGAGAATTCACATAGGTACACACTTTAAGGTATAATCTCAGTCCCTACTAAGACTTCCCAAAAATAATGTTTACAGAAGACAAAGGGAAACATCACACCAGGCACTGGTAAAGGCTACTCAGGGTGATGAACACAAGAGGAAATTCTGCAAAGCCAGCTGGTCTAAAGTACCTGAATCACCTTGAGTTATAGTAGGTTGAGTAAAGAAATTCAGTTTTATTTCTTCCAAAATTAGGCAGTTCTCCACAAATTCTCGTGATCAGGCTAAATACTTTCCTACAAGTCTTTTACTAATTTGTTTTTTTAAGTAAACCTCTTATTCACAGCATTCCTTAGTTCACGTGCATGGTTCTC
>SJXQ01005602.1:169551-185192 GCA_006408695.1 Aepyceros melampus | reverse complement strand
AGCTGGAATCAAGATTGCCGGGAGAAATATCAATAACCTCAGATATGCAGATGACACCAGCCTTATGGCAGAAAGTGAAGAGGAACTAAAAAGCCTCTTGATAAAAGTGAAAGTGGACAGTGAAAAAGTTGGCCTAAAGCTCAACATTCAGAATACTAAGATCATGGCATCCGGTCCTATCACTTCATGGGAAATAGATGGGGAAACAGTGGAAACAGTGTCAGACTTTATTTGGGGGGCTCCAAAATCACTCAGATGGTGATTGCAGCCATGAAATTAAAAGATGCTTACTCCTTGGAAGAAAAGTTATGACCAACCTAGATAGTATATTCAAAAGCAGAGACATTACTTTGCCGACTAAGGTCCGTCTAGTCAAGGCTATGGTTTTTCCTGTGATCAGGTATGGATGTGAGAGTTGGACTGTAAAGAAAGTTGAGCATCAAAGAATTGATGCTCTTGAACTGTGGTGTTGGAGAAGAATCTTGAGACTCCCTTGGACTGCAAGGAGATCCAACCAGTCCATTCTGAAGGAGATCAACCTTGGGATTTCTTTGGAAGGAATGATGCTAAAGCTGAAACTCCAGTACTTTAGCCACCTTATGTGAAGAGTTGACTCATTGGAAAAGACTCTGATGCTGGGAGGGCTTGGAGGCAGGAGGAGAAGGGGACGGCTGAGGATGAGATAGCTGGATGGCATCACTGACTCGATGGATGTGAGTCTGAGTGAACTCCCAGATTGGTGATGGACAGGGAGGCCTGGTGCACTGTGATTCATGGGGTTGTAAAGAGTCGGACACGACTGAGCGACTGAACTGAACTGATTCCTAAGTATTTTATTCTCTTCATTGCAATGATGAATGGAATTGTTTCCTTAATTTCTCTGTTTTCTCATTGTTAGTGTATAGCAATGCAAGTGATTTCTGTGTTTTGATTTTATATCCTGCAACTTTTCTATATTTATTGATTAGCTCTAGTAATTTTCTGGTGGAGTCTTTAGGGTTTTCTATGTAGAGGATCATGTCATCTGCAAACAGTGAGTGTTTTACTTCTTCTTTTCCAATCTCCATTCGTTTTATTTCTTTTTCTGCTCTGATTGCTGTGGCCAAAACTTCCAAAACTATTTTGAATAGTAGTGGTGAGAGTGGGCACCCTTGACTTGTTCCTGACTTGAGTGGAAATGCTTTCATTTATTCACTACTGAGGATAATGTTTCCTGTGGGTTTGTTACATATAGCTTTTATTATGTTGACGTATGTTCGTTCTATTCCTGCTTTCTGGAGGGTTTTTATCAAAATGGATATTGAATTTTGACAAAAGCTTTCTCTGTATCTATTGAGATTATCATATAGGTTTTATTTTTCAATTTATTTATGTGGTGTATTACATTGATTGACTTGTGGATATTGAAGAATCCTTGCATCCCTGGGATAAAGACCACTTGGTCTTGATGTATGATATTTTTAATATGTTGTTGGATTCTGTTTGCTAGAATTTTGTTAAGGATTTTTGCATCTATGTTCATCAGTGATATTGGCCTGTAGTTTTCTTCTTTTTTTTTTGTGGCATCTTTGTCAGGTTTTAGTATTAGGGTGATTGTGGCCTCATTGAATGAGTTTGGAAGTTTACCTTCCTATGTAATTTTCTGGAAGAGTTTGAGTAGGATAGGTGTTAGCTCTTCACTAAATTTTTGGTAGAATTCAGCTGTGAAGCCATCTGGTCCTGGGCTTTTGTTTGTTGGAAGATTTCTGATTACAGTTTTTGGAAAAGACCCTGATGCTGGGAGGGATTGGGGGCAGGAGGAGAAGGGGACGACCAAGGATGAGATGGTTGGATGGCATCACGGACTCCATGGACGTGAGTCTGAGTGAACTCCGGGAGTTGGTGATGGACAGGGAGGCCTGGCGTGCTGAGATTCATGGGGTCGCAAAGAGTCAGACACGACTGAGCGACTGAACGGAACGGACGGATATGTCCCTAAAAACAAAGCTTAAAATATATATAAAAGAAAACACAGAATTGAAAGGAGAAATAATTAAAAAACAATAGCTGGAGGTTTTGTTCAGGAGAAAGGTTAAGACTGAATTCAGACTTGTAAAGTTAAATATATCTGGTAAATTTCAAGGGCAATCACTAAAATAATAAAGTGCAAATTTCAGAAAAACGAAAAAAGTGAAACATGAAAAAAAGAATCATTGAAAAATATTTTAAAGTAATTATGATTAATATAGTCTAAACTCATCAATGTATCACCAAAGAAAAAGAATCTCAAACTAGAGTTAAAAAACAAAGGTAATTTCTAGAGATCTTTTGCAAAACAATGTGCATATGGCTAACACTACTGTATACTTAAAAATATTAGAATTTTTTTTAAAGTATTTGAATATTTTAACAAGAGACTGAATACGAATATACTAACGAGACTGAATAAGAAAAGAGAGAGGAAAAAATAAACACTATTAGAAATGGAGAAAAGACGTTAACTACAGATGCAGATGAGATTAAAAAGATTATAAGAGAACATTATGAAAAACATTATATAAATGATTAGAAAATGTTGATTAAATGGATAATTTGAACATATAACTCACTAGAATGGATTCATGAGGTTTTTGGTCAACCATGGTTACCCAGGAAGCAGGAGCCAGAAGGCTACTTGTGTGTATCTCCTAAGGTGTGAGGTTTCTTCTCCCTCTGAGTTCCAAAGCAAAGTCCTCTGAAGAACAGTTGTAAAGCGGTCTTTGTAGATGTAATAAAGCTATGAGGAGGTCATACTAGGTTAGCGTGGACCCTAACCCAGTGACTGGTATCCTTCTTAGCAGAGGGAAGTTGGGACAGACACACACAGGGCAGAAGACCTTGTGAAGACCGCGACGGAGAGCAGAGCGGTGCATCTATGAGCCAGAGACCGCCAGCAGCATCTACCAGCCAGACCATCAGCAGCTAAGAGGAAGCAAGGGAAGACCCTCCCTGAGACCCTTCACAGGGAACATGACCGTGCCAACTCCTGACTGTGGGCTTCCAGCTTCTGAAAGTTAAGCCAGAAGGTGGTGAAGGGAAGAAAAAAGAAAAAGAAACAAAGAATTTTAGCCAGAACCCAGACTTGCTTATAACTATAAAAAAAAACTGAAGTAGTTTAAAATCTTCCCATAACAGAAGAAAACAGGACCAGATGAATCTACAAGCAAATTTTATCAGCTTTCAAAGAAAAATGATCTCATCTTATGTAAGATCTAAAAGATATTTAAAGATATGAAAAAAAAAAGTATATTCCTTGGGATTTCCATTGTGGGCCAGTGATTAAGAATCTGCCTGCTGATGCAGGGGACATGCAGGGTTCAAGTCCTGGCCTGGGAAGATCCCACATGCTGGGGGACAACAGGCCCGTGTGCCACAGCTACTGAGCTTGTGCTCTGCAGCAAGAGAAGCCACGGCAATGAGAAGGCCATACACCACATCTGGAGAGTAGCCCTTGCTCGCCACAGCTAGAGAAAACCCCCACACAGCACCAAAGGGCTCATGTGCTGCAATGAAGACCCAAAAATAAGTAATTTGTTTAAAAAAGTATATTCCTTAACTCATTCAGGCGCCAGTAGAGTATTGATAATCAGATGAAGACAGTAAAAACAAATGCAAAAATCTGAAGAGAAAAAAAAAACTTGAGACGATATCCCAACAGCATATAAAAAAATAATAAACCATGACCAACATGAATTCATCCCTGGAATATAAGGGTGACTTAGTATTAGAAAATCCTACAAATATCTTTACATTGACAGATTAAAGAAGAAAACCCATTTAATCATTTCCAATGATTCACATAAACAATAGAAAATTTGATACCCACTTTTGATAAAAATTCCAAGTAAAAGAAATAGAAAGGATCTTCCTTAATCAGACAAAAACACAAAAGATCTAAGAATCAAATATCATTGTGAAAGGGAAAAGTTTGAAGCATTTCATTTACAATCAGGAACATAGTAATGATATTCAGTGTTACTATTTCTATTCAATATTGTATTACAATCCTAGCCACTAAAGTAAAATAAGAAAATGAAATTAAAAAGGTTGTAAGAAGTGAAAAGATAGAGCCAAACTGTCATTACTCACAGATGAAATTGACTGTCTTCATAGAAAAGTATTAAGGATTTACAGATTCAATATATTTCTATAGCCCAGGAATAAAAGGGATATCTAATTTTCAAAAAAGCACAATAAAACTCACATGCAGAAATAATATATAGTGCTAGAACAAGTGATAATCTATATGGAAAAAAGTATAATTGGATCACTCACTAAAATCAATGCTACATAGATAAAAGCATTTAAAAATGAAAAGCAACCCTTTACAAGTTTTAAAGAAAATATTAATGACTGTCTTTCTGAACTTCAGGCATGAAGGATTTCTTAAACAATAAAAACACCTACTAATCATTAAAGATAAGATTGATATATGTGTATTAAAATTACTCCTAGCAACCTAAATGTCCATTTACAGAGGAACAGATAAAAAGATGTAGTATATATATACAATGGAATATTACTCAGCCATAAAAAAGAACAAAATAATGCTATTTGCAGCAACATAGATGGACCTAGAGTGTCGTGTTGAGTGAAGACAAAGAGAAAGACAAACATCATAGATCATTCATATGATTAGATCATAAAATTAAAACTAAAAAGTTATGACCAACCTAGATAGTATATTCAAAAGCAGAGACATTACTTTGCCGACTAAGGTCCGTCTAGTCAAGGCTATGGTTTTTCCAGTGGTCATGTATGGATGTGAGAGTTGGACTGTGAAGAAGGCTGAGCATCGAAGAATTGATGCTTTTGAACTGTGGTGTTGGAGAAGACTCTTGAGAGTCCCTTGGACTGCGAGGAGATCCAACTAGTCCATTCTGAGGGAGATCAACCCTGGGATTTCTTTGGAAGGAATGATGCTAAAACTGAAGCTCCAGTACTTTGGCCACCTCATGGGAAGAGTTGACTCATTGGAAAAGACCCTGATGTTGGGAGGGATTGGGGGCAGGAGGAGAAGGGGACGACCGAGGATGAGATGGCTGGATGGCATCATGGACTCAATGGACGTGAGTCTGAGTGAACTCCGGGAGTTGGTGATGGACAGGGAGGCCTGGCGTGCTGCGATTCATGGGGTCGCAAAGAGTCGGACACGACTGCGCGACTGAACTGAACTGAACTGAAAAATTAGATCATATGAGGCATCTAATTTTTTAAAATGACATATAGATAAATAAGCTATAAGGATATATTATTGAATAGCTATAAGGATTTATTGGGCTTCCCTGATAGCTCAGTTGGTAAATAATCCACCTGCAATGCAGGAGACCCTGGTTCGATTCTTGGGTCGGGAAAATCCTCTGGAGAAGGGATAGACTACCCACTCCAGTATTCTTGGGCTTCCTCGTGGCTCAGCTGGAAAAGAATCTGCCTGCAATGCGGGAGACCTGCGTTCGATCCCTGGGTTGGGAAGATCCCCTGGTGAAGGAAAAGGCTACCCACTCCAGTATTCTGGCCTAGAGAATTCCATGGACTGTATAGTCCACGGGGTTGCAAAGAGTCAGACATGACTGAGCGACTTTTCACTTCACTTCACTTCAAGGATTTTTACAATATTAAAATATTGGCTATATTTTACAATAACTTTAAATGGAGTAAAAGAGGTAAAAGTTTTGAATCACTATGTTGTACACCTGAAACTAATAGAATATTTTAAATCACCTATACTTCAAAAAAGTTTTTAATTTACAACTCCTATTCATTAAAAAAAAGCTGTAAACTGAAACTGTCTATAACATGTACATCCCATAATCAGAATATATAAAGAATTCAACAGCTATCACTAACCAGGGAAATACAAACGAAGTCCACAACGAGATGCTGTTTTGTGCCAGATTCACAAAAATAATGAAATCTGATAATAGCAAGCGTGTAAGAGGGTTTGGATCAGTATGCTCTCATACACCAATGGTGGAGTGAAGTGTACAAGTCCTTTGGAAACCAATGTGACTTTACCTCATAAAAGCTGAATATTCACATACCCTACTATCTAGCAGCGCCACTGCATATTCTAGAGAAACATTATACCTGCACGCTGGGAGACAGTGTTTATGGCAGCACCGTTTATAAGAGTGAAAACTATAAACAGTGAAAATGTCCAACCAGGAATAGGCCAGATACACAAATTGCGGTAATTCCTACAAGGAATAGTAAACAACACAGAAAAACAAATGAACTACAGGGACTTCCCTAGTGGTCTCGTGGCTAAGACTCCACGCTCCCAAAGCAGGGGGCCGAGGTTCGATCCTTGATCAGGGAACTAGATCCCACCTGCCGCAACTAAAGAGTTTGCACGCTGGAACTAAAAGATCCTGCGTGCCACAATGAAGACTGAGTGCCTCACCAAAGACCTGGAGCGGCCAAAAAATACTTAAAAAGAAAAGAAAAATAAATAAACTACATCTACACACAACATGGATGTGAATTTTAGAAGCATAATATTGACTAGAAACAAGAAAACCATAAACGTGATACCATTTTCATACAACTCAAAACTATATTAAATGATACCTCGTTTAGGCATATAACAAATGAATACACCTAAAAACTCCAGGGAATTATTCAAAATTCAGGATAGTGGTTACTGGTTACCTCTGATGTGGGGAGAGGAGCAGACGGGAAAGAGGAATACACAAACCACTGGCAATTCTAGTTCTTGGGTTTGGGTGACCGGCCACGGGTATTCGTTGTTAAGTTTTAAAACACATACGTTACGTATATTTTTGGATTGTGTGCATTACATTAAAACATAAAGACACATCCCACAGATACACTGACACATAAACAGAGCTATTCTCTGACTCACTTGATAGATACGTGAACACAAAGTCTCAAAGGCCCAGATATACTGATCCATACATTTCCTCACAAAATGAAACAAACGTAAACACAGTCATTGATGAGAATGATAGCCACATGCTCAGGACAGAGGAATAGGAACTAGTAACACACACAAAGTGACACAGTCCCACTGTGTCTAACACGGACCTACCAGACATTCCTACCAGGCCTTTGACTCATGGGGAGGTACCTCCTAAGGGTGTGCACTCGACCACTGGGAAGCTACGGGTGTCTGTGGGAACCTGGACTGGTGGGCCTCCCAGAGATCACTCCCCAGTCCCAGGCTTCCCAGGCACCCACCTGATTCCTGAGATACCACTTTCCGTGGGACGAGCTTCTTGATCTACGCAGAAAAAAGTGTCAGAATCGGAAGAGGAGCCCTCACACTTCTAGGTCCACTCTCGCTTGTGGGTGGCCCTCAGCTGTGTCCCAGCGAGTGCCACCGCCCTCAACTTTGTCCAGAGTGGCCTGCCCCTTGCCACCAGAGTGCCTGGCTCCGTACTCACTGGGGGAGGTGGGAGCACAAAGTTATCCGGGAAAAGTCCTCTCTGCCTTGAGACTCTCCTTCCCACCAGCCCTTATCCTCTGTGACCTGGGTGAGCAAGAGGTCATGGGGAGATGAGCCAGACCCCCGAGCTCCTTCCTTCCCTAAGCCCACGCTTCTCAACATCCCCCATCCCCGTGCCCTCCCTCACCCTGTGCCTTGCCCACCTTCCTCAGTACTTTCACCTCATCACCCCTCCGAAGCGCCAACTCGTCTGGGGCCTCAGGATGGTAGTCAAACAGGACCCTGTAGGTCTCGGGGTAGGAGACTGAGGAGAGTTCAGTTCACTGACGCCAAATCCCCTCCCCACACAAGGCATAGGCTCCCTCCTCCATCAGCCTACCTGGGCACCACTCCCCCAGGTCACAGGGGCTTGGGGAAGAGGATTTTGAGGGACCCTTTGGCGAGGTGCTCACCTGTCTGCAGGTAGTCTGGAGGGTTGTCATAGGTCAGGCTGCTCAGCTAGTGGGGGCAGGGGAAGGACCAAGCTGAGCCTCCAACCGCCTAAGAGGAACTCACCAACTCTGCCTACTCCACCCACTTTACCTTGGGAGGCCGCTGGGGACCAAGGATGACTGAAGGAATGTCTGGATTGCCAAGGCCTGGTGGGGGATAGTGAAGTTAGGGAGCGTGCTAATGCAGTTGAGATCATGGGAGAGGTCAAAGGGGTCATAGGGCAAGATGTGCAGATCACAGGTTCAGGCCACTGGGGCAAGTCACTGAAGATTGTAGTCTGGTCACAGGGGTTCATGGGGTCACAGGGTCCAGGTCTCACTTGGGGGCCCACTGTCCAGCAACTCCACAAAGTTGGATGGGAAGGCTCCCAGCTGCCCGTTCTTCTTCCCCAGCCACCAGCCGTCCTCAATCTGGGAAGGGGGGATGACGCAGGGGCATCTGGTTCTGCCCCAAGGGTCTCCCTAGCAATCTTAAACCCTGATTCACCCCGATTCTGCCAGATGACCCCTCTCCTCCCTTGCTCCCTCACTTTGCCATTTCTGTGCCCCTCATCAATTCCATCACCCACACCTCACGGCACCCATGTCTCCTCACTCAGAGATTCCATCGTCTCCCCTCAAACCCCTCTCATCCGTCACCTCATCCCCTCACCTCCTTTATCACTTCCACAGTCTCCCCAGCTTGCAACTGCAGCTCGTCCGCCTGCTCCGGGATGTAGTTGAAGTTTGCTTTGCACCATCTTCGGGGGCCCAGAAATTTGACTGAGCGACCTGGTGTCGGTCGAGAGTGAAGCAGCTTGAATATCACGCTCCAGTCCACGGAGCCGGGGGAGGCGCGGGACGCGCTCGCACTCTTCGTGCGTCTAGGCCCCACCCCAGGGCGGAGCATTGTACTCGAGAACCAATCACGGGTCGCGCCGTGGCCGCGCAGCCCCGCCCAGAACCGCGCCCTTCAAGGAGAGTTGGGGACAACCTGGGCGCTGGGGCTCCGCGCGCGCGCGCGCGTGCACGTCCACGTGCACCCGCGCTCACCTTGGCGGCGCGCACAGCGCGGTCTCGGCGCCTCCCCCGAACCGCGGAGAGTCTCCGGGATCTCCTGCGTTAAGAGCGCACCGAGAGAGGGGCTCTCAGCTCCCTGGGCAGCGCGCAGAGAACCCCCGCCTGACCTCCGGCTCTACCTCACCTGCACCAGGGACTCCGGGAAGAGGCCACAGCGGCCTCCCAGCTCTCCACGCATCCAGCCCCGTGCAGGCCCCTTGCACACCTGCCGGATCACGTCACCAGGCGCCAGGTTCAGCTCGTCCTCTTTCTCCGCGCGATATCCGGCTAGGACCAGCACATCTGCGGACGGAGGATGGCGCGGGCACGCGGTTCAGAAGAGCCCAGTCAGGGCTGACTGGTCCTGGCGTGAGTCCCGGACCCAGTGTGGACAGGGGGAGAGCGGAGTAGTGATGTAGGCTTTTAATGCTATTTCCAGGCAGAAGACCCACCCCAAACCCTCTGCACATACCCATAGCTTCCGGGGCTCCTTCCGGAGCCGAGCAGGGAGGATGGTGTGGTAGCGTTAGCAGCCGAGTACTGGGTCCAGGTAGGTGGGACTAGCCGCGAGATTGTGAAGCCGAGGAGGCGGAGACGCAAGCCCATAGGTTGGGCTCCGATGCAGGGAGTGGGTGTGGGAGGGGGCGGCCCGAATTGGCAGGCTCGGCCCCCAAACTATGGGTAAGGACTCCAGGACCTCTGGCCAGTGCTGGGGTCACAGCTCCCGGGCAAGCTATCTGCCCAGCTACCTCCCCTCCTTATCCCAGCCTTGGCTGTCTCTCCCACTCGCCACTGGCACAGAGCCATCCCTGGCTTACCCTCTCCTGGTTCTTAGCTGCATGGGAGTCGAGACAGCATACCAGGGTGGGGCCCCCAGCAGGCAGCAACCGCTCTTAGACGGTCTTGGATGGGTGAAGTGGGTGGTTGCCCAGTGTGCACAAAGTTATTGCTGCTTTTCCTGAGGTGTATTCTCCCTGTAGTCCCTTCAAGGGGTGAGGAAGAGCTTAAAAACCCTTTCTTCAGGCCAATGGGGCCTAGCTTGGTTTCAGGAAACACCTCGGGATTCTCCTCAGGGGAAGACAGGAAGGCAACTTCGGGAGCTTTCAAGGCTCGTGGTTTCCTACAGCCAAGGCCAGAGCTGGCAAAGGTTAGTCCCAGTCCCAGGTGGGCTGGGCTAACTTTCAGATCGTCTTCCTGGTTAGTGGTGAACACACAGAAGGCCAAACCTGTCATCCACACCCCTTGACTCCTGCCCCACTGCTTTGGAAGCCAAAGTCCTTGCTTACAATGATACCAGAGTGGAAAAATCTGGTTCGAACAGGATATGAAGCAAAATCACTGGAATGGGAATGAGGAGTTATTACCCAACACAGATTGGCTGAGGCTCCTCCCAGAACAATCTTGTGTGCAGCTGGCGGGGATGGGGCTGCAACAGTCTGGGCCCAGCCCTGTAGACAATTCATCTTTCTGGTTCCCTGAAGCTGCTATGGGGGACATCCACCACCTGGCCCCCACCACACCCACCCACACCCACTCAGGGTGACAATGACCAGAGCCATTTACATCTGCCACTTCATTATTTTTTTATTTGCAGGAGGAGTTGAAACAAATTTTAAGGGTATTTTCATTTTTTCCCCCCTAAACATGAATCATTCAAGTAAAACCAACTTAACTATAGAAATGTAGCAAAGTAAGGGGAAAGTAGCATAACAACCCAGGAGGCAAAGGTTGGGGGGTAAGAGGTGGGTGCAGTCCGCATATAACATATGCATAAATGCCATATGATTCACCTGCTCAGGACCGCCTCCCCAGAAGGCAAGCACAAGGACCCATTTTAAGAGGATGTTTTCCCCCCAAACATCGGAGAATGTTTCAACTTAAAGCTTAAGGTTTAAAAAAAAAAAAAAGGAAAAAGAAAAAAACACAAAACAAAAAACCCCCACAAACCACCCAGCCATAACCACCTTCCTTAATCGATCATAGGAGTTTCTTTTCATTTTATAAAAAGATTAATAAAAAATATTGAAAAAATTATTTTCTCATCTTATATTTGTAAAGATAATAGAAGTCAGAAGTTTCTTAGAAAACAGACCAGAAACTGCCATCCAGTTTCCACCCCTGTTGCTGAGAGGATCAGCAGGACTAGAAAGTTTGGGATACTGGAGCTGCTGGTGGAGAAGGGGAAGCCCAGCCCACAAGAAATCAGAAAATATTGGGGGGAGGGGAGGTGCGCACATGGGGTGTGGTTAGGAGCAACACCACATGATACATGGCTGCGCAGAAAAGGGGAACACAAGGTGGTCAGAAAGGCCTTGAACTCCTCCTCGACATACAAAACCAAGTTTTACAAAGACCCACGCAGTTTGGTCCCAAACTGAGGTGAACACATCAATATTTATTCACATGCTTTGTTTTCTCTTTTAAGAATCAAAGTTGCCCAAATTAAATCTTTCTGCTAATGTTACTATATATGCCTAAAAAATAAAAAAAGAGGGGGCTTTTAAAATAAGGATAAAGAGACTGAAAATCAAATTAGTCCTCAGCTCCAAATGAAATGAAGAATTAAACTGTTGGTTTCTAACAGGGAACAAACCAAAACCAAGTTATCGCTCTGCCCTCCCTACCCCAGCCCCCACCCCACACACCAACAATAAACAAGAAACACGTAGCTAAAGCCCAACATGGTGTGTTCTGCTCAAGAGCTGGGCCTGACCCCAGGCCAGCTGCCTGTCTGGTGGGACGCCAGGATGCTCTTCGGCAGTTGTAGGGTATTTTGCATGGCTGGTGGGGGGTAGGGGTGGGATTTTCAGAATCTTCTCGAGGCTCCTCTGTTTAGCTCCTCACCAGCCGTCTTCCCGGCGCCTCTCTCCCTCGGGCAGGGGCTCCCAGCAAGAGTGGCCGCTACTCAGTTGTTGGCTGTAAATTGTCCTTCTCTTCTCGGTTCTCTGTCCCACTCTCATCGTCTTCGATCTCCCCTTCCTCCCCACTGAACTTGTCGTGGGCCCACTTGGGGCTGGTGCTGGATTTCCGGAACATGAACCGGCCTCGACCGCGAGGGAAGGCTCCTCGGCCCCGGCCCCGGCTCACCCACTTCTCACTGCCTTCGCCTTCACGGTCATCATGCTTAAAAGAAAAGGAAAACTGTCATCAATGCCAGAGTAAACAAGAGCAGCCTCTCCTCTGCACCTACCCAAATGTGACTTTCCCAAACGAACCTAAAAGAACCTATGTCCTGTCCTCCTCTCTGTCCCCACTCGAAAAATGCTACTGATTCAGATCTAAAAGAATATTCAGTTTGGTTCCTTGAATTCTAAGTCGTTTAGGCATTGTAATGATGATGATGATAAAATCTTCAAAGACCTTTTCTTACATTATCTCATTTAATCCTCACAGCTACCCTACCCTATCATTATCAACCCTCCACTATGCAGATGAGAAAACAGCCAGGGGAACTTTAAGTAACTCCATATTATTTAGAACACACTCTCTCAAGAAGGAGGTGTGGGGGAGTGTAAGCCAATCACCCCTAAACATGACACTCTTTCTGATCTGAGTTGTCTGTAAGCTAAGAGAGGAAGCAACACAGAACACACACACAGCTGGGAGTCTTATCCAGCTCTCCAAGCTTCCCCTCAGCCAAGAACAGGCAGTGAGATCAAGGGCAAATGGCTCATGGTCTCAGACCAGCACTGGCAAAGGCAGGGCCAGAAACCCAGCCTCCTGTCACATATCTTTCCCCCTTTCTCAGTTTTATGCAAGAAGGCAGTGTGGCAGAGTAGAAAAAAAAACAAAACCTATAACTCAATCCCTGCTCTGATGATCTCATGAGAAAGAAGGAGGGAACCAATGAAAGAGTGAATGAGAAAGGATTTTGAAAAGTCACTGTTACCTCATCAGCCCCATGACTTCAAAGAGTCTGAACCCTCCACCCACACAAGTAGTACCTGAGGCTCCTGAGGGGTTAGTTCAGCTAAAGGGCCAGCTGCTTTTTCACTAGCCTAAATGAAGGCAACGCTCCTTCAGGGGCAGACAGGGTACATCCTTCCTCTAAACAGCCCCACTCCAGTACCTATCCTGGGCCCAGTCCAGCCAGCATTTTCCTAGATATAGGTTCAAGAGTCCTCTTGGAGTATCAGAGTAGCTTCTAGCAGCCCCAGAAAAGCGAAGTTGGCTATGCAAAGTGATTTACATAGCAACCTGCTTCCCAGCTTCCTATTTCCAGGCCAGTCCTCATGGGTGATCAGACTCAGCAGCAAGATTACCTTGGTCATTACAACAGTCACATCTGCTTGGACCTGAGCCTGCTATTAACACAGCAAGGCAATAGAGCTCTCTCACTGGCCAAGTAATTCAGCCTAGAAGAGCCCAGCTCCAGTGGTATTTCATTCTGGAGACAGGTGCCCTCCCTCAAAAAGAGAAGTAACTGTCTTTCCTATCCATATTGTCCAGGGGCGTGACAAGGTGGAAGTGCCGCCTCTGGGGAAGGTAATGGTTCTATCCCTTGTAAAGGCTGAAGGGAAGCTTAGGGTGGGTGAGCAGTAAAACGATTTCACAGACAAAAAAGGCAAGAGCAACCTTTCCTGCTTATCCTGGAGTCCATAAACATCTTAGATAACACTCTCAAGGACAGGACTGCCTCTCTGGGAACAGCCATCTTGCCAGAATTCTACCAGCCCACAAGTACACACCGGTGACATACCTGGCACGCAGTTCTGGAAAAATCAATCAAAGCCTCACTATCAGCTACTGTCTATGTCAAAGGCCCCCTCACCCTTCCTGGTTATCCCAACACATACCAAGTAGTACTTCTTGCTTTTGGGTGTGTACTCGGGGTCCCATTCCTCTTCCCGGCTTCTCTTCTGAAAATCGTTGTTGCTGCTGTTGTTGTTGTTACCAGAATAGTTGCCTCTGCCCCAGCCTCTTCCTCTGGCTCGAAACTGCTATGGCAATAAACGGGGAAAGGAACAAAGAGTCCATGTAAGGAATGGAGAAAAACAACTCCTTGTCTTCTATTCAAATACTTTTCTGCTGTCCTCCAGTCAATATGCTGGTTATCTGGTTTTCACCTATTCGCCTTCTGTTTATCTCAAGCCTATAGCCCAGACAGGGGACAATGCCATAAGGGCCTTCCTAAAAGGGGACGACCGAGGATGAGATGGCTGGATGGCATCACAGACTCAATGGACGTGAGTCTGAGTGAACTCCGGGAGTTGGTGATGGACAGGGAGGCCTGGCGTGCTGCAATTCATGGGGTCACAAAGAGTCGGACACGACTGCGCGACTGAACTGAACTGAACACACAGCAGGAGTTAAAACAAGTGAGGAATTTCAGACCAGAAGCCCTAAGAGGCTTTCTGGGTAAGTGAGTATGAACAGGGAAAAGAAAAAAAAAATTAAAAATGGAAAGCCTGGGGAATGGGAAACCACAGATTCTAGGGTCTACTGACCTAATCACCTGTATCAAGGGAAACAAAATAAATGTTCTGATAAGCACATAATTAGAATTAGCAGGAGAAAGGGCTTAAAGAAAGGGCGAGGGCAGAGTCTTACAAAGGTCCCGCGAGCTCTGCCTCCTCTCTCACTTGGGCCCACGAAGTCTTTGGTCCCCAGCCTTGACTTGTCGAAGCCGGTGGTGCTCTCCTCCCTCTCCTCGGGCTCTTCCGTTACTCCTCTGCTTTGTAGGAGTGGGACGACTGGGAGGACGACGACGACGACCTGGACCGGTCTCGTGCTCTCCGGTGCTTCCTGGGAACACACAAGCAGCCTCTGGGTACAGTCCTTGACTGCAGGCTCGTGAGTAAGGAGCACAGGGCAATCAAGAGTGTGTCTGCGATGAGAACACTGAAGACAACCCAAAAAACCAACTCACCCTCAATATACCCACCCAGGGAACTGGGGAACTTCCTCCCAATTCTCTCAGCCGTGTTCACTGACATATCTATGTCTGAGCCTGTGATAAACATGGGACACACAGACACAGGAGGAGGGACAAAACACAGTCCATGCATAGCCTCTGGAAGCTCAGTCTAATACATGTGCATGAACTGGAAGGACAGGAGAGACACGCTGTCATGAGAGCCAGAGAGGGCCTGGTGCTGGGTGAGGCTTTACATTACCATCTGTTTCAACTTTATGTTAGCTTTATTTCTCATAGAAGACTACGACCTGTCTTGGGAGGCTGTTTTAAAGATCGAAAAAACAATGTGCTTAAACACTCTACATTGACAAAGCATGCATATAGTAAATGGCAATTATGATTTCAGTACTCTTTTCCCCATCTTAGAGACAGGAGGTTCGGGTGACAGAATTAGGCAGATCTGGATTCAAATCTAGCACTAATTATACCAATATTCCACAAACCCTTCCCACTTTCCACTGCGCTCAAACAGGTTTAGGTCATTAAGCCTAGGATCTCGCAGAACTCTTCCCAGAGTTATTTCCCATCCGTCCCTTCATCAGGAGGAAATTACAGAGCAGGGGCAAATTAGAAAGAGTAATACAGTGAGTCACTGTATACGTACTCGAGCTTGGGGCTAGTCCTGCCATGTGGTAGTGGAGGAGGGTACCAGCCACCTCTAAGGTGGCAGAACAGCCAGCTCCCAGGAGTACAGGACTTACAGGGAGAAGCCAGCCAAGTGTTAGTAACCTATCATTACCCTCCTTCATTATGAAAAGCACCCTGCCAA
>SJXQ01005602.1:148578-169429 GCA_006408695.1 Aepyceros melampus | reverse complement strand
CACACCCTGCCAACCCCCCACCCCCACAGCTACCCCAACCCCCAAACATTTGAGAAGATCAAAGACAAATATTTGAATCCTACTGGCTCTAAGTTATTCTCATTGGATTCTTGTAACTCAAATGTTTGACTCCTAGAAATCAGCGCTATTTCAAGAGATTTTCAAAAATAAGACTCCAAAAATCCTGATTTGAGTCTCAACACTGCCTTTTATTAGTGTGATCTTGGTATGGAATTCTTCAATCATATGAGAAAGTTTTTGTATACAGTGAAAACAGTGGCATAATTATCATTTTTCTTCTTGCCCCAATCACAAAATACTAGAGTTGCAAGAGACTTGATTAAGGTTACACAGCAAGTCAGAGGCAGTGGCATATGTCCCAGGGAAACAAATTAGGATCAGTAATCCAAGTCCAGGCCTGAAAGGCTTGAAGGGTCCTACTCCATTTCCACCAGAGAAGACTACTGTACCCCAGCTTCCATTTCCTGTTGGGGATTTATCAGATCCTCTATCTGTGGATACCCCTGAAAGCTGTTAGGGCTCATAATGCGTATGTTAACTGAGCGGAAGGGTAGACAAAGTAAAACAGAAGATATGAGCTTACTTCTCTATCTTTCAAACAGGCAAAAGGGACAGTCTACTAACTGTCTCACTTATTTTGAAGGATTGTTATCAAAATATGGATATAAAAGTGCTTGCCAGCTAAAGTTCAGGAACACAAAAGTAAGTACTGCTTCCCACAGGAAGGCGTGGGGTTTCAATTCTGCAACCTTTAATGCGCATGACTAAAAAGTCATGGAACGTTCAAAAATGTAAATAGAGACAAGACCTTGGCATAAATGCTGCCTTATGAAGTTCAACAATGCTACCTTTGTTTAAAGAATATTTGGAACACCTCTCTTGGAAATGCCTGTGAAACTAGTTTAAAAGGCATTTAAGATCAACAAGCTTGTCCTATCTAGTTCTGCCCTGTTTTCTGGCTAAACAGTGTTTACTTGAAAACAACTTTGAGCCATTTTAAAAATAAAATATTTTAAAACCTAATCTTCGCAAGACGATTTGTGATGAGAAAGGACATGTCCAAAACAAAAGCAAAAGAAATCCCCATGATTCTCCACACTGTCCCTATAGCCAAATCAACTGCCTGTCTCCCAGGAGGCCTCCTTTGGACAAGGATTATGTCTTTTCATTCAAAAGTTCTATTTTCAATCTAGGGACCTTAATTGACAGGTAAAAGAAACTACACAAAATCGTTCCTAATTGTTCTCCAGTGTGCAGGGTCTGCCATAGAGCCTAATGAGGGGCGGACAAAAGAGTCCACTCAGGAGACCGAATGAGGCAACAGACAAGGGTTTACGTACTTCTGCTTCTTTGATCCTTTATGACTTTTCTCTGTTTTCTCAGCTGATCGCTCCCTTGAGTGGCTTGAGTCTCGGGAATCCACTGATTCTCTTGATTTACCTCGTTTAAGATCTCTCTCTTTATGTTTTTTACGACGTTCAATATCAAGGCGGAGATCAACAGGATCATCTTTGTATTTTCCCTCAGCCTGCCAAAAGAAATCAAAATTAAGGTTTTTGGGATTCAGGACTACAAACTCAACCACCCCACAAACTGTGGTTTCTATTCCAATGGAGTGGTACAGAGGAAAATGTGAGGTACCTCGCCCAACTCGGGAGGGATACAGGATGTTCCACCAAAGTCACTTCATGAGGATCCCTAGAGAGCCCAAACCAATTCTCTAGAATAATGATGATAACCTTCTGCATATGCTACATACATACACACACAAACACACACACACACACATCCCTTGTTTTGCTATTTCCCTCTGTGGTCCAGCAATGACTTTGGCTAGCTGAAAAGCTGAGAAGGGCTGATTTAACTCTGGAAGGTGTTTGGTTAGGTTGGCTTAGGCTTAGTCACCAGCAAGAGTGGAAATGCTGTCATCAGTCCCCTACCTACACTGTGGCAGCTATCCTGGACCTATTCTATTTGAATTATCTCTCAGTACTGAGTCCAATAATAGACAATGGAAGACTTACAAGCCTTCCAAAATGTTATTTATATCAACAGATTTCTCTAGAGAAGGCATATCGAAAACCATAATAAAGAATTCATAAAGTTGACAATACCAAGTCAGTTTATTTTAAAAAGAAAAATGAGAAAACATTTTCTCACTAACTTTCTACAAGTGTAACCTATGTATGTGGTGCAGAGACAGAGTGAGCCCAGCAACAATGGCCTCCTACCCTAAACTATCAGGCAAAAGGCTTTCAACAGCTCTTGAAAAACTCAGTGAAAGCAGAGGAGCAAGGTGTTTTCAGGCATATTATACACTAAGATTTGTCTCGTGGAAGCAAAACCTCCCTAGGGACTTCTCTGGCAGACCAGTGGTTAAGACTGTGCTTTCACTGCAGGGGGTGTGGGTCAAGCCCTGATGGGGGAACTAAGACCACACAAGCTGTGTGGTACGACCAAAACATAAACAACAAACTTCTCTAAAAAGAGGAAGGGATGAGCAATTCACTCTGTATTAACATTCACTTACACAACTAAGCTTTTTGTTGAAATAATGAAGTTTTAATTAACAAGAATGGTAGGTGGTAACTTGGTTTATTTTATTGCATGCTTTTCTTTTGAGGAGGAAATGGAGCCTCTGCACCTTCCAAAGACCAAAAAAGAGAGCAGTACAGCTCCAGTTCCCTTAGTGCACACAGCATCTCTAATGAACAGGCTTTGTGGGGCAGAGAGGATGACATCTCTCCTGATGTTTCAAAACATTGTGTTTCACATGGTTAGTGCCAAGCTGGTGGGTAACTGGAGGAAAGGGGGAGTGGGAGAGAAGACAGACTGTGCAAGAGTGCCTCTCATCACATTCAACCAACAAGACAAACCTATTTGGAAAACTTGAAAATTACTATTTTTAGAAACAGTTTCAGCAACATTGGAAGAGTCATCTCCATAGGGATTAAATTTCAATCTAATCACTATAGGGTCCCTATGTGGGAATTGATGGCAATAAATACTAAGATTTTTAAGAACCCAAATCTAGTACTCCTAGGAACAGACTGCACACAAGCTTTAATCTCTAAACAGTGTTTACGTGCACATCATTACACATGTAGCTGGGCTATCAAAGCAATGTTTAGCTTTAAAGTAACAGTAACCAACAGATGATAGACATGGCACAATGTTAGAAAAAAAATCTGGACTAGCTGCTTAAAACAGTCTATTCAGTTAAGATATGAAAATTTCACTCTCCTCTGACATGCATGTCTTTTTGAAATCATGGTTGGAAATAGCGCATGTATATAGTTGATTTGATAATACTTACAAGCAGAAAAATATCACAAAAAGTTTCTTCTCTCATCATGGGCACTTGTTCCAAAACTCCTCTCTTTTTTTTCTCAAGCTCACCTCAATAGACTTTGGGGTCATTTACCATATTCTAACCACTTCACAAAGGTTGTTGATACATTTAATAAAAATTAACCCTTTGTAGTTCATTTTTAGAATTATGCCCATCCTTAAAAGAAAAACACAAACTTAAGTAGAGAGTAATTTAAACAAACACATTTCTGACAAGTTCATGCCCAACGCACTCATTTTGTTGGAATTACTGATCAAAGCAACAGTTCACCTTGTAGCCAGGTTCCCGGGGACTTTTCATTTCGTCATGAGCCAAACCATGTTTTCTGAATGTACTGGGGGAAATGTCTATCCTCCTAAAATTATAAACACAAAAGTTGTTCAACATTCCAGTGTGAATATAGCATTTTAGTTCAAGTAGCAGAAACACAGGCATTCCTTTTTATTAGACTTACCTTGTTTGTTTATATACTTAAACTCTCCCATAGGTATGTATGCTCAGGCACACATGCACATGTACACACACACACACACTTTCTCTCTCCCAACTTTCCAAACCCAAACAGAAGGAATTTCATATTCCACCCAGTACTGTTACAGACTCACCTATAGCCTTACTTATAATCTTAAATTCATATCGAGACTATCTACGCCCTGCTAACTTCAAAAGCAGTTTTCACCTTGGGAACTGAAATATAATGGTCCATTATTCACCAATATGATAAAGTCTAAGTGAGAAACAAGTGCCTGGCGTGACACACATCCCCAAAGACCCTAAATCCAAGACTATTACAAACATGGTCCTCTTACCTACTGCAAAGGTTCAATCAAAATTTAAGGCTAACTACATTTCTAGACAAAGTCCCTATTTGCTGAATAAATTCCCACAACCAGATGTTTAAACCTCTGGGCTTTTTAAACCCTTTGACATAATTCTGTAAGTTCTTCTATCTTCATCCCCCACTTGCTGCAGATTCTCCCAAAGGAAGAACCAATATATGAAATACATGGGATGCTTAAAGAAACGTTTACTTTATGTAAAGAAAGCTCACCGTGACCTTGGGTTATCATTTGCAAACTCCTGCAACTCTCAAGAACACAAGGGTTCTTTTAAATTAAAAAGGGCTGTTTTGCTCAGGCCCAAAAGGAGAAACATGGTAATCAAAGTACGCCCTTTCCACTACAAATCACCACTATCCTAGACTATGGAGAGCGTTACCTTAAATTCTGCTATTATACCTAACAAGTGGCAAAAACAAGACAAGTTTATTCTCTGGTGAACAGTCTTTTGGGCTTCCCTGATAGCTCAGTTGGTAAGGAATCCACCTGCAATGCAGGAGACCTCGGTTCAATCCCTGGGTTGGGAAGATCCCCTGGAGAAGGGAAAGTCTACCCATTCCAGTATTCTGGCCTGGAGAATTCCAAGGACTGTAGAGTCCATGAGGTCACAAAGAGTCAGACACAACTGAGCGATTCTCCTTGAGCAGTCTTTTATGATCACCTCCAGTGTAAGCCAAGGTCCTCACCTGTGAATCTCTGGGCTTTTCTTGTTTTTAGCTGCCTCCTGTTCACTTCCTCTCTTTAGATATTTAGTAAAGCGTTCATGCAATGTCATTCCGGAGGACCCAAAGTGATGCTCTGTGGGGAATCAAAGAAAAATATGTCAGGCTGTTAAAGGCAGACCCAACATTAAACCCCTCTGCATGGATGAAACTGCAGCCACAGATATGTGAATGAAGTGGCCAAATCCATATAACAAACGTACTGTGAAAAGCAAGGAAAATTAGCTGGTTCAGAAACAATGCAATGTTGAGCACTGGATTGCCATGGTAGGACACAAAGATACTATTCTATGTATCAAGAGCACCAACTCCCCCTAAGTTCCAATTTCAGACGAAACTGTAACTGGCCCAAACCCAGCTTCTAGATCACATTCCTCTGTCTGTCCACCTCCATTTGCCCAGAAGCTGGCAGAATAATGTGGGACAAGCTCTATCAGATGCTGCTAGAGGTATCTACGTATTAAGACAAAATCACATGGGCTGGGAAAGTCACTTTCTATACCCCTACCTTTTCAAGCAATTTAAATCATCACATGAAGGATTTCACCTAGCCTCAGGATCCCAGGTTATCACTAGTATTTTCACAATGTTCAGCTCTCTGATCAAAAAATGGAAACTTATCCCTGGGAGACATTTCCTTCAAACCAGCCCCTAGGTTTCAAGGCCCTATCAATGAGATAAAGGTCCCCAACAGACTCCCTCATGTTTCTTCCTTCTGCTTGTTGGAGAGAAAGCTAAGCATGTAGAAAGGGAATCTGAGCAGGCTGGGGCCAGGACTCACCTTTAACATGGTGAACAATGGTCACTATATGCTGGGCAAACAGCTCTGAGGGGCTCCGCTGAGACTGAGCTGACTGTATGTGCTGGAAAATGGATCGAAATTCCTGCTCCTTTTTGTTGCTATGAACTAGATCCCGACAAAGCTTTCGTTCCTGAGCCAATAAGCCACTGGGTCTGAAAAATAAACACAGGGTGGCCCAATGTAACAAGATACACAGAAAGTCAGAACATTTAAGTCCTAAAAATGCAAGCATACTTTTGAAAGAGGTGAATTGCAAAGTTCCTTTTTAAATTTAGTTTCAGGTATACAGGTATGTTTCTCAGTTGCAAAGTCATGTCCAACTCTTTGCAACCCTATGAACTGCAGCATACAAGGCTTCCCTGTCCTTCACTATCTCTTGGAGTTTGCTCAGATTTGTGTCCATTGAGCTGATGATGCCATCTAACTATCTCATCTTCTGACACCCTCTTCTCCCTTTGCCTTCAATCTTTCCTGGCATCTTTTCCAATGTCTTTCCAGTGTCTTTTCCAATGAGTTGGTTCTTTGCATATCAGGTGGCCAAAGTATTGGAACTTCCACTTCAGCATCAATCCTTCCAGTGAATATTCAGGGTGGATTTCCTTTAGGACTGACTGGTTTGTCCTTTTTGCTGTCTGTTAAATACATACACAACCCTACCTGGTTACATGGGCACTTTTCTTATAGCTTTGGTTGTATAAAAGATGCCCTGCCAGCTTTCAGTTAGTATTCTAAGAGAATTTTCCCACATACAGTTGTATTTTTGATGTGTTTGGGGGGGGGGGGGGGGGGGGGGGGGGGTCTGGTCTCTGCGGATTTTAACACATGACAAATAGTAAGGTATCTTAGAAGGTCAACTATCTTGGCTAGTCAGGGCCACTCAGTAAAGTGACACAAGCAGCAAAAGTGGGATGTGGCTAGACTGCTCAGCAGACTTCCAACTGGCTGTGCAACTTTCACACCAGGTGAAAAGCAGCCTGGGCTTCACAACTCTTTCCTGAAGTTCTCAAACCCCGCACCCCAGCCCCAACTTTCAAATCATTACATTATTTGAAGAAGGCCTGATGTAATACACATTGTGAGTTAGCTAAGAATGAAAAAATGGATCCTGCATGGCTCCACAGGCAAAGACACCCTCAGCACATTAGGAAGACAATGGACAGGAACGGGATGGGGGGAGGGTGTATGATGTGATGAACGCAGTGCAGGAGAGAAGCAGAGGTGACCCAGCACCCAGACAGACAGCCACTCCAGACTAAAGATGCTTCGCAACACTGCCACGAACACACGATTTCTCTGTGATGCACACTTCTCCCACGAAAACAGGGAGACACAAGAGTATTCACACTGAAAATGAGACAGTGGGAGACATACAGGAGGGGTTTGTCCTTGTTCTAGAATGACCTTATGGAGAGAGGTTAGGCTAAAGCCCTGAGGATCAAGATGGACTACATCTCACCTTGCAAGGTCCTCATCAAAAGAGTCCATCCGGACATTGACTTGAGCCTCTCGAGTAATGGAAAAGGAAGACTTCCCTGTGGAAAAGTCTCCTTTGGCTCCTAGCTTCTCTCGGCTCTCAGAGGTCTTTCTTGGGGGAGGTGAAGAGCTCTTCTCCTGGACTGCTTTGTAAGCAGTCACTCGGAAATTCTTTTCAGGCACAAATCCCCTGTGCCCACTTTCGCTTCTCTTGGATCCTCCTCTCTCCTCCTTTTTGGATCTCTCTGAAAAGGATTCCTCCTCCAACTCCTCCGTCTTTCTTTGCTTTTCCTTCCCTGGAGGTGCGTACACCAGACCCTCCCATTTGCCTGACTTCTCCTCCTCCTGGTTTTTGCTTGCACCTGCTATGACTTTCGACATGAATTTAGGTTCATCGTCAAACTCAGATTCTTTCCTTCCTTTAGCCTTGTCTTTATCTTGATATCCATCTCCTCCTTGTGGAAGTCAGCCATCTTCTTCTCAAAGTCATCTCGGAGCTTATACCTTTTGGGAGACTGGCTACCCCGAAAAGGCTTCTCAGTATCAGTTTTGGGAGCAAATGAATCAGATTTCATTTTTGTATCACCCAATCCCGCATCAGAGAAGCTCCCTTTCTCTTTCATTTTCTCTTTGTCAGTATTTGTTTGTTTCTGTTCCTTATCTTTTCCATTCTCTGTCTTCTGTTCATCTAGATACCTAGTTATGAAAACACAAGGGAGACACACAAGAGACTTACACAACCTGATCCAAAATAAAACAGCACCATATGGTCTTAGGTTTTTGACTCTCTAACAAGCATGACTTGTGGATTCCAGTGTTGCCAAAGGTGTCTTGATTACTTTTTTGGTAATTTCTGAAAAACTGCTCTTCACAGGTTTATGAACTTTGCATTTAGAAGATAAATAAATGTTCTATAGAGTTGTATATTACAAAAACAAGCAAAAAGAAAATAGCAAAGGCAATTTTTAGGATACTAAAAAACAAAAACCTACTTACCTGTAAGCGGTCTAGGAAAAAAAAAATTAAGGTCTTATCCAACCTTCACTCAAGTCACTTAAAATCTGCTTTCAGCAAAGTTAACATAGAATGTTCAACCTTGGACTGTTTTGCTTTTATACAACTCACATTTGGAAATATAAGTCTCAAAAGAGACTTCAAATTTGCTTCAAGTCACCTAGAAGACCTAAGTATGAAATATACTGTGAACACAAATAAAAACAAAATACATGTTAATTGGGGGAGGGGGCAAAATTCATCCCACTCAATTCTTATGGAAAAGCAGAGTTCATGCCCAAGTGTTCTAATAAGATTCACAGTCCTGGCAAGGAACAAAACCTGTATTTTAAAGCAGACTTACTGAAGGCTGGGACGTACAGGTTCTGAACATCTCATCTGTACCATTTATGGAAAAAGTCTAATCAAATTACAGTTGCATTAATATGGCAAAAAAAAAAAAAAAAAAAAAACCAAAGGGACAGCTGGGCATCAAAGAAAAAGCTAATAAGAGAAAAAGGGGGAGTTGGGGGCAGGAGGGGCACCTGCTCCATAGGTCCCTCTTGACAACGTGGTCCCAATGCAACTTCCCTGTTACGTTTCTGCCATCCCAATGCATACAACCACACAAAACAAAGACCCGTGCTCCAACTCACCGTGTCCCTCAGGGTAGAAACACAGAAGCACTATTATGTCCTCTCCTAACATGCAGCCTGCTAGGCTTCTACTGGAACATACACCCACCTTGTGCTTTTATAACAAGGTCTTCCTGGACTAAGCCTTGGACTTTCCCATTCTGCCCAGTCTCCTCAACTGCAGGGTGGGAGGGTGCAGCTCTTCACCGTGATGGGCGGGTGCAGATCGATCATAGGAGATGGTGGATCTTAGAGGGTCTAACAGCGCCAATAGCCATTCATTTTGGTAAAGGCCACATTTTTTTGATAGCTGACCCACAAATCTCTATTGCTCTCTGGCTTACACTGGCAGAATCCAAGGCAAACTTTAAATGTGAAAACATCATTGCAGAGTAATCTAGAATTTGTGCTGCAATACAAATTCAGGAAGGTAGGAAAGCCAGAGTTAAGCTAAAGGTTTCCTTGAATGATGCTTTCAAACTGGCGAAATGAAACTTTAGGAAATGGGAATTACCTTATTACTATTAATCAGAGCTCTAAGGATCACATTACAACTAAATTGCCAGCTGGTGAGATAAAAACAGAAAGGGGAAAATGAGGTACTTGCCTCTTTGTATAGGCTGCTCCTCCTGGAGCAGCAACCTCCTCCTTCTGAGATGAGCCATATGTTGAGCCAGTGGCCGGGGACTTTTACCCACGGGACTCTTTTTGGATGGGCTCAAGGACCCAGAGCCATGGTCAAACTGACCTTGGTGAGTCCCACCCTGGTACCCAGCACCACTCTGCAGAGTTGAGCCCATCTGGGATGTGCTGGAAAGTGGAGGGCTAGGTTTTGGCACAGGGCTAGGACGAGGTGATCGCCGCCTCACCACCACAGACTGAAGGGGGCTTTTGAGAGCTGGGCTTCGCTCCCGGGGACTCAGCTCAGACACCCCCGAGGCCCGTGATGCAGAACCAGCACTGTATGTGGTAGCATCTGGCCACGGCTTTGAGCTCTCAGATGCTTTTGGGTCTTGAGAGGTGCCTCCAGAGAATGGCTGCTCCTTGGCCTCATCTCCCTGGTTATCACCAGCAGCCTGGGACGGCCGGCTATCCTTGGAAGAGGACTTTTTCTCCTTTGCAGACTTGCGCTTAGAAGATTCAACTCGGCTGTGGTTGGAGGAAGAACGAGAGGACGAGGAACGCCTTGACCTATCAGAGGAAGACTTATCGGAGTTTCTGGAGTGGCTCCTGGACCTTGGTGATGGGGACCTTCTCTTTGGGGACCGGGATCGGGAACGGCCCCGACGAGGACTGTATGCTTGCCGATAATTCTGCCAATTTGAGCGGTAGTTTCCATAGCCTCCTCGGTTATACTGGCCCCATGGATAAAAGCCTCTGTTGCGCCCACGGAAATAATAGGGCCTTCTATAGCCTCTGTTGTGACCTCGGAAATCTCGATTCTGATATACTCTTGGGTGATTTCTCTCTCTGTTATGAGCTGGAGAATATGATCTGGAACGAGACCTAGAACTGAAAGAGGGGCAGGGGACGGAAGAAGAGTGAATTTTTGACACAAGCATTTTTATTCAACAAAAACCTGCCAACAAAGAGGTAAAGCCCTACTCTTATGTATCATTTATTTTCAAACAAAAGGTACAAACTTAAATAGTTAATCCTACTCTTATGACCACATTAAGTACAAAAATTAAAAAATCACTTTAACAACCAGACACTGAGATGACTCATTAATACTACTGTAGCACATTCTACATGGAGGTATATTTCTACAGTGACTGAGGGAATATAAAAATGCTCCCAATGTACTAAACATTTTAATATAGTATACTAATTAGTTTCACAGGCGCAGAGGATTTTACAGATATGTCCCCACATCACTAGAGGAGAGGACGAACTGCAAGCTGTGGTACCCAGAGAGGTAAGTCTTCAAGTCCCCTGACCTTACTCGGTTTATTCCCTATCCCACCCACCTCTGTCTGCGCAGGGCTAATTTCTTGGCTTCCACCAAGATTTGGTTTGTGAAATACAGCTGCAACATGTCTAAACCAAAGAACACTTAAATAGGGACTGAGAGAATGCATCTGTTCAAAGTTTTAAAAAATTTCAACAGAAATCAGATCAACAAACCAAGCAAATATTATTGTTGTTGTTTTAAACTGGGAATCTGGAAATGGTCTCACTCTCTAGAAGGTCAAGTTTCTGTGGCTGAACTACAAGGTCTTCCATAGGTGCCACAAGAGGGCACCACCTGACCATAACACACCCAAGCACACAGCATGGCCACCAAGAGACTACAAACACCCTCACACCTGCCCATCTGTCAGGCCAGTGCTCGTCCTCATGTAAACGGTACAGAACTTTGATTTAGCAAAGGCCCATTTCCAGAACTACAGGGATTCAACAGTCATCTAAATCTGTAAAAATAACATGTTTACTATTAAGTGGATTTTTGGAGCAGGCTCTGTCCATTCCACGCATCAACCTGGTATTGCAGTACCTCCAGGAACTGGGGTGGGATGATTATTACATATTTACAAAAGCCAGACTTATCGATGACAAGGTGGTCTGTTTCCATCAAAAAACCAAAAGCTGTACTTGCTGGTATAGGAATCTACTGGGCTTCTTCAATACCACTTATTGTGTCAACTATAATACAGAGCATTAATTGGTCACTACTCCTAAGTATTAACAGTTACCTAGAAATAAAATTACTAGAAAACTCCCCAAATTTCCTTTATATACAGAATAAAAACCCATAAGCAGGCCTTCTCATATCAGACCTAATTGGAACCATACCTTTTTATCTTGTATGTTTTATAAATAACTCTACTTAGCAATGTGACAGGTTTTAACAATTAAATAAAATGTTATCTTTAGAAAGAAACTTAGAAGATAAAATAGGATTGGTTTTCCACTACCCATTGTGTTCAGGTTCTTTATCTACCCCAAGAACAAGACCTGGTAAAGATGCAGCAAACTGCTGGTTAATGGTTGCTATTTAAGTGCGTTTTTTTTTTTTTTTTTTAAAAACAAACTTACCTTTCACACTTTTCATTCGAAAACAGTAACAATACAAGAAAGAAGAAGGGAGAAGCAGACGCGGCTATGAAACTGAATATGACCCGATTTAAGGCTATACTTGAGGTAGGTGATGACCACCAGCACTGAGGAGGGTTTAATTCATGCTCCCATCCTCACAGGCTACTGCTGCTTCTGCCACCAATTATTAGTGAGGGCCCTGCGGCTCACTGCATCCAAAACCCGCAGTCACTGCACAGATGCAGGAACATGAGTCTCTGCAGATTGCAAATGAAGTTATTTAGAAGTCACTTAAAAGGATACAGTCTGTGAAATATAAGGAAACAACCAATTTTCTCCAGTTCTGTAGAACTCAGCAGTTAAGTTAAATTAAAGACATGGTTTCTCAAACTCTCTGGATAGTATACTTTCCTTATAGGAGAGGGGAAACAAAAGAAAAACATGAAACAGATAAGCCAGAAATAAAAACTGAACATCTAGTGGCAAATTTATCTGTTTCTAAAAAACAGAGAAGTCAGACTAGAATTAAATATAAAAACATTTTTCTAGTAAAGATATTCCTCCAAAATAATCTTCCAGACATTAAGACAGCACATAGAGTGGCTCCAGACCTACCCCAAACATACTGCCTGCCTAAGATATCTTTCCCTCATTTACCAAGCTGATGACCATGCCAAATGATATGTACAATAAGGAGAAGCAATCTGTCCAAATTCCAGTTATCACAAATATGGCAGAGTTGGTTAGCATTTTTCATCTTGGTTTATGTCAGTTCAATTCTCTCAGTTTCAGTTGTACAGACTCTTCTTTTTGGACCAATTACTTAGTTTCCATTTATTAAATTAACTTTTAAAATTACCTGTAGAACTAAATGAGCTAAAACTGAGTTAAACAATCCAGATCAAAAGAATGTGGGTGTAAGGTGGAGTTCACTAGCAGTCCCTGCTTAGTCCATGGCCTTGTTAGCAACTTCCTGAGGTAAATATATTCAGTGGATATTACCTCTTTCTTGGGGGGTAGGGGGGTGGTATAAGAAAATGTGATGGAACTTTACTTTTAGAGACTCTAACACGAATTAGGCAATAGACACTCTATCTAGCACAAAGCCTGATATAATAAAAGTATGTGCCCAAGAAATATGGGAGAGAAAAACAAAGCTAAGACTGGTGACCCTCAAAACATGTTGTTATTTTTTTTTTTAAGGGAGGGTTTCTTTTGAAGGAGAGACCCAGAGTTTAAAACTTCCTACTGTACACTATATAGAAATCATGCTTGCATACCTACTTTTTATTCAATCTCTACTCTGAAATTAATTTTCAAGCAAGCTTCTCACAGATTCCATTTAAGAATTAACTTGTTCTCGTAGGGAAGGTGAGGGTAGGGGAGAATCCTACCAATCTGAGGACACCCATCTAAAATAATCAGCAGGGGCTCCAAGTGGCTAAACTGAGAATCATGTTCTTGCCTATTGCAACTCTGACAAAAAGAATGATTTTGGTGTTTAAATATTTAAATGATCAAAATTTCTCTAACACACATATAGAAACTTACATTTATTAAAAGGTTCTTACCCACTCACAAAATAAAATTAAGTTTTAAAGAATGAAAAACAGCCCGTAGCGGATTCATGTTGATGTGTGGCAGAACCAATACTGTAAAGTAATCAGCCTCCAATTAAAATAAATAAATTTAAATTAAAAAAAAAAAAAGGAACTCATAACACAGCAAAAAAAAAAAAAGACGCTGGAAGTTTGACACCCTATTCCAAGACACAGCTGAAATAAGGAAATAATCCAACTTAAAGGTGTAGAAATTAATTAAAGTATATTAGTGATAAATTCAAAAGAAGTATTTGCACATTTAGTCAGGCAAAATGATGCCTACAATAGTGACTTTTAGGTAGTTTTAAGATGTGTTTTACTAAATAGATGCAGCTTGTTAGTAAGTGGCATATCAGGTGTATGTAAGTAACTATTGATTAACTTTCTTAAGGTTTATTTCAGTGGGTTAAGGTTTTTCTTGCAATGTTGATTGTACTATTACTCTTCTTAGCTATCTTTTTTTTGCTAATGATGCAACTAAACTTTGGCCCAAGCCTCCAAAAATACTTCAGTGAAAAACAATCTGGTACAGAGATTTGAAGCAAGTAGCTTTAAAAAAAATATTCTTTCTTTCAAAGTGGATGAAAAACAGTATCTGCTGGCAGGAAAGAAAAGGAATTAGGCAAACAGCATGGCAATCAAAGTTGATTTAGAGCTGTAGTGTTTGAAGAGACCTGGAATATCTTACAGCCCAACATTCCACCTCAAGCCAACGCCCTACTTCCACTTGACACAGAAAGAGTCTAACAAAAGATCTTCAGAGACCCGCACTGACAAACCAATGATGATCTCATTATACAGTCATACCCCCTTACCTCAGCCTGCGCTTCCTTGAACGAGACACAGAGCGACTTCGGGATCGAGACTTCGAAAACGAACGAGAACGAGATCTTGATGCAGATCTTGATCGAGAAGAGCGAGATCCAGACTTAGATTTGTTTGTTTTTGACATCTCTGAAGAAAGGGTCACTTTTCAATTATACCTAAGAATCAAACAAATGAGTGAGCCTCTTTGCAAACCCGAACTTCTGTGAACACTTAGAAACAAAAAAGATGAAATGACTCTTTTAGAGAGGAGGGAGAGGGTGAGTTGTATGGAGAGTAACATGGAAATTCATAATACCATATGTAAAATAGATAGCCAATGGAAATCTCTATATGACTCATGGAACTCAAACAGGGACTCAGTGATAATCTGGAAGGGTGGGAGGGGGAGGGAGATGGGAAAGAGGTTCAGGATGGAGGGGACACGGGTGTACCAATGGCTAATTCTTATTGATGTATTTACAGAAAACCACAAAATTCTGTAAAGCATTTATCCTTCAATTACAAAAATAAATTAAAAACAAACCAAAAAAAAAAAAAAACCCACTCCTTGCCCTTTTACCAAGAAGGATTTCTAAGCAGTACAATCCCAAACATACCATCCCATAGCAGCCAATTCTCACTGTAATTCTCATTGGAGAACACCATGAAACAGACAACAATGAAGCAAGCTATTGATAATCTGGGGTGTGTAGTCTTTTCTCAACAGACAAGTTTTGCCAACTAAGTTAACTGTTAATACAAGTAATGAGATGACCTAAGACAGGGTTTTCCCAGTCCTCACAGGAGAAACTCTATGCAATGGCATCTTGGTTATAGAGTAGGTGGCACTTCGGACTATTTATTTCCCTACTTCCTGGACCTTGAAGCCATGAGGCATATCCTTAATATTTACTTCAAAGGAAAAGGTTTAAAACGGTAAGAGACTATTCTCAAATACTATAATGCCACAACAGGATGTAGTACATCATGTAAAATACAGGACATTAATTCATAAACACAGGAATAAAGTAATTTATAAGGAGAAGAACCATTAACTTTCTTTTAGCCTGTCACTACTCAAGAGCCAACCTTCTTTCGGGATCATCTTTCCCATGAAAAAAAAAAACACAAAATTGTCTTTTTTTTAAAGATCATAAAGCTAGTTAATAGCCAAACCAGATAAGAACTATAGGACCTAATTCTGTCACATCTCACTGCTTAACAAAAGATTCTTTATATGAAGGGAAAATAATAACTGATGAACATTTCACCCTTCTCTCTCAGATTTTTTTGTTATTCAGATCCCTGCTCAAAAGCTACCTATCCAGAGGCTTGCCCTGGTCACCCAATGGTCAAAAGCCATTTTCTAGGTATAGTCCAATGCCTTGTTATGCTCTTCAGAGCATTCAATCTAGGACTTGAAACTTATTTACTTTGCACTTGTTTATTTTGCTTTTCCTCCTGTACCCAAGTAGAATGCAAGCTCCCACTGGCATAAATCTTTTACTGATGGATCCTCAATGCCCAGAACAGCAGACACTTAAACAACATTTTTATTAACTTTTCCTCAAGGAGAGTATCATTACATCCATTTTTACAGATGAGGATACTGAGCACATAAAAGAAGGTAACTAACTTGCCCAAGGCGCACAGCTTTAAGTGGCAGGGCTGGGATTTGAACCCAGGTGAGCTGGCTCCAAACTAGTGTTCTTTAACTACCATTGTATTATAGGGTCTTGCCAGAGACTTGTGGGACGAATAAATGACTCCAAGTCTCCACTCTTATGGAGTTCAGGATCTGGTAAAGAGAGCAAGACAGAGACAAATGGAAAGGCAGTATTTGTTTATAATTACTATATTCAAGTATTAGATTTGAATTTTAAGAACTTTTGGAAAGCCAAAGAAGTCCAGGAAGCTTCTACAGCTCCAGTTCACAGGGATTATAACCATAATAATCTCAAGAGACATGATTTAGAAGAGGACTGAGAAACATCTAGGAAGCCAAAGACAAAGGGTGATGAGTAAGAGATTGCTAAATGAGGATACCAAAGGCCTACATCTAGATCCTGCCAAAAGGATCAAACTGTTACATGTTCTAGCAAGGTCAAAGATGTTCAGTTTGGAGCCAATTTTCGCCAGCAGTGTCACTGTACAAAGCCAGGGTGGAAGGATGGGTTATTTGGGGATATAGGGTGGAGGTGTAACAAGCAACTTATAGAAACTGAATACTGAAAACACATTGTTTTTCTGGTTGGCCTTCAGTATTTTGGAGATTCTTTGGGTTCATTCCTACTCAATGGCTTTTTTCTGTTACAAGTCTAGGGATATCTCTGCCTAGTAACTTCTCTGTCCAATTTCCAATTTTAGCTTAGGCTAGAAAATAAAAATCCTTTAGCTCACTTTTACACAACAGGTGGACAATATCAGACTTTAAAAGAAAAGGGAGGGAAGTCCTTGGTGATCCAGTGGTTAGGACTCTGTACTTTTCACTGCTAAGAGTGCAGGTTCAATCACTGGTCACGGAACTAAGATCCTGCAAGTCGTGCTACGTGGCCAAAAACAAAAATTAAAAAAGAAAGAAAGAAAAAAGGAGATAGGGGAACAAGTTAGTAAAGCAGGAAATATTCATTTCCACTCTCAGACACTGGAAAATTAAGACATTTGCATTAACAGGAAGAGAAAGCTGTCACTTAAATACAAATAGAGCTAAGTTTAACAGTTTCATATGTATTAAACTTACCAGAGTTGACAAGTATATTCAAGAGTCACTTACTGTGACACCACCTTCACTTTCATAATTCCTTTAATGTGAGCTGAAATTAAAACACCACTACCCCTGAGAGTTAAGAGGAATAACTCTGGATGATACAAAACCAGAACTGGAAATAGATCAAATGAATACCTTAACTCATTCAAGAGAACTCTTGAAAGTGGACAATGATAAATTAAAACAGACTTGGTCTTTGCCTCCATGGAACTTATAATCTAGAGTTGCAGATAGACAATAAAACAAGTGAGCAAGCAAAAACGTAATTCTGGCAAGTACTAGGAAGGTGGCAAAAAAAAGCATCAGTTCAGTTCAGTTCAGTCACTCATGGGCAAATTTATAAAGTGTGGTAGCAAGAGACTTGGGTTCAACCCCTGGGTCGGGAAGGTCCCCTAGAGTAAGATATGGCAACCTACCCCAGTATTCTTGAGGAAAATTTCATTGAAAGAGGAGCTTGGCGAGCTACAGTCTCCGGGGTCATGAAGAGTCTAACGTTAACTGAGAATACATGCAGAGTGACTTATTCAGGTAGGACGGTCCAGAGACAGCAGTTAAGCTGTCACCTGAAGACTATGAAAGAACAAGTCACATAAAAAAGGGAAAGATCCAAAAGATTGAGAAGTCTTTTCTCTTGATATACATAAACGATATAAAACACAAATATTTTAGTGTAAGGCAGGGACAACCATATCTAAAGCTATCTGATCAAATTACTAAAATTCATTCAAAACAACTATCAGTTTTAATTTTGAAAACTTTTTAAATGTCACTGCCATTACACATAGATTTTTCCATTTCTAACATTTCTTCCATGTCTATGCTCTAAAAATATTATGGAGAGTGAGACAGACAAATACCACCTTGGAAAACAACTTAGCACCTTTTGCATGTTACAAGCATTTAGCATTTGGTTTCTGTTCTAATTAAAACTTCTTCCAAAGGAGATTTTGTTTCTTCAGCAATGCCTACTCTTCTTTAACATGAAGTTTCATTTAGAGTAAGACAGCCATGTTCCCACACCAGCTAAAATATAAAAGAATCCAACTATTGAACAAGTAGTGATCAGCACGCTAGAAGGCAGAAACATGGGACACAGTTCCTAAACTCCTAAGTTAAGGGCTGGTATGATCCAAATATCCTCGAACTTTCCAAGATCTTTCAGATGACGAGGTTTCCTATCCACGTCATCACCCTATTTGCCACAGAATCAAGTCCGGTTTGTCCTCCCTTCACTGGGATACTGAAAACTATTTAGACACTATTCATGCATCCTAAGACTGCTCATTCTGGCAGCCACACCACATGCTGATTCAGAGTGAGATGAGTCACTAAGGCCCTCAAGTTCTTTCTCATAAACCTCCTCAGCTGCAAAATGTCCTCCTCCTCCATCTTGTACTGACACTACTGTTGTTCTATGCCCCCCTCTTTTCAATTTAAAACCCAGATGCAGAATTCAAACAGCCTTCTGAAATCATTTCAGATACAATCCTGTCACTTGGAGCAACGGTTTATCTTTCAAACTGTTTTGTAGAGCCACCTGAGAGGACAGTTTCCAGACCAATCACTCTTTTTGAAACACAAGCATTCACCACCAAACCACTTGTCTCTGGAAGAACAGATACATGTTACTTAAAGCAAAAATCTTAAGGTATAGAATTACATGGCTTCATATCATTAAAAACACAGATTTTGAGACTTCCCTAGTGGTCCAGTGGCTAAGATTCCATGCTCGCAATGCAGGGGACCTAGGTTTGATCCCTAGTCAGAGACTACATCTCATTATGCCGCAACTAAGACCCAGCACCGCCAAATAAAAAATTTTTTTAATGAAGATTCTGTTTTACCTCCAAGCAAAAAGAGTAATATTGACAGCAAGGGCCAAAGAAAGCTTCTCTACATTAAAGACTCTCAAAGATAAGAAAGAATTCAATTATTCCTTCCCCCTCCTCATGCTAGATTGTTAAGTTTCTTCTTAAGTGTCCTTAGTGATTATGCCAGCATTGTGCTTGGCACATCCTGGGAGTATTTAATACTGTTTGCCCCATGTTTGGAACACTGTGGATAGGTTTCACTGGGCAGGAGACTGAGTTCCTAGTACTAAGCAGTGCCAAATATAGCCTCTCAATAGGCTGCCCTAGAGCTTCAACCTTCACAGCCCTAAACGGTCAAGCTACATATAAACCATGCAACTACTCTTCAATCCATAAATACTAGGTTTATATTCCAAAAGATCCTTCTCAGAAAAGATTTAACTGCTTATTTTCTTTCACAGAAAGATTTACTACTAATCAAGCAAACAAAAATGGAAGGCAAACATACTATAACCTGAAAACAAAACAAGAATGTAAAACAGGCCTGTAGCCCTCCTAGTATGTAAAACCAATTCAGAACCAAGTCCTTTAAAGCTCTCTGAACCCATGAAAGGATGTCGGAATTGTGTTGGGCCAGGGAACTAATGTACATGATTAATAGATTGCTCTCTGAATATCTGTATCTGTTTTCAACGACTCCACTGCCGTACTTAATGTCTGTACAGGCCTTTGCTGGGCAAACCACTTTTTTCCCTTCTCTCATTTCCATTAATATCAAACTTACTACCTCACAGCATATTCCATTTAATCGAGAATCTTGTGTACCTTAAAGAGCACATTCAGCATTTCTCATCTCATCTCTCACTTCAGTATCCACATACAACCAATCTGAAATCAAACAAAGTACTGGTATTCTGATGAACACCAACCTCTTTTAGCACCACCTGCTTTCCCTGCAGCAATTAACCATGCACAGTTGTCTCTCGTTTTAAGTTATGAGAATATATTAGTATCATGAGACTTACATCACTAATTCTCACTCCAAGGACTCACAACTAACACAAGAAAGGAGTGTTTCAATGGAACATTTACTTTAATCTGCTTAATTTAGGTCACAGGACACAAACAAGACATAAGCCTAGAGAATTTCAGGATAGGATCAATAAGCACCACCCTCTAAAAGTAAACCAAGTCAAAACAATGGATAAAAACAATCACCTGTGGAAATCTTTCCAAGAAATAGCTTTCCAAATAGAAATGCAAAAATCTTGGCATAAGACCTAGAATCCTTTTAAGTCTCTAATTTTAAGATGTAAAACTCCATAAGATACACACTATTACATGAGTTTATAAAAAAACAAGTTTCTAGTAATGAATGAATACGGATAGGAAACTGAAACATGGGAATCTGCATCTTCTTGTAGTTCAGAGAAAGAAAAGGCTATGCTTTAATGACCCATACCATATATACATACGTTTAGGCCAAGCCAGCCTCTTAAGAAATCTGTATGCAGGTCAGGAAGCAATAGTTAGAACTGGACATGGAACAACAGACTGGTTCCAAATAGGAAAAGGAGTACGTCAAGGCTGTATATTGTCACCCTGCTTATTTAACTTCTATGCAGAGTACATCATGAGAAACGCTGGACTGGAAGAAACACAAGCTGGAATCAAGATTGCCGGGAGAAATATCAATAACCTCAGATATGCAGATGACACCACCCTTATGGCAGAAAGTGAAGAGGAGCTAAAAAGCCTCTTGATGAAAGTGAAAGAGGAGAATGAAAAAGTTGGCTTAAAGCTCAACATTCAGAAAACAAAGATCATGGCATCTGGTCCCATCACTTCATGGGAAATAGATGGGGAAACAGTAGAAACAGTGTCAGACTTTATTTTTGGGGGCTCCAAAATCACTGCAGATGGTGACTGCAGCCATGAAATTAAAAGACGCTTACTCCTTGGAAGAAAAGTTATGACCAACCTAGATAG
>SJXQ01005602.1:88905-148501 GCA_006408695.1 Aepyceros melampus | reverse complement strand
GGGCTCCAAAATCACTGCAGATGGTGATTGCAGCCATGAAATTAAAAGACGCTTACTCCTTGGAAGTAAAGTTATGACCAACCTAGGTAGCATATTAAAAAGCAGAGATGTTACTTTGCCAACAAAGGTCCGTCTAGTTAAGGCTATGGTTTTTCCTGTAGTCATGTATGTATGGATGTAAGAGTTGGACTGTGAAGAAAGGTGAGCGCCAAAGATTTGATGCTTTTGAACTGTGGTGTTGGAGAAGACTCCTGAGAGCCCCTCGGACTGCAAGGAGATCCAACCAGTCCATCCTAAAGGAGATCAGTCCTAGGTGTTCTTTGGAAGGACTGATGCTAAAGCTGAAACTCCAATACTTGGCCACCTCATGTGAAGAGTTGACTCATTGGAAAAGACCCTGATGCTGGGAAGGGTTGAGGGCAGGAGGAGAAGAGGACAACAGAGTATGAGATGGCTGAATGGCATCACCGATTTGATGGACATGAATTTGAGTGAACTCTGGGAGTTGGTGATGGACAGAGAGGCCTGGCATGCTCCAAAGAGTCAGACACGACTGAGCGACTGAAATGAACTGAACTGAACTGAAGCAGAGCTATGTTTCTTTTGGAAGCTCTAGGGGAGAGTTCACTTCTTTACTTTCTTCAGCTTTTAGAGACCTCTTGGAATTCCTGCATCCTGGCCCCTTCCTCCAGTTCACAGCCCATTACTCCAACCTCTGTTCATTCTTGTATTTGTTCTCAGTCTCTGATGCTTCTGACTCACTCTCATAAGGATCCTTGTGATCACATTTTGGACCATCCATATGACCCAGGATAATCTCATTTTAAGACCTTTAACTTAATCACATCTGTAAAGTCTTTTTTGTTTTTGTCATGTAGGGGAACTTAATCCCAGTTTGCGGGA
The DNA here is from genome assembly GCA_006408695.1 of Aepyceros melampus. NCBI lineage: Eukaryota > Metazoa > Chordata > Mammalia > Artiodactyla > Bovidae > Aepyceros > Aepyceros melampus. The sequence continues at coordinate 147,598 of SJXQ01005602.1, read as the reverse complement.
TTACAACATGAATGCCTTCAGGTAGAGGAGGAGTTCGTTATTCTGTCTTCTATAGCTTGGGAGAGGGAGAGGGTGGGATGATTTGGGAGAATGGCATTGAAACATGTATAGTATCATATAAGATATGAATCACCAGTCTAGGTTTGATGCAGGGTGCAAGATGCTTGGGCTGGTGCACTGGGATGACCTGGAGGGGTGGTGTGCAGGAGGAGGTGAGAGGGGGTTTGGGACTGGGAACACATGTACACCCGTGGCGGATTCATGTTGATGTGTGGCAAAACCAATACAATATTGTAAAATTAAAAAAAAAAGTGCAGGAGATGTCTATGGGTTTCCAAGTACTTGTGGGACCATAAGAGCTGCATGTTTAGAATATAAATGAAAATTGTGTTCTTTTGTATCCATAAAAACTGCAGAGGATGGCCAAATTCCTTTCCTCACTCCTAGCTGCAGATCATTTTATCATGAAGATTGATAACCATTGCAGTTTTATCCTATATGTTTTAGGGTACTATTATTATCCACATTGAAAAACCTAATTAACTCTTCAGTTTCTCTGCACTGTTTTCATACATAGCTGGGCTACCCAGCTTTGTATGTATGTGTGTATGTGTGTGTGTGTGTGTGTGTGTGTGTATAAAGACAAAGCAAGAAAACACGATTTAATTGCTTAGACTTTTTTTTTTTTTTCTGGTTAAGTAATTGAAAGGTTGTTGCTAAATCATGAAAGACATGAGTATTCGTGGCTTCTGGAGGAGAATTCAATCTGGGGCCAGAGACGAGTCTTGATTGCTCAGAGCTTTTGTGTAATCAAGTTTTATTAAAGTATAAAAGAGATGAAGAAAACTGTTAAGTAATTGAAAGGTTGTTGCTAAACCATGAAAGACATGAGTATTCTTGGCTTCTAGAGGAGAATTCAATCTGGGGCCAGAGACGAGACTTGATTGCTCAGAGCTTTTGTGTAATCAAGTTTTATTAAAGTATAAAAGAGATGAAGAAAGCTTCTGATATATACATCAGACAGGGGCAGAAAGAGTGCCCCCTCACTAGTGTTATCAATGGAGTTATATACTTTTTAATTAGTTATTACAATGAATCAAAAGAATGTCTGGAGGTTGTAAAGATCTTACTAGACCCACTCTCATAATTTACATTTAAGATAACAGGATTAGCCAGAAGGATTTTTCCAGAAACTGTCCTCAAGCAGGATACACTGTTGTTATATAATCCTTAGTACAGAGTTTAAACTGAGTTGTTTGTTGTGTTTCTCTTACCTTGGGCATGGGGTATCTCTTCACGGCTGCTCCAGCAAAGCACAGCCGCTGCTCCTTACCTAGGATGAAGGGTATCTCCTCACTGCCGCCCTTCCTGACCTTCAACATGGGATAGTTCCTCTAGGCCCTCCTGTGCCAGTTCAGCCACTGCTTAAGGTCCATCTAGTCAAGGCTATGGTTTTTCCTGTGGTCATGTATGGATGTGAGAGTTGGACTGTGAAGAAGGCTGAGCGCCAAAGAATTGATGCTTTTGAACTGTGGTGTTGGAGAAGACTCTCAAGTCCCTTGGACTACAAGGAGATCCAACCAGTCCATTCTGAAGGAGATCAGCCCTGGGATTTCTTTGGAAGGAATGATGCTAAAGCTGAAACTCCAGTACTCTGGCCACCTTATGCGAAGAGTTGACTCATTGGAAAAGACTCTGATGCTTGGAGGGATTGGGGGCAGGAGAAGAAGGGGATGACAGAGGATGAGATGGCTGGATGGCATCAAGGACTCGATGGACGCAAGTGTGAGTGAACTCCAGGAGTTGGTGATGGACAGGGAGGCCTGGTGTGCTGCGATTCATGGGGTCGCAAAGAGTTGGACATGAGTGAGTGACTGAACGGAACTGATGCAGCTCATGGGATCTTAGTTCCCCAACTAGGGATTGAACCCGGGCCCTCAGCAGAGACAGTGTGTAGTCCTAACCACTGGACCACCAGGGAAGTCCCCATAGTAATAATTCAAAGAAAAAATATCTATCTAAAAGTCGGGGGAATACAGAGTTGAAACCTAGAAGTTAGTATACAGTCTACAGACCAATATAGAGATTTTTGTCCTGCTCTGGGGGTTGGGGGTTCATATGTGAGTACTCAATTGCCCAGTTATGTCCAACTCTTTAGACCTGCAGCCCACCAGGCCCTCTGTCCAGGGGATTATCCAGGCAAAATACTGGAGTGGACTGCCATTTCCTTCTTCAGGGAGATCTTCTTGATCCAGGGATCGAACCCTCATCTCTTGCATTGGTAGGCAGATCCTTTACCACTAAGCCACCCAGGAAGCCGCCAGGTTGGGGGCAGGGGTGTGACATTTATTTGTATCTAGCAATTTAAGGTTTCCTGGATACCTGTGTTGACAATAGGGGGAAGTATTTTATACTGGAATTATCCTGAACAACCAGGACTCATCACTTACTCAAGCAGGACAATTCGGCTACCCTGATTTGATGGACTTACTATTTAGGACTGTCTGGAGAGCTTCATGGGCTGCCATCTACGAGGTTGTACAGAGTTGAACATGAATCAAGCGACTTAGCAGCAGCAGTAGCAGCAGCTTCTCTTGCTTTATTTGGAGTATGTTCATCAAAGATCCTTCTCACTTGAAGTTTGGTCTCTGGATGGACCTGCCTATCAGAAAACAACCTAGACAAATACTGGCTTTCCTAATAAATACATATCCATCAGAAATTGATTCTCTGGCACTTTATCAATAACACCTGTGCCAAACAAGGAGCTATGAACCTTCAGCATTATCTCACTTTATATACACAAAACTCATTAATCCTACATTCTTTACCTGTTTTACTGAAGAGCAAACCAGGATTTATGGAGTTAGGTAATTTGCCCCCAAAGTTCTACAGCTAGTTAAGTCCAAAATTCAAACACATCTTTCCAACATTGTGCTAGTGATTCACCGTTAGCACACAGGATACCCCCATGTTGTATTCCATCAATCAGCTTTTTGTGAATCTGATCAGCTTAAAAATAACAAAACTCTGTTTCTGAAGCATAATTATCTCTTAAAATATCTGGTTCAGAAACCAGCAAAACTGAAATGCTTAACTAAAGCAGCCAACAGTTCTCTTCCCCCACCCCTATCTGCTAACTCACATGCAAAAAATAGAAACAGGCTCTGCCTGAAACATGTCTGCCCAAGATAGCAGAAATGTTTCTGCTGTGGATGACTTTAGAAGTCCAAACTAGGAAAGTCATAGCCAGCTGTAGAGAACAAAGAGCTTCATGTAACAAGAGACTAATAAGAAACATTCCAAAGCAGCCACACCATTTTACTTCCCCATCAGCAGTGTATGAGGGTTCCAATCTCTCTCCATCTCCAACACTAACTGTCTTTTTATTAATGAGCTATAAGACTTCATAAGTTATGGATGCATGCATGCCTGCTAAGTTGCTTCAGTTGAGTCCAACTCTGTGTCACCCTATGGACTGCAGCCTGCCAAGCTCCTCTGTCCATGGGATTCTCCAGGCAAGAATACTGGAGTGGGTTGCCGTGCCCTCCTCCAGGGGATCTTCCCAACCCAGGGATCAAACTCGAGTCTTTTACATCTCCTGCATTGGCAGGCGAGTTCTTTAACCATTGGTGTCACCTGGGAATCCCAAATTATGGTAACAGGTATATTAGACATATACTTTGCAAAAAGTTTCTCCCAATTTGTAGGTTGTCCTTCTATTTTCTTGACATAGACCTTTAAAGAAAAGAGCTTTTGTTTGGTTCTCTCTAAAGTCCAATTTATCTTATTTGTCCTTTTGTTCCTTGTGCTTTTGGTGTCATATTTAAGAATGGTTTGCCCAAGGTCACAAAGATTTATTCCTAGGTTTTCTTCAAAGAGTTTTATAGTATTAGCTCCTCCATTTAAGTCCATAATCCATTCTGATTTAAATTTTATGTTACAGTGTGACATAAGGATCCCATTTCACTTTTTTGCATATGGATATACAGACGTCTTAATACTATTTGTTGAAGAGACTCCTCTTATCCTACTGAAATGTACTGGCCATCTTTGTCAAAAATTAACTCACCATAAATGAATAAATTTCTGTACCTTCAATTTTATTCCATTGACCCGTATGTCTATCCTTATGACAGTCTTAATGTAGCTTTGTAGATATTCTGAAATCAGAAAAGCACAGGTTTTCCAACCTCCTCCTGCTCAGAGAATTTTGGCTATTCTGAGTCCCTTACATTTTCAGATAATTTTAGCATCTGCACATCAATTTCTGCAAAAAAAAAAAAAAAAACCAAACAGCTGAGATTTTTGTCAAAGACAAAATGTTTTGAATCTGTAGATCAGTTTGGAGAGAACTGTCATCTTCACAACATTAAGTCTTCCAACTTGTGAACGCAGGATGTCTTTCTACAGGCTTTGTAGTTTTTTTCAGAGTACAAATTTTGTGCTCATTTTGTTAAATTCATCCCTAAAAATTTTACTCTTTTTGATGCTACTGGAAATGAACTGTTTTCCTATTTCATTCTGACTGTTCATTGCTGCGTATGCTTAGTCACTCAGTCATGTCCAACTCTTTTATGACCTCACGGACTGTAGTCTGCCAGGCTCCTCTGTCCATGGGGATTCTCCAGGCAAGAATCCTGGAGTGGGTTATCATGCCCTTATCCAGGGAATCTTCCCAACCCAGGGATCGAACTCAGATCTCTCTCAATGCAGGTGGATACTTTATCATCTGAGCCACTGGGGAAGCAGTCATTAGTATATAGAAATACAATTCATTTTTGTATACTCATCTTGTATCCTTTAACATTACTGAATCCATGTATTAGTTCTACTAGCTTTCAATGGATTCCTTAAGATTTTCTACATAAGATCATATCATCTGCAAAGGAGATAGTTTTACTTCTTCCTCTGCTGAGTTAGATGACTTTTATTTCATTTTAATGCCTAATTGCCCTGGTTAGAACCTCTGGTACAATGCTGAACAGAAATGAAGTGGACATTCTTCTGTTGTTCCTGAACTTAGGGCAAAAACACTGTATTCTTTTCACCTTTAAGTACAATGATACCTGTAAGGTTTTTCTCACAGATGTCTATTATTGGATTGAGGAAGTTCCTTTCATTCCTAGTTCATTAAATACTTTTATTATGAAAAACTGTTGGATTTTTTTTTAATGCATGTTTGTACTGTATTTATTGAGATGATGAAGTGGTTGTAGTCCTTTATGTTACTGTAGTATACTGATTTTCAACAGTTACCACCCAACACTGCTTTTACAATAGGCCTTAAAATTAGTCTTTATCCTATTTATGGATCTCTAACATAACTTAATAGAACAGACTGACCCCATATGGGCCTCCACTCCCTGTCCCTTGCCCCAGGAACTGCTATCTCTGCTCTTGCTAGAGGACAGCACTTTTCCAGATAGATGGCTCTACATTTGGTACTGCTGCTAACCAATTAACAATTCAGGACAGCAAACCAAAGAGGCTACAAAATTAACTGATCAGAGATCATGTCTGACTTGTTCTCCCTTTCATGCACAGCAACTGGCCACGGAGTGGACACTCAGTATGTGCTAACAAACAGGCTTGTTTCACACTTCCTCTTCCTTCTCCACTCTCTTTATCACACAAGCAGGAATAATAAAAGGTCAGTTCACCAAATATTAACATTTCAATCCAAGAATAAAATTAAGTATGTACCACAGTCCTAATAACTACTGCTAAACTAGAAGCTGAGCTTATTCCTCAGAGGTCAAACTGACCTCAGTCTTTAGCAGACATTCACATTTCAATTTGGAGAAGAAATGGCAACCCACTCCAGTGTTCTTGCCTGGAGAATCCCAGGGATGGGGGAGCCTCGTGGGCAGCCGTCTACGGGGTCGCACAGAGTCAGACACGACATTTCAATTAATAGTGCCAGGTCAGAGTGAAACTTCACTGCCAGCAAGTCCAGTCAAGACAGCCCTGCTCTCAACAGTCACTAAAGGCAAGATGTAGAAAATTCTTGAACAAACTAAAATTTAAAAAAGACAGATCCAAAAATCAGCCAAGAAAGAAACTCACAGCTCATAAAGGGTTGTAGGCAAAGGACTGGGCCTGACTGTGTGCTCTGTGTGCCTCTGGACAGGTGCAGCAAAGCAGAGCTCAGGTGACGTATCAAATGTGTTTACTATTTTATGCTCTCCTCTGGAGATTCTCCTCTCCTGAGTAAAAGAGGGAAAGAGAATCAAGAGCAGCTATGGGTCTAGGGTAACACTTTCCCAAGACTGCACACCCCACTCCTAAATCCCTAAAGAAATCTAAGTGCAGAGACACCTTCCTGACATTTACTCTATTAAACAGCTCTCTTGAATTATTAAATAAACCTACAAATATAATACTAATTTCAATTCTGAGGTCTTAAAATTTACAGAGGCAAATATCCACATATGCATTGAGCACCTTTCTAAAAGGAGAGAAGGGTCCTTTGCAGAAGGGCAGTTTTATTGCTGAAACAATTTAATGATAGAATAAAAGGTTTGCCCACGCCTATATTACAAAATCAAAGTTATTCTGGAGTGCAGTACTAAAATTCTTTAACTTTTTTACATTATACTCTATGTAATTTGGTAGAACATGTTTTTAAAATGTGTGAACATGTAGGTGAGTGAAAGTCACTCAGTTGTGTCCGACTCTTTGCGACCTCATGGAATTCTCCAGGCCAGAATAGTGGAGTGGGTAGCCGTTCCCTTCTTCAAGGAATCTTCCCAACCCAGGGATCGAACCCAAGTCTTCCTCACTGCAGGCGGATTCTTTCTCAGCTGAGCCACAAGGGAAGCCCCAATGTATTAGGCACAGATATACATATAAAACATATCTACATAAGCACATGTAGCAAACTATTAACAGTGGTTACCTCTGGAACGGAAAGGAAGACATGAAGAGGAAGGGGGCAGGAAAAGGGAAAGACATGAAATGGGGCAGACAGGATGGGAGCACATGCTTCTTATTTTACATATAAATTTTTTTAGCTAGTAAATTTACAGGTGACTTCCCCCTACCAGTCTTTTTTTAAAAGTTGTTAATAACATTCATAGAGTTAATGGTGTTGATTCTCTTATGTGGAATCAAACATCTACCTACTTTCTTCGTAGATATTTTAAAAATCTGGACAAGTAATTTCCACATAATTCTAAACAAATAAAACTGCACTTTAATGATTCAAAGTCCATTCTGAGGAAAACTTTACTACAATGGAATTTTTTTCCTCTTTTATTACTTAACAGAAGGCTAAGAAAGGCCAGCCTAATAGCCAATCGGGCTCTATTTTTTCTTTAATATTTTTATTATGGAGGTATTGAGTCAAACATACACAAAAGTAGAAAAAAATAGTGTAAGGAACCCAAATGCATCCATCATCCAGCTTAAAAAAAATTATCAACTCTTTGCAGGTGGGCTCAATACATGATCAAAATCCAAATTAGTCTAAGTGGATATAGCCAGTCTCTGCAGCTATTTCCCCAAGTATATGAGCTCACTCACTCACTCAGCATCAGACTCTCTATGCCCCCGTGGACTATAGTTCGCCAGGCTCCTCTGTCCATGGGATTATTCCAGCAAGAATACTAGAGTGGGTTGACATTTTCTCCTCCAAGTAGTCTTCCCAACCCAAGAATCGAAACCTCAAATCCTGCATTGCCAAGTGGATTGTGTACCAATAAGCCACCTGGGAAGCCCCTATTTTCCCATACCTTTTCCGTTAAAAAAAAGAGAGAGAGAGAGAGAATCCTTCCATTAAGAAATCCAGACGTGTGGCAGTTCCCTGGTGGTCTAGCGTTAGGATTTGCCACTTTCACTGTGGAGGCCCAAGTTCAATCTCTGGTCATGGAACAGAGAATCTGCAAGCCTGCATGGCAGGAGGGAAAACAAACCCAGGCATGCAAGGAGAGGACCCAAAAGGTTCATATCTATATGCTGCTCTGTGTGCGCTCTGAAAATAAGTCTAAAAAGGGGATCATTTATATCAGCAAATAACAATGACTGTGATTTCAGTCCAAACACATTTAAAGTAAATTCCAAAATGCAACCTTAAACTGCCTGCTAATTACAGGACATGAGTAGTCCAAAATACCACTGTGGGTTGTTTCATCAGCTTGTTTTAAGAAGTATGACTACCTCATAACAAGTGAGCAATTATGATGAGAGGAAGAAAATATACATTAATAAACCACATTTTTGGGTTAACAAGGCAAAAAAGCTAAAGCTTCTAATTCTGCAGAGTCCAAAATTCACATAAAAACTGTCAGCTCACTTCAACTGTTTATTTGGCATTTGGAGAAATTATTTTTACAGGTAATTTTTTTACCAATGTGCTTTTATCTTAGCCTTACTGTCAACTTCTTGAAAATAACCTTTCGTTAATAATAGCATATATTTTAGTTTACTTATGCTAACAATGGACCTGTTTACAGAACAAATTCTCAACTATTCTTCTTAATGGCTGTTGTCAGGCTGGAAAGAATTCAGAGGAGAAACCAGCTCTGGAAAACTTCACAGGAAAAACTCAGCACAGGGGCCCCTTTGTGTTCACAAACTAGAGGGTTCAGGGACAGCTGGTAAAGCACATGCCCTCAGAGAAATAGCATCTGGCCTTTGGTTCTTATGACAAGTAACTGCAGCAAAAGGCCCAACTCTGTTGTGTGTTTTCACTACTTAAAAAAAAAAAAAAAGTAATTTGGTTATCCATGGACACACATAATTTTTCAAAGTGAAAATTAGAAAAATTTCCTTAATGCTTAAGAAGCATTAAGAACGCTTCCCTGAGGGTAACCTCTGAAGTAGTTTAAAAGTGTTATCAATTAAGGAATGGAAAGCCTGACATAAACACACACATGGATAATTTATCAAGAATACTGCCAATGTGGGAAGTTCTAGCCAGGTGGATTAGCCAGCGCTTATTCACAAAGGTTCAATTCCAAGTCCTCCAAAAGTCAATCTCTATCCCTCCCTTTCCAGCCCTAATATCTTTGGACAGCAAACAGGAGCGCTGCATTATTTAATCGCTTAGAAAATTCATAATAAACTGCACAGCAAAACAGAAAAAAAATGATGAGGACCATCTCTTCCAACTTGAGAAAAAGAAGTAATTCCTTTCTAACAGTATAGCTATTTATATTGGATGCTTTGGGCTGCCGAATGCCAAAAAGACCTGTTTTGATGGAGTTCTTTCCAAAAGCCACCAGAAACCTGTGTTCTGTGGGTGGGTGGGACTGCAGGCTCCTGTCTGACCAGCACAGAGCCCATCCTACCTCAGAGACAAGTTTTCTTGACTTCTCTCCTTTTGAGCCCAAGCATCCGTCATCAACTAATAAAACCTATTTACATGTTGCTCCAGCCTATTTGGCTGCTGAAACTGCATTCTTCCCTCTCTTTCACCCCAAAAATATCAAGATTTCTGATCAGGGCAGAATTGATCTTTATTGCCACTGGTGAGCAATGAAAAGCTAAAATAAATCAATAATGGGCAAGTGTTCAGGCACATTAAATGGAGAAACTTAACAAAACTAAACTGACACTTCATCAATAAAATGAGGATTCGGAACAGCTCTGCTGACAAAAAAACCCTCAAATGTTTGCACAAAGTAAGCAGAGCATTCCTCATCCTGACTTTAGCCATTCTAAAAAAGGAATTAAGTGGTGAGGGTTGAAATTTTTGCTTTAAAAAAAAAAAAAGAATGATCCCTCCACTTCCATCCCATCACCTATGAAATTTACTATAGAAGAAATCATTTACGATTCATAACATATTCTACCATTTTAGAAAAACTAGTCCATCTGTCTGAAAATAGCTGATTAGGGACTTGGCTACTTACCTTCCGACTGTACTTCAACTATCACTTGCAAGGGGGCAATCCAACATATACCAGATTCAGGCAGCACCACAATCTCACTTGGGAAAAGGGAGTTTCCAGAGTGAGTCAGGACTCTGCAACAGGTTCCTGTCAGGCTGAGGGATACTGCCACTAGCTTCTTTCCATCACACAGCCAGCAAGAGGTCACATTTCCTTCCAACTCTTCAGAGACTGAATTAAGTTTCTCAGTCTCAAAGACTTGGCAAACTCCACCCATTCCATCTTTCACTTTTTAAAGAAACAGGACCACACTACTTCTCAGTAACTTAGAAAGGTAAGAAAAACGCAATGAGGCAGGAATTTTCCATATCGCACAGAATACAGCATGCTATTATTTCAGGCCTGATTTCCACACAGGAATGAGTTTCATAAATGTTTTTCTTTAACACCAGAGAAAACACTGAAAAATTCAAGATCAGAATGACAAACCTTTACAGGGAAACCCCTTTATTCATTCAAACTGCTATTTCTCCCCCAATGAGAATAAAAACATATGAAGATCTTAAGATCACTGGGATATTATATAATACTCACAGAAGGTAACATAATCAATCAATGCTGGAAAATTCTGAAAACTACACACAAGTAATAAACATAGGTCTTAACCACCAATTTGAAAAAAAAAAAAACTAGTAAAAGAAAATGTGTATGCAAACAATTTTATACATCGATTTCTTCTATTATAAGTATGCCTCCTAGAAGGAATAACAAGTATATGGGGGGTAAATTCAACTTTATTTGCCTGGACTCTGTTTTAAATATATCTTTTATCTAAGAAACGACATAAAAGGAAGTGATCTGGAATAAAAGAGGCGTTCTGGGGGACTTTAAGAAACTAACAATCCGTATAGATTTCACTTTATTCATTTGTTAAAAGTGGTGAATACTGAACATACAACTTCACTTCTGAAGTTTCAGGTTGTAGACTGGGCTTCACAAGCATAAACAGGACATCGCACCAAGTGCTGATTACTGGAAAGGTGAAAACACAAGCGTATCACAATTTTTAAGATTGTTTTGCTTTCTCATTAAGACAAGTTTCACAATCTCTATTTTATAGTTACTTTGTTAAGATTAGTGTATCATTTTCAAAAAAATACCCGTCATTGAAGTTTTCTTATGTGTTACAAACAGGGCTTACAGTTTAATTAATAATAGGGTATCAATAATGGTTCATTAATTGTGACAAACATATCATATTAACGTAAAATGTTAATAGAAGAAATTGGGTATAGGGAATATAAGGACTGTTAAACTGTTTCCCTAACCCTAAAATATCTATGTTGAAGTCCTAACACCAAGTACCCTAGAATGGACCTCATTTGAAGATAGGGTCTTAACAGAGATATGACTGGTGTCCTTATAAATAGGAGAAATCTGGACACAAGAGATTTGCAGAGAGAAGAAGCTATGAAGAGATACAGGGAGAAGATGGCCATCTATCAGCTGGAAGAGATCCTTCCCTCCCAGGTCTCAGAAGGAACAAATCCTGCCAACCTCTTGATTCTGACTTCTAGCCTCCAGATCTGTGGGACGGTTATATTGCTGTTGTTTAAGCCACTCAGTCTGTGCTACTTTGTATGGCAGCCCCAGCAAACCAATACATGAATTCTGTACAATCCTTGCAATTTCCTGTTAATCTTAAACTATTCTCAAACAAAAAGTTCATTAAAAAAGAAAGATAAAGGCAATGGTATCCATATCTCATAATTATAAGAGGATCAAAGCAGACAGGTAATTGGGAAATACCTGCTCAATGGAAAAAGAATCCATTATCTCAATACACAGTAAGCAAACAGCTAGGACTAGAATCCAGGTTTCATTCAGTGTTTTCCATAACATGTTATTCCAAGATAGGGATATAAAGGTGGTGTAAGTGAGAGACCATGCTGAAATAGATTATCAATCTAAATATCAGGTCCCAAATGAACAGAACCCAAGAGAGTCACTTTATAATACTGGGCTAGGTTCTGCAGTAAGCAGTGGCTTTGGCACCAAAAAAATTAATTAGGTTCAAATCTGTGTGCTCCTTAGCTGGACAAGATACTTACTCTCTTCATCTTCCAAACATGGCCTACACCTCATAAGACTGCCACAGGAATTAAAAAGTATACAAAAAGTGTAAATTGCCTGGCATTCAGCAGGTGACTTCACACCTTAAGCTATGTTCAGCTGCAACCCTAGAGTGGTGACAAGGAGATACTTAGAAACATCTCTAAGAGAAAATAGATTTCACCACTGATTCTACTTTTCTGCTAATACATTAGTAAGGAATCAGATATCTTCCTACACAAAACAATAAAGTGTTTTATACTGGCTAAACTGGCACGTGTTGCACTGAAGAGGTGCAGAGAAGCAAGAAAAGGTCAAATTTTAAGGTCCTGACCTTTGAAGAATAAATCCCTTTGCTGATGAACGGTAGCAGGGAAAATCAATAGCAAACTAAGGGGCCATTCATCTGGAACTTACCTCAATGTCCCCAGTGTACATGACTTGTGGTATCTTCTCCTAAAATTTTTTCAATGGGATCTACTAGGCTCAGGACCATCTATGCAACTAACCCTTCATCATTAGAGAAACAGAAAGAAAAGCAGTCAGCAACTTAAATATTACCTTTGATTGACCCCAGAGGCTCCTCTCCTATACCCCGAGGGGAGGGTGATGGCAATTTTTGTTCCTATTTTAAATGTGTTATCACTGGGGAATACAACATTCCTATTTTTTAGAGGAACTCTCAGCTTTTCTAACTTAATAAAGATACTACAGGCTATGTCAACTAATCACCTATGGCCTCCTTCCAGTTCTCATTATGATAAACCTTCTTAAAAACTAAGTTAAACAGCCAATCATAATACAACTATTTTTTTAATGAAATTATTAAGAACTTGGGCTTCCTCCAATTAAAGAAAAAAAAAAAGAGACGACCTTGGACTGAATCAGTGGTACACATTGCAATCAGAGCTTTTAAAAAAGTCCATCATTCCAATCCAAAAGAAGAGAAATGCCCCAAAATGTTCAAACTACTATACAACTGTGCTCAGTTCACATACTAACAAGGTAATGCTCAAAATTCTTCAAGCTAGGCTTCAACAGTATGTGAACCGTGCACTTCCGCATGTACAAGCGGGGTTTAGAAAAGGCAGAAGAATCAGAGGTCAAATTGCCAACATCCACTGGATCACAGAAAAAACAAGGGAATTCCAGAAAAAAGGTCTACTTCTGCCTTCAATGACTATGCTAAAGCCTTTGACTGTGTGGATCACAGCAAATTGTGGAAAATTTAAGAGAAGGGAATACCAGACCACCTTACCTGCCTCCTGTGAAACCTGCATGTAGGTCAAGAAGCAACAGTTACAACAATGGACATGGAACAATGGACTGGTTCCAAACTGGAAAGGAGTACATCAAGGCTGTATACTGTCACTCTGCTTATTTAACATCTATGCAGAGTACATCATGTGAAATGCTGGGCTGGATGAATCACAAGCTGGAATCAAGACTGCCAAGAGAAATATCAATAACCTCAGATATGCAGATGATACCACTCTATGGCAGAAAGTGAAGAAGAACTAAAGACCCTCTTGATGAGGGTGAAAGAAGAGAGTGAAAAATCTGGCTTAAAATTCAACATTCAAAAAACTAGGATCATGGGATCCAGCCCCATCAATTCATGGCAAACAGATATGGAAACAGTGACAGATTTTACTTTCTTGGGCTCCAAAATCACTGCAGATGGTGACTGCAGTCATGAAATTAAAAGATGCTTGCTCCTTGGAAGGAAAGCTATGACAAACCTAGACAGCATGTTAAAATGCAGAGACATCACTTTGCTGACAAAGGTCCGTATGGTCAAAGCTATAGTTTTTCCAAGAGTCATGTACTAATGTGAAAGTTGGACCATAAAGAAGGCTAAGCATCGAAGAATTGATGCTTTTGAACTGTGGTGTTGGAGAAGACTCTTGAGAGTCCCTTGGACTGCAAGGAGATCAAACTAGTCAATTCAAAAGGAAATCAAGCCTGAATATTCATTGGAAGGACTGATGTTGAAGCTGAAGCTCCAATACTTTGGTCACCTGATGTGAAGAGCTCATTCACTGGAAAAGACCCTGATGCTAGGAGAGAATGAAGGCAAGAGGGAGAAAGGGACAAGAGAGGATGAGATGGTTGGATGGCATCACCGATTCAATGGACATGAGTTTGAGCAAATTCAGGGAAACAGTGAAGGACAGAGAAGCCTCGCATGCTGCAGTCCTGGGGGTCGCAAAGAGTCGGACATGACTTAGCAATTGAACAACAAAGATCTATCAAGATACTTTCAGGAAACTGAGAAAGGAATCCTAAACCACTGATTTATGTACACACTTCACAGATTTCAAGGATTAGGTCTCTGGTCTCTCTTATCCCACCATCAGTACATAGACAGCTGCTCCTTACACGGAGTTCTACGTAAAGCTTGGTCTACATTAAGTAAGTCTGTTCACTACTCTCTTAGGAGATAAGCTGTTTGATATCTTTTATAGACATATCGTTACAGGATCAAGTATCTTCCCCAAACAAGTTAATCACATAGAATTTAGAGAGGGGAAAATATGTTTAAATTTATTCCCTTATATGTTACAACTAGTACTGCTTTGAATTATGAGCATTGCAGGGTATCTCAATAATTTATCACTTCCTGCAGAAGTATGAGCCCTAAGAACTAAAGAGTCCCATACACATGTAGCTATCAAGCACCTAAAATGTGGCTGGCCTGAACTGGGATGAGGTATAGATATAAAATACAGGATTTCAAAGACTTAGTACAAAACTCAGAGTGCAAAATGTCTCATTAATTATTTTTATATTAATTATATGTTGAAATGAGACTGTGTTGGATACATTAAATTATATAAAATATATCACTAATTTCATCTGCTTCTTTGTATTTATTACCTTAACATGGCTGCTGGGAAATTTGATATTACGTATGGCTCACACTGGACTTCTCTTGGATGGCACTGTCCTAAAGGACAATGATTATGTCTTTTCAAATGCTCAAGTTTTGAACCTTATTCAGTATTAGTCACTTTTAAATTCATCATTTATTTTTGTAGTTTCTAGTCTTGCTTCACTTCATTCACTCACTTCATTCATCCCTCACTTTCCTGTTGAGGGAAAACCTGATGTCATTTGTTTCTGTATTTTACCAGATAAGTTTAGGGGAGAAAAAAAAAGAGGGGTGTCTTCTTAAACACACACACACACAACTCTACACACAAAAAATGAAAAATAACTTCAAGATCTGCTATCATTCCAGATCTTACCAGTCACCTCAGTCTACAAAAGAAATCAAGAACCCAACCTGCTGCTTTCATCTAAAATGAATTAATTAAGGCACTATCCAAAGTTATCTTAATTTAGAGACCGCTAACTATTCCAAGCCCAGATAGATCCAAACACTCAACCAGAACTCAGTTCAGGGGACTCCCTTGGTGGTCCAGAGGCTAAGACTCTTCAGGATGACTCTTCCAATGCAAGGGGATCAGGTTCAATTCCTTGTCAGGAGAACTAGATCCCACATGCTAAAGATGCCACAACAAAAGATCCTGCATGTGCAACTAAGATCTAGCAAAGCCAAGTAAATATTTTTAAAAAGAAACAAAGAACTCAGTTCAGATACATGTGACCAATGCAACTCCCATCTCTGGCTCATAATGAATAGCTTATTAACTACATAAAGAAATAGGTCTAATTATTTTCTAGAACATCTTGTATTTTTTTTAAAGGAACAAAATCAAATTCATCAGATTTATATGTGAAAGCTCCAGTTTCCCATAATTTCAAGATTCTAAATGATCTGGCCCCTATGCCTACTTCTTCAACATCATCTCAAACCACTCTCTCCCCTTTCAGTCTCTATACTGGAGCCACAAAGGCCTTATTTCTGCTCCTGAACACTTACAGGCATTTATAGTCTCGGCACCTTTATACTCGCCATTCTTGCTACATGAACACACTTCTGCAGTCTACAGCATGGTTGGCTCCTTTCTCATCCTTCAGATCTCAGCTTATTACCCAACTCAAAAAGGTCTCTCTTCCTTAGCATTCTACCTAATGACACGTCATTGTTATTTTTTTCTTTCTTAACACTGCTGCTGCTGCTAAGTCACTTCAGTCGTGTCTGACTCTGTGCAACCTCATAGACGGCAGCCCACCAGGCTCCCCTGTCCCTGGGATTCTCCAGGCAAGAACACTGGAGTGGGGTGCCATTTCCTTCTCCAATGCATGAAAGTGAAAAGTGAAAGTGAAGTCGCTCAGTCCTGTCCAACCCTCAGCAAGCCCATGGACTATAGCCTACCAGACTCCTCTGTCCATGGGATTTTCTAGGCAAGAGTACTGGAGTGGGGTGCCATTTGAAACTATCTTATCTGCCTTCCCAAAGTAGAATGTAAGCTCCCCAAGAACAGGAATCCTGTCTGTCTTGCTCACTGGTGATTATCCCCAGCATAGAGAATAGACACAGTAACAAGCACTCAAGGATACACTGACTGAATGAATCAAAAAACTCAAAAGCAGCTTTAAAAGACTCTAAAAGAATCTTAGAGGGGAAAATCTAGTAGGCTTAATTTTTTAAAGATGCAACTGGCTTCCTATGTAAGGGCCCTGCCTAAGCCCTGCTAGTTTTTGTCTTCCAGTTTCCAGTACTAAAGTCTCTTGAAGAACTGTCACAGTTCCACATAGTGAAAAACAAGAAGTATGGAAATTTCAAGTATATTTTGCTTGCTCAGTCTGGAGAGAGAATAAAGGTTTATTTAAGATGAAATAAAGCACTAATAATAAAATCACTATTTGTACAAGATTAGACAAATAAATGGAACAAAACACAAAGTTTAAAAATATACCCTATTAATACACTCTCAAAAAGGTGACTTTTCAAAACACTATAAAAAAGGATAAATGAATAGTTGAGACAACTGATCAAGGAGTTAATACAAAATGTTAAGAGTCCTTCTTACCATAAACAAAACTAAAATTACAGATATATTAAAGAAATGTAAAAAGCAAGCCACTAAAAAAGAAAATACTACTATTTGATAGATCTAAATATGCTAAAAATATTACCATTAATTTTCTCAAAGATAAAAAAACTATCCATCATAAAAGGACAATAACAATAGAATAGCAGCCAGGCACATCTCTAAATGCTTTATATATATATTCACTTATTTATTACTCCCATTTTACATATGAGGAAACTGTCCACCATCTGAAATACTATTTCACCTGTTTCATTCAGAGAACAAAAGAGAGCTCTTAGAAATTAAAAATATAAGAATACATATCCATCAATTCCACTTCTGGTATTTCCCAAAAAGAACTGAAATCCAGATCTCGAAGAGATGTTAGCACTGTGTTCACTACAGCACTATTACAACAGCAAAGATGGGGAAAAAACCTAAATGTCTGTTAACAGGTAAACAGATAAAGGAAATGTGATAAAGGGAATGGGATACTACTCAGTCTTAAAAAAGAATTCTGCAGTATGTAGCAACACACATGAAGCTCGAAGACATTATGTTAAGTGATATAAGCCAGTCACAGAAAAACAAAAACTGCACGATTCCTTACATGAGGTATCTGATATGAGGTATCTAAAAAAATAAATTTATAAATTCAAAGAGTAGACTTGTTTTGGGAGTGGGAAAAGGGGAAAATGAAAAAAAAAGAAAAGAAAAGAAAAAAGAAAAGGGGGAAATGGCCAGTTACTAATCAATGTGCATCAAGTTTCAGTTAAGAAAGATGAATAAGCTTAAGAGATCTGTTATAGGGAGGCAGAGCAACACACGCCGTGGTGAACGTGTTGCAGGCGTCATGGTCTTCCTCAGTGCGCCGCTCTGGCTGTGGAACCGCATTACCGACCGCTACTGGAGGGTTCAGGAGGTGCTGAAGCACGCGGGGCACTTTCAAGGGAGAAAGAATCGGTGCTACCGGCTGGCCGTCAGGGCTGTGACGCGAGCGTTCGTGCGATGCACGCGAGCCCGCAGTCTGAAGAAAAGAAACCTGCAGACGCTCTGGATTAATCGAATTACAGCTGCCTCCCAGGAACATGGTCTGAAATACCCAGCATTCATCCTCAATTTGATTAAGTGCCAGGTGGAGCTCAACAGGAAAGTACTTGCAGATCTAGCCATCTATGAACCAAAGACTTTTAAATCTTTGGCTGCTTTGTCCAAAAGAAGGCGAGAAGAAGGATTTGTTGCTGCCTTGGGGGATGGGAAGGAGCCTGAAGGAATTTTTTCCAGGGTGGCACAGCACCATTGAGGGGGATGCTGATACCAACGACCCTTTGAGCATCCCCCTGTGAAAGATAATACTAAAATAGGGACTACAAGCATTTGTGTTAATTTATATGTCAGTTACAAGCCGGAGAGAAAAGGACTTGTCTTGCCTCATTGGCACAGGTTCAGAAATCTCACATGGATTGTGTAAATAAAGTTTCTGTGGTGTTTGAAAAAAAAAAAAAAAGATCTGTTATATAATGCTGTACCTATAGTCAATAACAAGTTACTCTACACTTAAAAATCTGCTAAGAGGATAGACTTCACCTTAAGTATTCTTATCACACTAAAAGAAAACCTAAAAATAACTTTTCATCCATGATGCCAGCACATTAAAAGCCTCATGACAGATGAGGAAAAAAGTCGTTTGTGATTTATTGCAAACAGAATCCCTGATTCACATGAGAAAATTTAAAGAACCAACTACTTATTGCCAGTTTCTCCTGGTAGCTGTAGAAAGGCAAAAATTTCTGCAAATGTATGAAGGGCATTTTGTAGGCAATATTTTGTAGGCAGTGAGGCTGTTCAGAGTTATATGAAGAAGCTGGACTGACTAAACAAAAATCTTGCTGAATATAAAAGAAATAGTAAGTATAAATATAAAAATAAAATATATGAACACAAGTGAAAAAAATACAACAAATATTAGAAAACACAACCAAGGAAATCTCCCAAAGAACAAAAAACACAGAGATGGAAATAGTAGGGAAAAAGTTAAAATTAGAGAAGCAGTCCAAAAGATCCAACATCCACTTAATTCCAGAAAGAGAGTAGAGAAAATAAAGGAGAGAAAAATCAAGGACATAATTTCGGAAAATATCCCAGAACTGAGAGATACAAGTTTCAGTCCCTTGCACAGTAGATGAAAACAGCCACACCAAAGACATCATTATGAAACCAGAACACTGGGAATACTGGAAAAAAGAAGTTTCAGAGGTTACAAACAGGTTATATGCAAATGTAACTGACATCTCACCAACAGTAAACGTGAAAGGCAACAGAGCAGTATTTTCAAAATTCTGAAGGAAAATTATTTCCAAACTAGAAATCTACATCTAGCCAAAGTAATGATCAACATAAGGGCAACATAAAGGCGTTTTCAAGACACGTCATATCCAAAAGCTCACCTGTTGTATTCCCCTTTCTCAGGAAGCTAATGGAGACGTGTTCCTTCAAAATAAGACTGTATCAAAAAGGAAAGGGATAGGACACGGGAAAAGATAACAAAACCAGGAGGAAAAATCACTGGAATGATGTTGGGATAACAACATCCCAGCTCCCTAGTTAAAGCACATGCTCAGAATGAAGCAGATCAGAAAATATCTCTAAGATAGAATTGATAATAGAACCAAAATGTTTAAAGATTAAGGAAGATTAACACCTCTGGATAGAGTTTAAGAAAGAAATTAATAAGAAGAACACAGAAACTAAGCAAAACAGACCAGAAAAAGATAAATATTAACAAAAGAGAAAATAACAAGTTGTACAAAGAAAATTAACCACAGCATACAACATGATTTAGCGTGAATAAGCTATACATAACCTTAATATTATTAACAGTGAATACTGCTCCTTAACCAAAATTACATTACAGTCAGAGTGACAATATGGATGTGTGAGGAAGTCAGAGAATTCTACCACTATCCAAGGTAGGAATACATAATGCCCTAAACTGGAAAATCTGTAAGCAGCAAAATAAGCTATTTAGAGGTAATACCAAAGAAACAGTGAAGAATTGGAAATGACTGCTTCTAGGGACTGGGAGGGCTTGTTTTTCATCAAATGCTTTATGAAGGGACTTTCCTAGTAGGCCAGTAGCTAAGATTCTGCACTCCCAATGCAAGGGGCCTGGAGTTCGATCCCTGATCAGGGAACTAGATCTCAATGCTGCAACTAAGAGTTCACACGCTGCAACTAAAAAACAAAAAGGCCCTGTGGAGCTGATGGTCTGACATGACTATGTACAGGATTTTTGTACATGTATTAATTAAAAAAGAGAAACAAAGAGAGACTTAAATATATAAAATGCTTTTTAAAATTTAAGAAAAGAAAGTATACTATGGAGGGAAATCTACTACATACATGAACTTATTCATGTTCGTCACATAATTATCTAAGACATGGAAAACTGAGAGAAAAGCCTAAAATGTTTACCAAAAAGGAACTAGTCACATAAATTATATGGAATATCCAATGATGAAATATCATGAGTCATTTAAAATTGCAAAGAGAATGCTAAAACAAGAACCAGACAAAAAAGCACAACTCCAATTTTGATTATACATATCTGAGTAACATATGCATAAAGAGTCTGTTCCTCAAACTATTAACAGTGACTATGTATGTATCAAGTTTATGGCTGATCTTTTTTAATATGTCCAAGTGATAAACATGTTATTTAAAAACTCAAAAGGAATCTTCTGGATAAAAAACATAACTGGTTTTAGAAGGCACGAAAATTACTATTAGTTCCTTTTACTACGATGTATTTACCTTATCTGAACAATGATTTGACTTGCAGCACACCCCAGACAGACGCAGTGCCACTGGCTTCTCCAAATTACCAAGTCAGAATACAACTCTGAAATGAGAAGAAATAAGCAGTGATAAAATAGCTACCCAAACCCCACAGATTGCACCTTGAAATACAGGTGCTTGGAATCTATAAGCAGTAACTCTAAAGGAGTTAGCTCTCAACTTCACTCCAAGTGGACACAGGATTCTCTCTCAAAGTATACTGGCTTCAGAGTCTCTGTCTGTCTCCTAAACTCATTTTCATTCACTCCACCTCCTTACAGTAAGGCTACAGTAGGGAAAGCTAAAACCTTCCTCTTGTAATCTGACACCTTTCACTGGCAGTATTTTAGGTACTATGGTTTGCATTACACAGGCTGAATTTGCAAACTCCATAATTCAACTTGGAGAATAACTTCAGAAGAATTAGACGCTTTACACAAAAACTTTCAAATAGGCTGAACTACTGATAAATACACTTCAAGTTAAAACAACTCCCCACATTCATCCCTCAAAGCACAAAAAAAACCTTTCAGATCCAAGTGTTTAAATATTTCCTGATCTAAACATTAATATGGCCATGTATCAAAGCAATGCAGCATTATACCAAACAGAAAAACAAAGTTCCAACATCAGCAAACTCAATATGTAGTTAACATCCTCACTCCTAGTTTATCATTCATTCAAAATACTGTAAAGCATGCCAAGTTGCTTCAGTTGTGTCTGAATCTTTGCGACCCTATGGACTATAGCCTGTCAGCTTCTCTGTCCATGGGATTCTCCAGACAAGAATACTAGAGTGATTTGCCATGCTCTCCTCCAGGGGATCTTCCCAATCCAGGGATCAAACCCATGTCTCTTATGTCTCCTGCACTGGCAGGCAGGTTCTTTACACCAGCCCTACCTGGGAAGCCCAGAGTAGGAAGGCACCCAATAATTAAATAATCTGAAGATGCAATCTTGACATTAACCTTTTCTTTCATTTACTCAATCAAGGATACCCACCTTAGCTCTCTCTGAAACCTGTGGTTTGCACATAGCTGAAGCCTTGCCTATTTAGCTAGGAAAGAAAGGAATGTGTTTCCTTAAGCTAGTCTCAGTACGTGTCAGGCCCTCAGCCGAGAGCCTCCTACCCTCTCAACCAAACTCATTCTTAGGAGGGTCTCCTTCCCCAGCAAGCTGTCCTGGGCTCACCTAGGCTGGGTCAGGTACTGTTTCTCGGTGTTACCCTAGACAAGCATATCATTATGTCTGTTAATACTCACAGGGCTGCTTATTACCTAACACTGATATGTGTCTGCTGAGTAAACTGAATACACAAGCAGTAAACTCTTGACCTATACCAAAGGTTATCAGATAATTAACATTACAAAGCAGCAACAAAAACCTACTGTTAAAACTAATAGGATAAGAGTTACCAGAAGAAATTACTATTCAGTCAGACCATTTAGCAAATTAATAACAATGTTGGTCTATATTTACTTAGTTGATAAACAGCAAAACCACAGCACTTACAAGAACTCATTCTTTCAAAACACTTTTGTATATATTCTTGCAGGTCATTCTGGGAGTTCATCCTAGATTACATCAACTGGAACCTCTTTCCCTGCTTCTAAATGCAGGGGCACAGGGGCTCACATGAGTCAGCTTGAGGGAATCCCTGATGACTCCTACAAAACTAGGAACTGCTTACAATGCACTGATTTAAGAACTATTTCAGTACATTTACCTTTTAACATTCTAACCAGTTAACACACTCTCTCCTCTCTCCATCTCTCACTAATAATGTGTTCTAGTTTCAAAAGCAAGTTGAATAAAAGTGAACAAAAGAGGACCCTGTGTTCTATTCAAGTTAACCCAAAGAAGCCAGTTTTAATAAAGTAGACAAAATTTAATCTTAGCCACTTCCCAATTAAAAAAAAAAATACTACGAACTGATGAGATTATGACAGCTAGGCAAATAACCCTTTTGGGTTTTACTACAGAGAACTGTGCAATGTCTTGCTCCAAGTAGCTTCTCTGCTTTCAAGCAGGCACATCAAGACTGAATCTAAGACTGGTCAATTTACTATGAATAGTTTTGAAGAGAAAGGCAAATATTGCCAAACACATCCAGCATACAGGGTCTTCTATGCTTGGGAGGTGAGCAAATGATGTCCAAAAGCTCAACTTGTTTTTGTACGTTCATTAAGAACAGTTTCTACATTTTCTTTTTTGGCTGCCAGCACGTCTTGCAGGATCTTAGTTGCTCAGTTCAGCTGCTCAGTCGCGTCCGACTCTTCGCAACCCCATGGACTGCATGCAGCACGCCAGGCCTCCCTGGCCATCACCAATTCCTGGAGCTTGTTCAAACTCATGTCCATTCTTCACTCAGTGATGCCATCCAACCCCCTCACCCTCTGTCATCCCCTTCTCCTGCCTTCAATCGTTCCCAGCATCAGGGTCTTTTCTGATGAGTCAGTTCTTCACATCAGGTGGCCCAGGTACTGGAGTTGCAGCCTCTGCATCAGTCCTTCCAATGAATATTCAAGACTGATTTCCTTTAGGATGGACTGGCTGGATCTCCTTGCAGTCCAAAGGACTCTCAGGAGTCTTCTCCAACACCACAGTTCAAAAGCATCAATTCTTCAGGGCTCAGCTTTCTTTATGGTCCAACTCTCATATCCACACATGACTACTGAAAAAACCATAGCTTTGATCTATATGTCATTTAGATCTATACGGATCTATAGATCATAGATCTGTACGGATCTTTGTCGGTAAAGTAAGTCTCTGCTTTTTAATATGCTGTTGTTCAACCAGGGATTGAACCCCAGACCACTGCAGTGAAAGCATGAAGTCTTAACCACTGGACCGCCAGGGAACTCCCCAATTTCTACTTTTTTTTTTTAAATGGTAGAAAAATACCAAAGTATTTTATGACATGTGAAAATTCTAGAAATTCCAATTTCAGTATCTATGAACAGCTTTACTGGAACACAGTCACATTCATTCCTTTATAATATACAGCAGCAGAATAGGTGCAAAAGTGACTACAAGCAGAGGTCTCACCACTTAGCCCTGCTACAAATTCTGGTGAAATAATTGTCACTAAAAAGCATTTCAAGTACCGTGTACTCTGTCATATCACATTTTATTACTATTTAATTACCAGCATGTATCACTTATGTCAAAACAAAAGAAAAATGGACTTTGAATGTTACCCATTTAAGACACAGTGTGGAGTATGGGTGCTTTTTTAAATACAATTAGATGGCAACACTCTGTTTTTATTATGAAATGACATCATAGCTGTGCTAAGAATACAAGAGTTGGCATTACCAAACTAAGTACTCACATAATATTTCCAATTCACAGGAAACCAATTGCAAGGAAAAAAAATTTTAATTTAAAACAGAGTATCTTATCACAACAGAAAATCTTTATAAAACCAAAAAGATAAAGGCTATACAACCAAAATAAGTTTCTGAGTATTATATCTGTTAGCATAAGGAGGAAAGTCATTTAATTATAGTGAGTTAATTAAGTCATGTTTCACTGCAGCAGCCTAAGAAATGTGTCTACAGAAAATGAACTTAAAGACTATTAGCCTTTCAGTTTGAAGGGTTGAGGACAAGAGGAGCAATATAAGTAGTCAATTAAAAAAAAGGGTAGTTGGAGGGGAAAGGTGCTGACCTAAGCAACTATGGAAATAAGGGAAACAGAAACAAGATAAACAGCAAAAGGAACTCCATATAACCACTGTATTCTAGTTGTTAAAACTATTCCAGTTGTAAAGTTGTTAGTGGGTGCATGTGTGCGTGCAAAGTCACTTCAGTTGTGTCTGACTCTTTGTGACTCTATGGATCCTAGCCCAGGCTCCTCTGTCCATAGGATTCTTCAGACAAGAATACTGGAGTAGGTTATCATGCCCTCCAGGGAATCTTCCCAAACCAAGGATCAAACCCATGTCTCTTTTGCTCCTGCATTGGCAGGCGGGTTCTTTGCCACCAGTGTCACCTGGGAAGCTCCTGTTAAAAGGTTCAGTTCAGTTTAGTTGCTCAGTCGTGTGTGATTCTTTGTGACCCCATAGACTGCAGCACACCAGGCTTCCCTGTCCATCACCAACTCCTGGAGCTTGCTCAAACTCAAGTCCATTGAGTCGGTGATGCCATCCAACTATTTCATCCTCTGTCATCCCCCTTTCCTCCTGCCCTCAATCTTTCCCAGCATCAGGGTCTTTACTGATGAATCAGTTCTTCACATCAGATGGCCAAAATATTGGAGATTCAGCTTCAGCATCAGTCCTTCCAATGAATATTCAGGACTGATCTCCTATAGGATGGACTGATTGGATCTCCTTGCAGTCCAAGGGACTCTCAAGAGTCTTCTCCAACACCACAGTTCAAAAGCATCAACTCTTCGGGGCTCAGCTTTCTTTATGGTCCAACTTTCACATCCACACATGACTACTGGAAAATATTAGACAAATCCCAACTGAGGAACATTCTATAATATAGCTAACCAGCAATCCTCAAAGCTGTTAAGATCACCAAAAATCAAAAAAAGTGTGAGAAACTGTCACAGCCAAGAGAAGCCTAAGGAGACATGACAACTTAATGTCTATCCTAAATGAGAATGTGGAACAGGAAAAGTACATTAGATAAAAACTAAGAAAATTCAAGTATGGACTTCAGTTAATAAGAATGTACCAGTACTGGTTCATCAAGTTGTGACCAATGTACCACACTAATGTTAGTAGGTGTTAACAGGGGCAACAGGTGTTAACAGGAAAAAAGTGTTAAATGGGGTAATACATGGGGACACACTCTACTATTTTCCCAGACTGTAAATCAAACTGTTCAAAAATAAAAATTTATTTTCAAAAAAGCCAAATGATTCTTGGTGGTGTTTCATGGCTCTTGATGATTGAAGAGATATTACTGATCCTTACTCAGTGGTTTAGTGAAGTCAGTGATGAGTTTGAAACGACTAAACACTGACAGTCTGTGTGGAACAACTGCTGGAGAAAATCTTTTCAAAAAAGTTGAGAGAACATTAATTCAATATAGTCTGAACTTGAATATGCTAAGATGTACAGAAATATATTGATTATAAAGTATTTAAAGCTTAAGGTTTATTTACTGTACCACTCATCAGCAGGTACTCGACAAAAAAAATAAATCTCTCATGTGCTACTGATCCAGTATCGACAAGAGTGACTTTCATTCCCTCTCAGTCCACTTTTGCAGACTTAACCATCAGTTCTTTGAATTTCTGTCAGAAATACATGATGTCTGACTTGCCCTACCAAAGAGCAGTTAAATGGCTTAGCAGCAGTAAAATTAATTGCAATTTTTTAAGCTCAAAACTGATTTTGTGAATTTTTCTGATGAATCACCATTAAACACCATTAATGGATAGTTAATGGCTTTTGAAATTAACTTTTGCTGCAAACTTAATAACATTTCTTAATAAATCCACTTGAAAATTAAAACAGCACTTCAAAGGAAAACATACTATAGCACATTACACTGAACATTTGTTTAAATCACAAGTAATGTTACTTTCTTCACTTCCTGTACTAGCAAAACTCAAAATAAGCAACATCTTCATTCCCACACAAATTTGAAGGATCTGTTTTCTTAGCTCAAACTACATTTCAGTATATTTCTTTAATGCAAGTGCAAAGGAAATATTCCTATTTCAAAATCCACCTAAATGCAACTGAGATGCTTCCATTTAATCTTCAGTTGGAAATGATTAATGTGCAGTGTAATGGGGGGGCGGGCTAAAAAGCAAATATCAAGAAAACAATCTAACAGAATTCTATCAATGCTTTCCAAGTAAAAAATATGCTCAATTAAAATCATATACTCATGGGTTAATATTAGTATTTGGCAGGACCTATCTCTGTGAAAAGAAACTGTCAAAAATGACATATGTAAACTCTCACTACATGTTTTCATCATTAAGAGATGAACATTTGCCACCAATTTTGATGGGTTAACTTTGGACCCCAATAAGGGAAGTGCTATCCTCCCAAAAGAATCCATTCTTCTCACTAATACAACTGTATTATAAAAACTGTATTCAATTTACCTAATTGTCTAACAGTCATTTAGTGCAAAAGCCCAAATAAGAATAAACCCTTAATAGAAATTCTCATAACCACAGGGTCTCAAATGGCAGAATATGTCACTTTTAAAAATACTATGTCTAACAACGTATAATAATGCAAATAAAATTAGCAATCAATCAACCTAGAGCAATTTGCAAAGCACTAACCAACAAATTCAGTGGACATGAATTTAAGCAAATTCCAGGAAATACTGGAGGCCAGAGAAGCCTGGCGTGCTGCGGTTGATGGGGTGGCAAAGAGCTGGACGCGACTGAACAACAACAGCAGCCAATAACAAAAGAAAAGAAAAGGAAGTGAAGTCGCTCAGTCATGTCCGAATCTGTGACCCTATGGACTGTAGCCCACCAGGCTCCTCAGTCCATGGGATTTTCCAGGCAAGCATCCTGGAGTGGCCTGCCATTTTCTTCTCTATCTTCCCAACCCAGGGATTGACCTCAGGTCTCCCGCACTGCAGGCAGACTAACTCTGACCCACCAGGGAATCCCATAATAAAACACATGCTCTAAAACCAGATTGCCTAGATACTAATTTTCACACAACCAACTAGTAACTTTGAGATCTGTGATAAGCTTCTTAATTAAATCTCACCATCTCTGTTATCTATAAAGCTGGTGCCTACTCTAAGTGAAGTGAAGGCCACTCAGTCATGTCCGACTCTTCGCGACTCCATAGGCTATACAGTCCATGGAATTCTCCAGGCCAGAAGACTGAGTGGGTAGCCATTCCCTTCTCCAGGGGATGTTCCCAACCCAGGGATCAAATCCACATTGTGGTGGATTCTATACCAGCTGAGCCACAAGGGAAGCCCTCCTACTATAAAGGGTTATGAAAATTGAATAAATTAAAGTTACTAGTACTTATTAGCACACCATCAGTACTCCTAATAATATACTAGTCAGGGCAAATCAAGGTGACAGTTAATAGACAAGACTTCAACTAGATGGTATGGGTAGTCACATGGTTGTTAAACAATTATATTCTCCTGATAATTCAGAATTTGGATTTATGGCACTCAGAATATAAGACACATACGTCTTCAAAATCTCGTAAAGACGCAGAACACTCTGGAAAGAAACCCAAACCTATACTTGATTCCAGGCTGAATGAGCATGACCCCTAAATGACACCAGTATTCTGTGCCCCAGGTTATCAATTTACAAGAGCAGAGAGTAATCAACATGCCATCTGCGTACGCAACAGTTCCTACCTAGACAGGTGGTTTTTAAAATCTTGCTCTCCGGCTATGCAAAAGTGCCTCAGGGCAAAATAACATCTCCTCTGAATCCTCTGACTTATCCAGCATGTAAGATTGTTGGAAAAATAACATCTACTTTTCCAGAATTTCTTTATCATAACTTTTTATAATCTTTCACCATTTCCTTACAACTTCAGCCTCTATTTCCTTGAAAAATAATACTACTAATCATGTACTACTACTAGACTATTTTACTCTTGAGGGCAAGTACTTGATTAAATTCCTTTTTGTATCCCCAGTGTTGAATGACAAATAAATGAGTACATATTAATTATACAATGTGGCTTTTTACTATGGTAAAATATACATAACACAAAACATACCTGTGGCCCTCAGAACATTCACATTGTTATGTGATCACACCAGTGTCCATCTCCACAACTTTTTCATCTTGCAAAACACCAACTGTGTACCCACTTAAAAAGCAGCACTCCCCACCAGTGTTCTGTGAGTGCTCTTTCTATGAAAGCTGCCTACTCTAGGTGTCTTATCCCAGTGGCATCATGCAGTGGGGTCCTCTTATATCTAACATGCCACCAAGGTTCATCCAGGTTGCAGCAGACACACAGTTTTAAAAAAGGGGGAAATGTGCAGAATCATTCGCCTGAGCAAACTAAATGTTTAATTCTTCTTTTTACCAAGTTTTTTCATTTCAGTAACACATGCACAGTAAAATTTCAAATTATACAAGAGTACATAATGAAAAGAAGTCTCCTTCCTAATTTCTACCCTCTCTATCCTCAACTTCCAGTCCCCCTCTCAAGTTTAATTTTTCTATTTTGGAACACAACAAACCACATGTTGCCTTGCCTTAAGGATGTCGTACTAGTAAGATATCAATTGGTCTATTACAACTGGCTATTACTCTGTTCTAAAAATACTGTTATTTCTAAAAACTCAGGGATCAAACTAGCATCTTGGGTCATTTTGCATCTCCTGCATTGGCAGGCGATTCTTTACCACTGCCACCTCTAAAAATACTAACGGGGAAATTCACTGGTGATCCAGTGGTTAGGACTCACATGGCATGGGTCCAATCCCTGGTTGGGAAACTAAGATTCTGCATGCCATGCAGCACAAACCAAATTAAAACTAAATTAAAATACTAATATAAAGATCCAAAACAATGAACATGAAACATTCCACAAGTACACTTCACTGAGTTAACCTTCACTGAGTGTACCCAATGGATATTGTCTTTGCTAGGCAGCATATGAGGCAAGAAAGAACACAAGCTCTGGTGTCAGGTAAAAACTAGTTTAAAGCACTTTGACTTTTTTAAGTCTCAGTTTCCTGATCTATAAAATAAGGGCAACACTATCTCATAAGCTACTTAGTGATTAAATGAGAAAAACATCTAAATCAAAGTACAGTGCATAATGATATAGCAAGGACTCATATAAATAGTAGCAATATATTTTTTTAAATAGGTAATAATAGATGGGGAAACAATAGAAACAGTGTCAGACTTTATTTTTGGGGGCTCCAAAGTCACTGCAGATGGTGACTGCAGCCATGAAATTAAAAGACGCTTACTCCTTGGAAGGAAAGTTATGACCAACCTAGATAGTATATTCAAAAGCAGAGACATTACTTTGCCGACTAAGGTCCGTCTAGTCAAGGCTATGGTTTTTCCAGTGGTCACGTATGGATGTGAGAGTTGGACTGTGAAGAAGGCTGAGCGCCGAAGAATCATGCTTTTGAACTGTGGTGTTGGAGAAGACTCTTGAGAGTCCCTTGGACTGCAAGGAGATCCAACTAGTCCATTCTGAAGGAGATCAACCCTGGGATTTCTTTGGAAGGAATGATGCTAAAAGTGAAGCTCCAGTACTTTGGCCACCTCATGCAAAGAGTTGACTCATTGGAAAAGACCCTGATGCTGGGAGGGATTGGGGGCAGGAGGAGAAGGAGACGACCGAGGATGAGATGGCTGGATGGCATCACGGACTCAATAGACCTGAGTCTGAGTGAACTCTGGGAGTTGGTGATGGACAGGGAGGCCTGGCGTGCTGCGATTCATGGGGTCGCAAAGAGTCGGACACGACTGAGCAACTGAATGGAATGGAATTGTTAATATCCTTCATTGGGCACTGTGGAAAGCACAAAGATAAATCAAAAAAACTTGCTTCCTTCCACGTACTTATAACACAACAGAGCAGTTTCCCTCTGCTCAGTATTATCGTTATTCTGCCAAGACCCTGGTGCTGATAATACTTCCAACCTATGTTTATAACTTTCATGACTTATTTCTAAATATCACTAAAACAATTATTTGTGGGGAAAAAAAAGTTACCAATTGTGACTTAGAGTCTAAGAGAAGAGAGCGTTATCGTCAGACCATGCAGTCACTGGGCCCGAGGCAGTCTATAGCCAGCTTTAATCAAAGAGTGAGAGTCCTGTGATTAAGAGACCATGGTCCACTCCAATCTGACCTAGAAGTGTATCAGATTTAGAGTCACAGAGCATTAAGAACTGGAAGCACACACAGAGATCATTATCTAGTACAACCCTAGTCTTTACAGAGGAAAATTAAACCCAGAAAAAGGGAGATCTGCCCACGAAGGTGAGGCAATACTAAAGCTAAAGGCCCGTGGCTCTTGGTGTGTTCCAGTTCTTTCCACATCATCATGCTATCCTGTATCTGTTAAAGAACCTTAAACTATAAACTTCACCCTATCTGCTCTAATTTCTTATTTTTCTTCCCAGTTACTTATTTCTGAGCTTCCCTGGTGGCTCAGACAGTGAAGAATTTGCCTGCAACGCAAGCGACCTGGATTCAATCCCTGTGTCAGGAAGATCCCCTGGAGAAGGGAATGGCTACCCACTCCAATATTCTTGCCTGGAGAATTCCATGGGCAGGGGAGCCCAGGAGGGCTACAGTCCATGAGGTCGCAAAGAGTCGAAAACTGAGCAACTCATTTACTTTACTTATTATGGGGGGGGGGTAAAAAAATTTCAGTGTGTTTTATGAAAGCATCTTTCCTAAATAGTCTTATTATTTGGCTAAAACATACTCTACTAGAAGCCATGCTGCTAAGTCACTTCAGTTGTGTCCAACTCTGTGCGACCCCATAGACAGCAGCCCACCAGGCTCCCCTGTCCCTGGGACACTGGAGTGGGTTGCCATTTCCTTCTCCAATGCATGAAAGTGAAAAGTGAAAGTGAAGTCACTCAGTCGTGTCCGACCCTCAGCGACCCCATGGACTGCAGCCTACCAGGCTCGGATTCCATCCATGGGAGTTTCCAGGCAAGAGTACTGGAGTGGGGTGCCATTGCTTTCTCTGACTAGAAGCCATGACAGATGCTAAATAAGAATAAATCTGGACTTCCCTGGTGGTCCAATGGTTAAGAATTTGCTTGCCAATGCAGGGGACAGGCCTGGTCCAGGAAGATTCCACATCCTGCAGGGTGACTAAGCCTGTGCCACAACTACTGAGCCCCCACACCCTAGAGGCTGTGCTCCACAAGAGAAGCCACTGCCATGAGGAGCCCCTATTCAATGCAACTACAGAAAACCCCCAAGCAGAAACGAAGGCCCAGCAAAGCCAAAAATAAATTTCAGAAAATAAATAAATCTAATCCACTGAAGGTTTATTTGAAAGGAAATTTCAGTAAACAAATATTCAACTTTAGAGTTCATTTGGTTAATAACCCATTTAGCAGGGAGCAACAGACCAGGATGGGGTGTGAGTGGCAAAGAATCCACCTGCCAATGCAGGAGACACAAGAGCTGCAGGTCAATCCCTGAGTCAGGAAAATCCCCTGTGGTAGGAAAGAGCAACCCACTGCAGTATTTTTATCTAGAAAATTCCACGGGCAGAGGAACCCAGCAGGCTACAGTCCATGGGGCTGCAAAGAATCAGACATGACTGAGCACACAACTGACCAGGATAACCAACTTCTAGATGGATCACATTTCCTCTCATCTGTAAACAAGCAACAAGAGACTGAATCTGATGCCTAAATAATCTGCTGCAAATATTTCTGACATTATTCTAGCATCAAATTCAGGTATGATCATGTCCTGCTGGAGAACCTAAGTAAATTCACCCTCAGCGATTTTCTTTCTTTCTTATTATTCTTTTTCAAATTACAAACCAGAAGAAGCTACCAGATTTGATACAAAGGTCAAAACTCCTTCCCGGAGTACTGTGAAACTAAACTTCTTTTCGAGCAAACTCAAAAATCTTATCAGCAATTTTGGAAATCTATCCAAGATCCTCATATATATTCTGGTTCTGCTAACTTTATAAACTCACAACTGCTTTGCAAATTTGCTGGTGTTAATCCAACCTCAATTTACAAACACCTGTAGGGATAGCAAGACTCTTTTTCCCACAAAATGCCAAATCTCAAGGTCACCAAGCCACTCCTAAACAGTTTCTCACAAAATGCATCTTATTTCCAGAACACTTTTAAGTGTTCACCAGAACTAGCTCTATATTCCTAAGTTTAACCAGGAAAATAGATTATTATAACCACGAATCCTACTAAGAGAACTATGTCACCTTTGAAAGTGATTCCTATAAATGCAGAGTTCCCTCTGAAAGATTTAATTAAGCTGTTTGACTAATGCCATCCCTGACTTAACTATCCTGGTTTCTATTTCCTGGAAATCTGGTTTTAGATTACAGTGATATTTTTTCAATTTCTCATGCATAAAGTTAAGAAAGTTTTAAGCCTGGCAAAAAGGCATTAAGACTACTACACAAAGTATGAAGGCCATTATACAAAGCCCATAAACAAGTCAGGACTAGAGTTCAGAATATTAATGAAAATTAAAACCAATCATACAGAAAAAATAAAATTAGACCCCTATATCACATTACAAAAACAAACACCAAGTGGACAAAAATATATATATATAAACATTAAATGTGAAAAGCTTTAAAACTTTTAAAAGAAAAATATAAGAAAATATTTGTATGAATTCAAGGTAAAGGATTCGAAACAAGAGATTTTAAGTATAAACCATAAAGGTAAAGATTGATAAACGTGTCTATATGCTTTAAGAAATCAAAATAAAACTATGTACTAGGAGAGTATATTTGCAATACATATAAACAAAAAATTACAATCCAGACTCTGACTTTTACAAATCAATTTTTAAAAAAAGTAAAAACTCAATTAAGTAAAAAAATAAAGACTAATTTAGTAAGTATTTATTGAACACCTACCATATGCCAGCACTGTGCTTGGCACTAGATACAACACTGACAAAAGGAGACAGTCTCTCACCTTGTGGTTGGTGGGGTAAAACATACACTCAAATAACTATATACTGTATGTCAAATGATGATAAATGCTAAAAATAAAGTGGGATAAGAGAATGCACAATTCAAAAAGAAACCTATAGGCTAACATACTTACGAGAAGATATTCATTTTCTCTACTAATCAGATGACTACAACTTAGAACTAAAATATTTCATACCCACAAGAATGGCAAAAAACCTTAAAGTTTTAACAATTTCATGTGGCATTAGGATGTGTAGCAACAGAAATACATACATTGGAAGTATAAACTAGTATAATCCCTCTGGAGAATAATGTGAAGAAGATGTACACAACCCATGAACCAGCAATTTCAGTTTCAGATGTAAACCCTAGAGAAATTTTCCCAAGTAAACAGAAAATACATACAAGACTATTCCTGGCAGTGCTGAGTTTAAGCAAGAAAACAGGGTAAAAAGTCGCACATTCATACAATGAATACTAATAGTAAAGAACACACACACCATGAATGAATCCCACAAACATAAGACTAAACAGAAACGTTACAGAATAAATTGGTATCAAACAATTTACATGACATTTAAAAACAGAAAAAAGCAATAATACATTTTGTTTAGGAAAGCACATATTTTTAACAAATCTAGAAAAATGCATGATGTCATAAACACCAAGTCAGAAGGGAGGCTGGAGGAGGAGAGAACAATCTTGGAAGACTCAACTATGGTGGTAAAGCTTTAGTTATTAAACTGATCTCTTTAATACGCAGATACCAGTTGTATTATTCTTTGTACTTTTCGCATGTCTTCAGACTGCATACTTTACAAGCGTAAGAAAAAATGCTGTATAATGTTGAACACTGTAGTTGTGCTAACTTCAGACTTTCTTTCTCAGTCCCTCTCCAGAGGAAAAAAAAAAGACTGATATAATTCTCTTGAGAAGGCAATGGGACCCCACTCCAGTACTCTTGCCTAGAAAATCCCATGGACGGAGGAGCCTGGTAGGCTGCAGTCCATGGGGTCGCCAAGAGTTAGACACGACTGAGCGACTTCACTTTCACGCATTGGAGAAGGAAATGGCAACCCACTCCGGTGTTCTTGCCTGGAGAATCCTAGGGACGGTGGAGCCTGGCGGGCTGCTGTCTATGGGGTCGCGCAGAGTCAGACACAACTGAAGCGACTTAGCAGCAGCAGCAGTGACAGAAAAGTACAAGCATTCGCATATACCCCCACAGGCTTCTTAGCTATACACATTTAGATTTTTGCAAACAACTTTAGAAGACTGAAATAGGACTTACAACGCAATGCTCTTAAGGTTAAATCAAAGAAACTCCATAATGAAGAATAAGCACGTGAAAGTATATATTAAGCGTAATTCCCTAGCAGTCCAGAAGTTAGGACTCCAAGCTTCTACTGCAGAGATCCCAGGTTCGATCCCTAAGATCCTGCAAGCCATGTGGTGCTAAAAAAATGAATAAAATAATCCTTTTTTAAAAAAGTGTACAATGAATTTAAGCAGAACGGTTAAGAGTAAGAATTTTACAAACATGTGACTGACATGGATTAGAATCCTACTCCACTATGGTGGTTTGAACACGGTACTGATTCTCATCTAAAAAATAGATGCACTGATCTAATAAAATTATCAAAGGATTAAATGAATTAAAGTATGCAAATCACAGAGTATGTTGTATTCTAAAAAGGTGGTTTGGAAAATAAAAACAAGAAAGCTGGATAGTAACAAGTAACAGCAGATAGGCCCAACAATGAGAACTTTATTTTCCCAAATTGCTTCAATAAATCAACATTTTACACTTCATTAAGGCTCTTTCCTTTTCCCCCAGTAACATGCTTACATAACCACCACCAAACAACAAATTAAATCCTTAAAGATATTTCCATTTCCAGAATCATCTTCAAAAAAGCTAAGCTGATACACAAATATATCTGTCCAATGCAAAACAGAGATCAGGCTAAATCCCTAGGATTTTGTTTAATCCCACATTAGGTCCATTTCAGGTGCTGACTACTCAGGGAGAAGGAAAAAAAAAAAATCACACTAAATTGCTATATAAATTGTATCAAGAAATATATAGTCAAGAGACTTTCCTGGCGGCCTAGTGGTTAAGACTCTGAGTGATTAAGATTCCCAAACACAGGGAGCATGGGTTCAATCCCTGGTTGCAGAACTAAGATCCTGCATGCAGCTCAGCCGAAAAATAAGAAATATACTCAAGAAAAAGTTGTGAATATTTTCTACAGTAAACTATATTATTCAAGAGTTACTGTATGTAAAGCTGAGTTTTATGCACATAACGCATCCAAAAGGTTCTATGTGAACAATGTTTTCCTACACACGAAGTAACCGCAGGAAGATGAATACCGAAAACAAAGCCCATATCCCTACAGCCTTGCAAGTGATATTTAATACAGAACAAGGAAACCAAATATCTCCTTAGAAAGCACCTCCTACTTCTTGTTTGAAGCTTCAAAGTTCTAGGTTAGTTTTCATGATAAGATCAGGTGAGAAGAGCAAGGTCAAAATTCCACATGGAACACATTACTCTAATACTGTATATTATTACATATACTGTGGGTATGTATATACACACGTATCTACATATGTGTATATATATAATATATGTAATACAAGTTACAGCTAACGTATACTTTTGACCAACACATAATATCTTAATCTCCTAAAAACCACAGCAATGCCTTAGTC
Organism: Aepyceros melampus; assembly: GCA_006408695.1. Classification (NCBI taxonomy): domain Eukaryota; kingdom Metazoa; phylum Chordata; class Mammalia; order Artiodactyla; family Bovidae; genus Aepyceros; species Aepyceros melampus. The sequence continues at coordinate 111,539 of SJXQ01005602.1, read as the reverse complement.
GACAACCTCAAAATTAATCTTTCACTCACATTCATGGCTCATGTATGAAAATTAATGGTCAGAGCAGGTTATCAGATTTCATTAGGAAGCCACTCTTTGGGCTAACCATGTTAATACTTTTTGCATTAAGTTGCCTTCTCTCAGAACTTCCCTGGTGGTCCAGCGGTTAAGAATCTGCCTTCCAATGCAGGGAACTCGTGTTCAATCCCTGGTCAGGGAATTAAGATCCCACAGGCTGTGATGCAACTAACCCCTGAGCCACAACTTCTGAGCCTGTGCACTGCAACAAAGAGCCCCAGCACCACAATGGAGACTCCAGATGCAACTAAGACCTGACACAGTCAGATACATAATTTTTGCTTAAAAACAAACAAAAAAAAAAACCTGCCTTCTCTTAAACAGAAGATATTTCAAAGCTATTTTTAAAAGATCATAAATGATATGACAAAGCACTTGCAATAAATAACACTTTATGTCATTCTTTTAATAAATTTTGGATCTACTGCTTCTGAACCAAGAGTTTAACAATACAATGGCTAAACTCAATCGGCATTCTAAACAACTACATTTGAGAATTTTTAGTGCTCAGCTAACGCTGCTCATTCAACTGTCAAAACAGCACTAACTCCATCTGTGCCTAAACTTACATGAGACAGAATTTTCCTCACTTGTACATATCCAAACCATTTAATAACCATTTAGCAATAAAAGAAATGATGATATGTGACTATGCTAAGTTGCATAAGATACTGAATAATGTAATTTTTAATGTATTCTTTATATTAATGTCAATATATATATATACTGTAATTCCCTCAAAAGAAGGTAGGAAGGAAGGCATATTTTTATTTTAAAGATAGAAAGATATGAAAAACTAGGCAAAGGAATTCCTGGCAGCCCAATGATTAGGACTCTGCATTCTCACTGCCAGAGGCCCGGGTTCAATACCTGGCTGGGGAACTCAAATTCCACAAGTCACAAGGCATGGCCAAAACGGAAATAAAATTGTTTTTAAAAAGCTAGGCAAATATTATCTATTCTGAAACACATTTTCTGTCATTTTATTTGCAGCAAGGCAAATGAAAAAGCCTGGGTCAGCTTGTGGATTCATGTCCATTTATTCTCAAAAATAAATTTAAATATTTAACTCTGGATCTAATAAGCCTGACAAAAACAGAATGGATGTTTTCTTATGCGAAGTGAAAGTCTCTTAGTCGTGTCTGACTCTTTGCAACCCCACAGACTGTAGTTTCTCCTTCTATGGAATTCTCCAGGCAAGAAAACTGGAGTGGGATGCCATTTCCTTCTCCAGGGGATCTTCCTGACCCAGGGACTGAACCCGGGTCTCTGGCACTGCAGGCAGATGCTATACTGTCTGAGTGAGGACTCTAGTCCTAATTTACTGCAGAATCTTCTCCTTGGATCCTTACTCTGAGCAATACAGCAGCTGCCAAGAGTGGAAGTTTAGAGTCAGACCTAGATTCAAATCTTCTCTCTCCCTAAATTAATCTCTTATGACTCAACTTTGTCATCTATAAAACAAGAAACCCTTCACTTACTTTGTTAAGTATAGGGTTAAATGAGATAACACATGTAAAGTGTTTAAAAAAGTATTTAGTTTGAAAAAAAACTCAACATATAAAAGTTCTTAATATTTAGGTTGACCTTATATCCAGGTTTGCTTAAGACAGTCAGTTTACACTTGCTGTTGCTGTGTATTAATAGCATCCCCTCTCAATAGCATCCTGGTTCAAAAAGGTAAATTATATGGTCACAGAATTAATTTGACAAAAATAAGTCCAACTAAGCCCACCAGCCACAACTAGAGTCTGTGCGCCTTAACAAAAGATCCTGCATGATGCAACTAAGACCCAAAGCAGCCAAATAAATAAAGCTAAAAAAAAAAAAAAAAAAAAGATTTAAAAAGTTAAAAAAAAAAAAATCAATCTCAATTCCAGTTGCTGATTAGTTGTTTTTAAAGTGAACAAAAACGACTTCCCTAGTGGTCCAGTGGCTAAGACGAAAACTCCAGGCTCCCAATGCAGGGGGCTGGGGTTCCATCCCTGGTCAGAGAACTAAACCCCACATGCCAAAATTAAAAGATCCTGCGTGCCACAACTAACATCCAGCAGAGCCAAATCAGTATTTCCTTTTTTTTTTTTCAGAAGTGAAGAACAGAAACTTTAATAGGTTTAAAAGATAGTATCTCTCTGCATTCTAAACAAACCCATGTGGACTAAGAAGTAAAGAATGTTTAAATATGATGAAATTGGTGATACATAAAAGACAGCCAAAGCCCAAAACTCTTTGTAAAATCTAAAAGGAAAGAATTGCAACTACTTTGAGGCCCCAACTATCTTATGCAGAAGTAATGCTGACAAAAACATGAAAAAACAAACTAAATCAAGGCTCTCCAACAGAACTTTCTGAGATAAGGAAAATATTCCATGTCTATGCTACTCAAAAAGGCAGCCACCAGTCACATTGCTGCTATTGACCACCTGAAATACGGCTACTATGAAAACCATACTATCTATTTAATTTTAATTAACTCAAAGTTAGCTAGCCACACGTGGCTACTGGCTACTGAAATGGACTGTGCAGATCTAGACCACAGATCATTTTTTTCCACAAGAATTCTAAAGCTCAGTACATACTTAAAAACAAACATTGACTAAGGAGGAAACCTTTTTGAACAGAACAAAAGTATCAGTTCTGGGCATTTTTCTACACATGGTAATATGTCAACAAATATGGTTCTCCAATCTACATCTCTTGCTCTACCTAGCATTCCACTGTATAAACATACTAGATTATAAGCAGTTCCCTGGTGTTGCACATTTAGGTTGCTTTTTTCACTTAAATTAACACTGCAATGATTATCCTCATCTTTAAGGATGTGTCCAATTATTTCCTTAAGATATATTCCTAAAAGTAGGCTTCCCTGTTGGCTCAGAGGTTAAGCGTCTGCCTGCAGTGTGGGAGACCCAGGTTTCGATCCCTGGGTTGGGAAGATTCTCTGGAGAAGGAAATGGCAACCCACTCCAGTACTCTTGCCTGGAAAATTCCATGGACTGAGGAGCCTGGTGGGCTACAGTCCATGGGGTCGCAAAGAGTCAGACACGACTGAGCACCTTCACCTTCACCTAAAAGTACAGATACACTCTGCTGTTCTCCTGAAAGGCTACAACAATTTACATTGCTACCAACAGTACTTGAGAAATGTCCATTTCTCCACATCCTCACCAACAATAATTATCATATTGTTTATCAAGACAGAAATCTGAGGGGAAAAAATGTTATCTCCTTGTTGATTTATTTAATTTGTACCTCTTATTTTCATGTGATTTATTTTGTCAAAATAATGTAATTTTCAAAATGGTTAGCCAATTGTTCCAGAACTTTTTATTGAATAATTGAGTTATCCTTCCTGCACCATCCTGAAACACTTACTTCATCATACACTCAGCACATATGCTATCAGCTGAGGGCTGGGGGTGGTTCTCACTATTCTTTCAAGTTTAAGTTTTTTCCAAACAGCTAACAAGAAATCCATGTTCTGTATATAATAAAGTTAATTTATTGAATCCCTACTATACGCTCTGGCACTGGGCTAACCATCTGGCCATCACAATAATCCTTGTTGGAGGTAAATAAGAGATTTCCATTTTCATTTGAAACTGAACAGATACTGAAGGGTTAAGCACCCTGCCCCAGTCCCAGTTTAATAAATAAAAAACAACCACAGAAGAAATTTCTAATAAGAATCAAGGACTTCTATTTATCTGATAAAACCAAGGCAGCTAGGTACCAGAGATCACCTACCTCCATGAGCATGCCCTATTAAATGAACATTGCAGCTGAAAATATTCTGCTGTTAAGTGGAATAGAAAATATTCCTTCCCAAACTACTTTCATCCTGTAGTATCCTCCAATACTGAACAGCCTCCACAGCAAAAAAGAAAATAAGCCAACAATCAAATAATTTTCTTCCTCATTCTCTACTGCCATCCCACATGACACTACATTCAAGTCTACTAGAATCCCCTTACTGGCTGAATGTTGAAACAATTCATGCTTGCTAAAGGTAAAAGGTCAAATGTGACAAATAAGCCCAAATGTGACAAGTAACACAAAAAAGGTCACATGTGACAAACGAGGCCGATATGGAAATAAAGGAAGAGAAGAGGTAAGCTAAGCTCTACATAGTGAACAAAGACAAAGCATTCACCATCAACCGGAGAATCAACGTATCACCTTCCAATTTCCCAGGAAAACGAGAGGAATATCACCAACAATACACCTGCAATTCAAGTCCATCTGAAGTAAGGCTTTAAGCATAAGCCTTCATAATAAACCAAAGACCTTTATCTCTACCTCCTCCACATCCCTTATGTTTACCTCAACTCTTCAGAAATATATGGAAACTGTAACCACTAGTCTAAATAAATGGCACTGAAGTAAATTTTCTCTTTCTACATTACACATTTCTGCAATGTTGATTTTTACCAACAAGAACCTATCTGTAAGCAGGGAAAACAAAAATGAAGACGACTACCTGCCCCACCAAGGGTTTGCAGGCTGCACCTTGCTTAACTAAACCCTGGAGGAGGGCTAAGAGAGCTTCAGGGAACTCGATGCATTTTATCTTTGTAACAGAGAACTGGCAAGCAGAACCCCAAAGTACAAAATATCAACTCAGGCCCTCTAAAATGGGGGTGGGCTATTCAAAGCATGGTCAGCTCAGGCTCTTTCTCTCATAACGCCAGAAGTACCTCCCGTCCAACCTATACTTGGCTACCTTTACCAAAAATTCAAGGAAAATAATCATTATCACAACCCACTGATAGTTAATTCAGTTTTACAGAACAGCCTTTATACAATGAGTTTTGAATACAAGTTTTTATAAATCACCTTTACAACTAATATACAATACACGTATACATTTTAAGGGTACAGTTCGGTGAGTTTTGACAAAATATACCACCACAAAATAACCACCACCCAACTCAATGAAAGAATACTTTCATCATTCCGTGAAGTACCCTTTTGCCCCTTTGCAATCTTCTCACCTATCACCATACATATTAACATAATCTAAGTAAGCTAGAACTTGATAGCAGGAGCCCTTCCAGAGACTCCCAGTCAGCCATCTATTTATTTCCATTTTAACTCATCCTCTCTCTCAATATTTACTAAGCCTCTTCTATTTAACAGAGAATGCAGAGAATGTCTTGGTGTGGGGATTCAGCAGTGAATCAAACAAATCCCTGCTCCACTACCTAAAGAATGTTCCATAGTAATGATGAAGGTTGGATAGTGTATGATGAGCAGAGTACTATTATTGATAGGGTCATCAAAGAAAGCCTCTATCAGAACCCTTTCCAATGGGAAACATGCATACAAAGAGACATCAAAACTGTCAAAAAGGGACTTCCTTAGTGGTCCAGTAGTTAAGACTCTGCACTTCCACTGCAGGGGGTGTGGGTTCGATCCCTGTCAGGGAACCAAGATCCCATATCCTGCATGCTCTGCAGCCACACTTTATTACATCTGAAACAATTTTTTCTATTAAAAAATTTGCCCATTCTTGTCTTTTACTGAACCCATTCTGGCACCTGACCAACTCCCTGAGTCTTCATTTTTAAAGTTTTTTTCTGATAGCCCATAGTCTGGGAGCCAAAGGATTTAGTCAAGACTCTAGAACACATCCTTCAGATACAAGGGGACCATCTTTTGGGAAGCCCTGATACAATGCAGAGTCCTGCAGTGAAGAAATCTCTAGGTTAGCTTCACAAAGCACTCTATGACTTCCTCTATCAATCCTTTATGTATCCTGCCCTTTTTATTAAAATAGAGAAAAAGAAAACTGAGTTATTAACCTCTCCAAAAAACACAGATTACTGAAAGCTAAGTTGATAAGACTTCCTAAATGCAATTATTAAACACACACACTCTTTTCCTCAAAACAGGAGGCAAAAGTCTTCTAATTAGACATTCAGCAACTTCTCTTCACTTGGCTCTCTGTTTCTGCAACAAGCCAAGCTGTACAGTTACTGCATTCCAGATGCTAAAAAGCAAATCAGGCAGAACAAAAATGAGGACACTGCACATGTGCCAGCTAAAAAGGCATGGGCAGGGGGCAGATCAATGTCTTTCCTAAAAACTCTTGGGTTTCTTCAGTTTGTAAACAAAACAATTTCGTATTTTGGGCCCTCCCTTATCACAGCGCTGTTCCTTCTCCCTCTTCTAAAGTTACCTAAAATTTCCTTTTTTTTAAGAAGAAACAAGTAAGAAATAAAGCACCAAGACAAAAAAAAATTTTTTAATGGTGCCTCAACTATAAAAGATGAGTGCTGCCAACAGAAACATTGGTCCGTGGCTACCACATCTGATTTTTCAAAGCAGCCTGAATCTACATTTTTACATGCAATCTCCCTGCTTTTTAATGTTGACAACAAATTCAAATTTACAACACTGTATGAGCCAAACAAAACACATCTGCTGACTGGATTTAGTCCATGAGCCTTCAGTTTTAAATCTCTGCCATAAAAAGAAAAATACGCAGTTCTCTCAGTGGTAGGGCTCTAACTTTACACCCTGTTTCCAACAACACACTATCATCTGAAAAATACACTACAAAATATATGAATATACATCTGAAAGCCCTGTTAGAAGGAAACCAAGAAGAAAACGATCTCACTCTTCACACATTAAGGTGCTCCATTTCTACCACTAAAATAGGAACTGCAAACAAAACTCCATAGAAAAAGGGACTTCCCTGGCAGGCCAGTAAGTGTGCTCCCAATGCAGGGAGCATGGGTTCAGTCTCTGGTTAGGGAATTAAGATCCCACATGCTGCACAGCAGGGCTTTGCCTGTGGCTCAGTGGTAAGGATTTGCCTGCAATGCAGGAGACACAGGAGGCGTGGGTTCAATCCCTGGGTCAGGAAGATCCCCTGGAGGAGGGCATGGCAACCTGCTCCAGTTTTCTTCCCTGGAGAATCCCATGGACAGAGCCTGGCAGGCTACAGTCCATAGCGTCAAAGAGTGGACACAACTGAAGCCACTTAGCACACACGCACCCATGCTACACAGTGCAACCAAAGACAAATAAGATTGGAGTTGGTGGGGGGGGGGGGACCAACAGAAGAAAATAGCAGGAACGAATATGGATTTCTGTGAAACTGAGCTCATTAAGTTCAGCTTCCTCAGTATGTGCATCAGCCCATTAACTCCTAAACAGAAACTAAAAGCTGATTTTTCTATGGCACAGCATTTAACTCTGATTTGAAACAAACAACAAAAAAAGAATTTCTGGAGAAAGTCAATCTTTTAGACAGGTACCCACGACTCTTAACTTTCTTGGTAAGCTGTGAGCAATTGCTTTTTATGGGTTAGAAACCTGCATTACAGATTCTAGAGAACTGGTTCTTAGACTCAATGAATGATGGAAGGTAACGACCCCTTGAGAAAATGCACTCCCTCACAAAAATTTTCGAGTCCATGAGCCCCCTGTAGTCCATGGACCACTGACTAAGAAATGTGTTTCTCTAGAGAAAATTAGGACAGAATGAATCCCTTCGCTTCTTCCCACTAATGCACTTTCTCTTTCCACTCCCCCTCTCAACTTCAGTCAACTATCACCTCCAGGCAAAATCAATACAATAACCTCTTAACTGATGGTCCCCCACAATCCAGCTTCCACATCCCTGGAAAAACTGATTTTAAAATGTAAATCAGAAGGTTTCAACAGCTTCCCTAAACAATCTCAGCTCTCCAGCTCTTCTTTAACCACTTTCCTCACTGAAAAGAGCCAGTTCCGAAATCACACTAACCTCTTCCTATCTTCTAGTTTTGGCACTTACTGTTCTACCTAGAATGCCTGCCTTGACACCCTACTCTTACCAAAAAGAATTTCTCTGACCACCCATAGCTCTTTTTTTTATTGTCTATCGATTTCCCTGCATGGTACCTCCACATCACTTTTTCAATTTGTAACTCATTTGCTCACCTGTTGTGATTTCCCTCACTATCTTGTAGGTTCCCAAAATGCAAGACTCCTTCTGTCGCCATCCCCTTGTACTCCCAGAACCTAGCAGAGGGGCGGGTGGATGGCAGGTTCTCAAGCACTTGTATCAATCAAATACTGAATCAGTCTTAGATGTTTACAGAACGAGGGTGTGAAGCAATCCACCAAAATCTAATCTTTGAGAGCACAGTATATTTTTTAATTTATTTTTAATTGGAAAATAATTACAACACTGTGTCGGTTTCTGCCACACATCCACATGAATCAGCCATAGGTATGTGTATATCCCCTTCCTTCTGAACCTCCCTCCCACCAGAAAGAACAAGATTAACCACACACCTTCAATCTAGGTTGTCACTTGGCCCAAGAGAAGCAGGGTTACACCTCAAGATTCTTGGTGGTTAAGTTTAACTATTCACAAAAATTAATAAACCTTAGGTCCTATGCTCTCAGTCAGCCTCACCCCACCTCACCTCGGTGCTAATCTCAGAAACACTCCACGCTTCCTCCCTTCAATGTCTTAATCACAATACAGGACGCTCTGTAATCCATAATTTCACTGGCTATGCCAAATTCAAAAACTATCTGGACCACTTATGCTAGTAAAGAAATATGCTAGAAAACTACTACTACTTCTGCTGCTAACATGACTATTACCACCACCAGCGCTAAAACTGGACTGTATATAGTATGAAGACTAAAAACATCAGTCTGCAAAACCAGTGATCTTTCACTGGTGCTAGGAGATTTAAAACACAAAGAGATGGAACTGTACTGAAAACAAAGTCTTTTAGTCAAAACAGTTCCTTACAGAAACTTCACCTCTTCTACAAAATACAGTCAAGCCTAAATGGCTGCGGGGGAGGAAAAAAAAATGTTTTTTTATATTGCTAAACTGCTACACTGCTTCACAAACTTCCCAGCAGAAAACAAACTAAGCCCAATTTGTTCCACAGGTTGTTCACGGTAGCGGCCAGCTCTGGCTTTTTAGCAGGCTTCTACATAATGATACAGGCCGTCTAGATAACAGGACAGGCTACAACAGACGGTATAGCCACTAATGGAAAAGGAAGCGCCACCTGAAAGCGAAAAACAAAATGACAGTGTGATACATGTCTCGCCACTCTGGGCCTACACGTATAAATCCTAAGAGATGATAATGATAATAGTACTTAATACTCAGTAGGTAATAAGCTAAGCGGTTTTCAATTTACCTCATTTCATCTTCACAGTAACCCTATAAAGTGATCAGTGTTACTCTTTGCTATTTTGCAGATTAAGGAAACTGAGGTACCTGCAAGTGAAGCCCCTCGACCAGAAAGCAAAAGCTAGCAGAGCCAAAACTTGAACCCAGGCAGCTGGCTCCAGGTTCCTTCTGTTATGCTGCCACCAAAAGCCCCAGCGTCTCTCCCAGGCCAAGCTCCACCGCACTCTGCGGCTTTTCCTTCAATCCAATTAACAACCTTCTGGTAAACACTCAACTAACACGGATGGCTTCCAACTTCTGGGCACGAGTGCTACTCGCCAGTTTCTGCTGCGATACTTCACCCCTCGGACTTCGAAAGGCAAAGAGAAGGGCTGATAAAAGTTGCTTGGGAGCTAAGGGAGGCGAAGGAAATTACCTTATTTAAGCGGAACACACGCCAATTACCACAGGAACGCAGGTCGACCTCACCTCCAACCCAAGCGAAACGAAAGTGAACGCATAAATGTTCCCGTGACTGATAATTTGGACTATGCCTCCTCAGGCCACCAGGCCGAAAAGAATGGGAGAGGTACCAACACCAGCCACATGCGCCCTAAGAAAAGGCAGATCCAGGCCAATGGAGATTGGGGTGGGGGGACTCAAGAGTTCCGGGAAAAATCCAAATAATAGGGTTCACCCCTAAAGGGGTGAGTGATTAAGCAGGGAAATGGAGAAAGGGAAGGCTTTCTTACAAGAAAGAAAAAGAGAGGAACTGCTCTGGAGAAAAGGCGGCCCGCCCTCAGCGTCGGGAGCTAGGCCGGAGCGAGGGGAAGCCCTGAAGGGCGGGGAGGGGGAGGAGCCGGAGCGAGCGGGGCCCTCTCTGAAGAGGCCGGGGGGCAGCGCGGGGGAGCGACTCCGCGCCAGGCCTGCGGGAGACCCTGAGGCAGCGGCCACGGAGAAAAGAAAAAAGACGAAACGGCTGGAGTCAATTGAGCGGCCCTAATTCCCATCAGGGTCCCTCACTCACCTGGGCCTACCGCAGCGATCGCAGCTGCAGCCTCGCAACGGCACAACCGGCCCGAATCTCGCCCCCGCCCGACAGCGCGCCCCGCGTCCCCGCTCTCGGACGGCGGCAGCCTCGGCGTCGCCCCGCAGCCTCCTGGGAAATGTAGTCCTAGCTCCCGCATTCCTACCCAACTTGACAGTCTATAGGACTACGTTTCCCATAAGGCAAGGCGAAACACTGGGCCCGCCGCTTTGCGTCACGCGCCAGCTTGTCGGCAGTCACGTGAGCTTCTCCGTTCCATCCCCTCCCCCCGCCTGGGTGGCCTGAGGAAGAAGGAGGGAGGTGGACGGAAGGGGCGGGGGCGTTGCTGACGCCAAGGCCCCCACCATTTTGGAACCAGCCTGGAGCGATGGCCTGAGCCCCACCCACTCCCGGCCTGCCTTGGTCGTCGAAAAGTCTCTGAGTTGGGAATCTGCTTGTCTGCCTTTCGTCCTCTAACGTGCCACTTCTCGCTTCGTGACCTTGAGCAAATCTCCCCTCTCTGAGCCTCAGTTTCCTCCTCTGTGAAATGAGACTAGTAATTTCTACCTCACAAAGTTGTTGCGAGGTCGCGACGAAGTCAGGCACGTGAAAGCGTCTAGTGCCCTGAAAGGGAGACTAAAAATGAATTTGTTTTTTGTTGTAATAGTGTGTTCCTGTGGAGACCCAGAAGCCCGGTGGCAGACCGCTCTCCAGCCTCGTTTCCGCCACCGCTGGTCTCGATTCCCACGACAGTGGCAGCACAAAGAGATGTTTTACAGAGAGAGGTCCTGTAAAGCTTGTTAAAGTGGATGCCCTCACCTGTTGAACCAGAAATTTCCCATGTGTAACTTTGAAATCTGCATTATAAACAGACCTCCAGTGATTGTCGTACACTACAAGTTTGAGAACCAGGGCTTTTGTCAGGATTTTTGCACAGGCTGGTTTGCGCTGGAATTCCTGCCCTACTGAACTCCAACTTGTGAGCCTGAGCTCCGTATCCCCTCTTTTGTGAAGCCTTCCAAATTTACTAGCTTCTCATCTCTGTCTTCCTGCAGTACCTTTCCATCTCATAATCATCAAGAGCTGTGTTTGTCATCCCCACTGGACTGTGAGCTCTTTAGAACAAAGATCAGTTTTGATGGATTTCTGCATCCCCAGAGCAAAGTAAACAAAAAACGTGGGGAAAAAAAAATATTGAAGGAATATGTTCTGCCTGTGAGAAAAACTCACCAGGCTCAACTCAAATATGGTGCCATATCAGCCCTCACCCGTTACTGGCCCGAGGAACGTTCCCCCTGCACTGCTCTTTTTTCCTTCTTTGAGCATTTCTTGTAGGCTGCTTTCTGGGTTGTGCTTCTCTAAAGGATCTGATGCAATGTCATTTCCAATTCACAGATTCTGAGTGTCTACTGTAAGGTTATGCCTGGTGCAAAATACTAGGAACACAGTGGTAAACTGCTGCTAAGTCACTTCAGTCGTGTCAGACTCTGTGCGACCCCATAGACGGCAGCCAACCAGGCTCCCCCGTCCCTGGGATTCTCCAGGCAAGAACACTGGAGTGGGTTGCCATTTCCTTCTCCAGTGCGTGAAAGTGAAGCCACTCAGTCGTGTTCGACTCTTAACGACCCCATGGACTGCAACCTACCAGGCTCCTCCATCCATGGGATTTTCCAGGCAAGGTAGATACAGAAATACATAGTCATTCCTCTTGGTTTCCAAAACACCTCTGTGCTGGATCTCTTACCTCGCTCCTAACCTCTGCCCCTTCCCTGGCCCAGAAAGTTACCTCACAGTTCCAGCTTCCTCTTCCTCTTCTTATTCAATCTCTCTCCCTGAGTGACTTCTCTCCTTAAGTGATCTGGCACACTCAGGTAGCTTTTACAGCTCTTCTATGCATTTTTACTCCCTTACCCACGCTTAGCATCAACTCAGTTCCAGATGTTTGAGAATCACCATACGCTGACTTCCCACTGTTATCTCAACTGAACGTGCTGAAAACTGAACTTTCTTAAAAAAAAAAAAAAAAAAGCATTACCTAGTTAATTGTAAAGTTAATTGTTTACAGGTTTGTATTCTCCACTAAGCCTGGGGCTCCTCACAAGGAAATGAATAGGGACTTCCCTGGTGACCCAGTGGCTAAGATCCCGAGGTCCGAGTGGAGGGGTTCCAGGTTCAATCCCTGGTCAGGGAACTGGGTCCCACATGTTGCAACTAAGAGCAGGCAGCCAAATAAATACTTTTATTTTTTTAAAGGAAAGGAACACCTTATGACTCCATTCATTTACTGAGCACCTACTATGGGCCAGGCCCTGTGCTAGAAGCTAAGGAGGAAATAGTAAACAAAATAAATGTGGTCCCAGGACTTCCCTGGTGTTCCAGTGATTAGGAATCCACCTGCCAGTGCAGAGGATATGGGTTTGATCCCTGCTCCTGGAGGGTCCCGTATGCCATGGGGCAGCTAAGCCTGTGTGCCACAACTACTGAAGCCTGCTCACCTAGAGCCCATGCTCTGCAACAAGAAGCCACCTCAATGAGAAGTCTGAGCACTGCAAAGAAGAGTAAGCCACACTCCTCACAACTAGAGAAAGCCCACGGGCAGCAGGGAAGACTCAGCACAGTCAAAAAGAAAATAAACAAACAATCTTTTAAAAAAAATTCAACTTCCAGTGCAAGGACATGCGTCATACCCTTCTCCCCCTGCCTGGTCAGGCAACTAAGATCCCACGTGCCTCGGGGCCATCTCTGCAACAAGAGAAGCCCATGAACCGAAACAAAAACCTAGCCAAAAAAAAAAAAATATATATATATATATATATATATATATATGGTCCCTGTCTTCACAGAGCTTGCTTCTAACTAGAGAGACAACATTAAGAAGTCTATCACATGGATAATTAATTACTACTTGTGATAAGGGCAACATAGGAAAGTAGATGAGTATACGTATCTTATAGACTAAAATAGGGGTTGGCAAACTACAGCCTACGGGCCAGTTCTAGCCCACCCCTGTTTTTCTATGGCCAGAAGCTAGGAATAGTTTTTACATTTGTAAATGGTTAGAAAAATCAAAAGAATACTAATATTCCATGACACATGAGAACTATATACAAAACTCAAATTTCAGCATCAGTAAATTCATTCATGTATTTTCTATAGCTACTATGACCCTGAGATGTTCTGTCACCTGCAAAGCCTTTAATATTACCTGCTCCTTATTGAAAAAGTTTGCAGATTCTTGACATAGAATCCAGAGGTCCTGACCTAGGCTTAATGGTCAGAGGAGGCTTCCCTAACAAACTGACTGATAAACTTATGGTTAACCAGGTAGAGAATGGGGAAGAGCATTCCAGACAGAAGAAACAACACATGGAAAAGCCCTATGGCCTGAAGGAACTTGGCACATTCTAAAAATTGTTAGGCCTGCCATTGCCTCCCGAGTGTAACAGGAACTAAAGCACAGTGAGCCTAGTGAGGTCGTCAGGATCCAGATCCTGCTGGGTCTGATAGTCCTGGTTGAGAATATTGGATTTTACTCTGAGAGCAGTGGGAAGCCATTGAAAGGTATATAAGCTTGGGAGGGATTCCGATTTCCTTTTTCAAAGGATTGCATAAAGGACATCCCTGGTGGTCCAGGGGTCTTCCCAGGTGGCCCGGTGGTAAAGAATCTGCCTGATAATGCAGGAGACACAACAGATGTAGGTTCAATCCCTGGGTTAGGAAGACCCCCTGGAGGAGCACGTGGCAACATATTCCAATATTTTTGCCTGGAAAATCTCATGGGCAGAGGAGCCTGGCAGGCTACAATCCACGGGGATGCAAAGAGTTGGGCACACTGAGCATGTATGCACTCCTGGTGGTCCAGTGGTTAAGAAGCTACCTTCCAATTCAGGGGACACAGGTTTAATTCCTGGTCCGAGAACTATTAATAAGATCCCACAAGCTACAGAGCAACTGAGCTCTGTCCACAACTAGAGAGAAGCCTGAGTGCCTCAACTAAGACATGATGCAGCCATAAATAAATAAATATTTTTAAATAAAGATTAAATAAATTTCCTTTAAATTAATTAAATAAACAATTAAATAAAAGTGGAGAAACCAATTAGGAAATTATACCACCATAGTTAAAATGAGAAGACACAGTGGCTTGATCTTGTCTGTTTTCATTGGGGATGAAAAAACAGTAAGCAGATTCAAAAGGTACTTAGGAGATTAAATCTACTGGTCCTGATTAGATGAAAGAGGGAGAAAAGGAGTCAAGCTTGACCCCTGGGTTTCTGGCATGAGCAGCTGTGTGGATGAATGCACTATTACTGTCTCACTACTCCACACTGCTTGTACAAATCTCCCCACATTCATCAGGATGTCCTGAAATCATTCATTACATGCCTGTGTTTTCCACAGAGAACCATCTCCTAGAAGGCAACAATGAGCTTGTTCTTTGTCTTCCGAGGGCCCTGCAGTGAGCTGGGCATAGAATTGGGAGCAGTAAATGTGTGTGAACATTTCTCAGTTCTTATTTCTCTGTTTCTTACGGGAGACCTCTATCCTTCTGATTGCTCAGGTTAAAAATCTCAGAGGAACGCTGGCTTCCTCTTTCTACCTCACCCACCTTATGGCATCAGTCATAAAGTCTAGTATATTCTGTCCCTTTTGAACTGTGGTGTTGGAGAAGACTCTTGAGAGTCCCTTGGACTGTAAGGAAATCAAACCAGTCAATCCTAAAGGAAATCAGTCCTGAATATTCATTGGAAGGCCTGATGCTGAAGCTGAAGTTGCAAGAGACACAGGTTCTCCAACGTTCATTGGCCACCTGATGCAAACAGCCGACTCATTAGAAAAGACCCTGATGCTGAGAAAGATTAAAGGCAGGAGAAGTGTATGACAGTGGAAGAGATGATTAGATGGCAGCACTGACTCAATGGACATGAGTGTGAGCAAGCTCCAGGAGATGGTGAAGGACAGGGAAGCCCGGTGTGCTACAACCATTGAGTCACAAAGACTCTGACACAACTGAGCAACTGAACAAAACAAACAACATCTGATAAATTTCCTAGTGCCCTGTTTCAGGCCTTCACATGTCTTAGTTAAAAAATATTTATTTATTTGGCTGCTTCAGGTCTTAGTTGCGGCACTTGGGATTTTTTTTTTTTTCCTTAGTTTTGGCAGGTGGGATCTAGTTCCCTGACCAGGGATTGAACCTAGGGCCCCTGCATTGGGAGCATGAAGTCTTAGTCACTGGACCATCAGGGAAGTCCAGGCCATTACTTGTCTCACATGCCAAGCCTCTTCAGTCCTGTCTGACTCTTGGCAACCCTATGGACTATAGTCTGCCAGGCTCCTTTGTCCATGGGATTCCGCAGGCAAGAATACTAGAGTGGGTTGCCAAGTACTGGAGTGAGTTGCCATTTCCTATTCTAGGGGATCTTCCTGACTCAGGGATCAAACCCATGTCATTTGCATCTCCTGCATTGGCAGGTGGATTCTTTACCACTTGAGGAAGCCCAAGTGAAAATTGGTCAGTAATGTCTGACTCTTTGCAATCCCAAGGACTGTAGCCTACCAGGCTCCTCTGTCCATGGAATTCTCTAGGCAAGAATACTGGAATGAGAAGCCATTCCCTTCTCCATGAAATGTTCCTGACCCAGGGATCAGACCCAGGTCCCCTGCATTGCAGGCAGATTCTTTACTGTCTAAGCCATCAGGGAAGACTGTACATGGCTTAGCACATTAAAGTGATTAGAATGGTGTCTGGGCCAGAGTAAAGGGTGTATATGTGTTGGCTAAGGACTCTTTCCCAATCTCCCTGCCTCCTGCCTCTTTCCACTCAGGCCTTCCTCCAGAAGGTAGTCAGCATGTGGTCTCTCAAGGACAACTCTATTCAAGCCAATCCCTAGCTCCAGTGCTCTCAAGACCAAATCCTAAATCCTCAATTTGCTCTACAAGGGCCCACATGGTCTAATCTGACCAGCTTCCCAGCTTGACCTTCAAAAGCATTCCATTGCCATGGGAAGAAGGGCAAGCTCAGGGCCTTGCACCATCTGGCCTCAATGTCTTTACCAGCCTCAGCTCTTCCATGCAAAATGCTCCAGTCATGTGTGCTCATCTTGCCCATATGCTGGGTTTCCTGCCTCCTCCTGCCAGCTTATGCCCTTCCTCCCCAATGGCCCCATCTATCAAAGTCTTATCTTGTCAGTTCAGTGTCCCCTTCCATCAGGACTACCCCACTTCTACTCTGCATTTATTAGATCCTACCTTACACTGTGGTTTCTGCACATCTCATTCCTTCATTCCCTGGGAGCAAATAGATTGGCCATCTATTGCTGTGCCTCCTCAGCATCCTTCCAGTCCTCCTTTTCCAGTAACAGCACTCTGATAATCCTCTGAGATGACTTCACTCTCCCACTCTGGCTCCAGGGTGGGCAGGTGACTCTGGCTGATCAGTACATTTCATTCTTTTGGCCACAGTGATCGGCAGGTGACTCAAATCAGGCTAGCGGCTGGGGTAGGGGGTCATCAGGCTGAGACCTATGCTAGAACACTGGGAAAAGGGCCCTCTCTTTCTTCTGGGGTTGCTAAACTACAAGAGTAGCAGAGCCTGGACTTGTTACTAGTCATCTTTGTCATTATTTGGAGAGAGCCTTCTTGAAAGTGAAGTCAACAGAGTTGAAGAGCAGAGCCAAGAGTTGAGAAAGACAGATTCTCAGCTCTTCCCATTTGAGCTCTTGGATTCAAAAGAACCTGAGATTAGCATCACCTCAACTTTTCCATTCATGAGCCAATAAAATTTGTTTGAAATGAGTATCTATCACTGCTTTTATTTATTTATTTGGTGGCATCAGCTCTTAGTTGTAGCAGGTGAAATCTTTGGATGCAGCAAGCAAACTCTTTAGTAGAAAATCTGGTTCCCCAACCAGGGATTGAACCTGGTCCCTCTGCATTAGCAGCATAGAGTCTTAGCTAGTGGATCACCAGGGAAGTCCCGAATATCTGTCACTTCTAATGTTGGAGTCCTGAGTAGCAGACTGAGCTGACAGAGAGATCTGTTGTGTTCAAGAGATTTTCAGAGAAGGAAGATAGGAAGGGAAATCAGAAGACATTGGGACCAGTACCAATGTGTGACCCTTTAAGTTTGAAGGTCTACCTGTGGAAAACAGGAGCAGATATCTTTGCTGTTGCTCAGACCAACCAAACTGCCTTCACCTCCATCTCTGTTTTGCAGGAGAACGAAACCAAACATTCTGACCAAAGTAGCAGTTGCCTGTTTTCCTGATGATCATTGGCAAGAGGAGGCTTTTCATGTATGAGCTTAAGCAGGAGATGGTTACTCCTTAGCCAGTTGGCTTGCATCTACCATCAGAGAGTACTCTAATCCAGTGGTTCCCAAACTTGCCTGCACATTGGAATCACCTTGGAATATTTTAAAAATTCCAATACCCAGACCACGTCCCACACCTAGTAAATCACAGTCTCTGGGGGTGGGACACAGACATCACTACTTTCAAAGTTTATACAGGTGATTCCAACATGAGACAAGTTGGGGAACTAAAGGCCCCATCTAACTGTTTCCAAGGCTTACACTTCTTATAGAAAGCAGAGATTCTCCACCAAGTTGACATTAGGTCACCTGGGGATTTTTTTTTTTTAATGTCCATGTCTGGGCCCCACCTTTCAGAAATTCTGATTCAGTTGGTTTGGGGTAGGACATCAATACTGGCTGCTATAGACTAAATGTTTTTCACCACTCCAAATTCATATACTGATATCTGATTTGTAATCTTTGGGAGGTGATTAGGCCATAAAGGTGGTGCCCTCATGAATGGGATTAGTGCCCTTATAAAATCGAGAACTCCTACCCCCACCCACCACTCCCATTCCCCTTTCTCATTCACATGCTCTTCCCCTAAGGAGAAGAAATGTTTTGTGGGATGGATGAGACTGAGAGAAACTTCAACAAGCAATTAAGACTCTGCTCCCCTCCCTTTTCAGACCTTCCTGTTCCCACCCTTCTTGTGGTGAACACATGGCCAGGGTGCCATCAGATTTCTAAAGCAAATCTGGAGATCCACCTCCCTGACCCCACTTTCAGGGTTGGTCCAAGGATTAGGTAGCTCTGTCTGTCCTGCCCAGACTCTCCCTGGGGGAGGCTTCCTTGGGTGGTCTCCCAAGGTCTGGATATGGGAGGAGAAATTTTCTGAGCTTAGGTTCAAATAGCAGCAATTAGCAATAAAGCTGATTTGGCTCTCCATCCTGCTGCCTTGATTGGCCTGGTCTGAACTTTGGGTTTAGGGTGTATATGTGTGTGTATCACTCTCACACCCCAGCACTAGCATTTTGTACCAGCTTCAGTTCTGGCTTTCTCATGGACCTGGACTGCATTGTGTCCTGTGACCTCTGTATATTCCCCCAGCACAGAGACTGCCACAGAAGTTCTCAATATATTAAATATGTAAAATAGACTCAGGTCTTAACTGAATTTCTACCCCATTTTGAGATAGTAAAGGATACAAAATAAACAAATAGGACATAGTAGAAGGAAACGGCAACCCACTCCAGTACTCTTGCCTGGAAAATCTCATGGATGGAGAAGCCCAGTAGGCTACAGTCCATGGGGTCGCAAAGAGTTGGACACGACTGAGCGACTTCACTTTCGCTTTCATGATCGCTGCTCTCAGGAGTCTCCAGTGACCAACAGCCTCTGAGGAGCAGGGAAGACTTCCCAAAAGAGGAGGCATTTGATCTGGTTCTTGAAGGATGAAAGGGTGTCATAGGGAAAGTGGGAAGGTGCAGAGATATGAAAGTTTCATTTTAAAGGATTTCCCTGGCAGTCCAGTGATTAAGATTCTGAGTTCCCAGTGCAGGCAGCATTTATTTCCAACCCCTGGTTGGGGAATCCCTGCTGCAAGGCGGGGCCAAAAAAAGAAAGAAAGGGTCATTTAAGGGAATATTGAATACTGTTGGAAAGGCTGTTTTGGTTGATAGCCCCACCCCATCCCCCGCCACATGCACACCTTCCATGTAAACAGGCTTCCACTTCGGTCCTCCTCAATCCACTGGTCCTTGAGCAGGTCAAGACTGAGACAGACACATAAAGAAGGAACCAGTACCAGACACAGAAGGAAAAGAGGCTCCTAAATGTTCACTTGGGGACAAAATCCACCCCTGCCCCTCCCCCCGCCCAGTTGAGAACCACTGCGTTAGACAAAAGATAAAACAGCAGCTGCTTCAAAAATGCAAGTCTTACAAATAAAAAGGGGCTTTCCCAGTGGCTCTGTGGTAAAGAATCTGTCTGCAATGTAGAAACTGCAGGAGATGCAGGTTTGATTCAAGGTTAGGAAGATCCCCTGTAGGAAAGCATGGCAACCCACTCCATGATTCTTGCCTGGAGAATCCCATAGATAGAGGAACCTGGCAGGCCACAGTCCATAGGGAGTCGAACACAACTAAAGCGACTGGGCATAAACACTCTGAAATAAAATAAAATGTTCCAGGGAAGGAGGACTAAGTCCCCTCTTCTGAAGTAGCTTAGGGGAGATAGGTCACTGAGGTTTAGGCTTCTGCTTCTGATGCAAGAGTGCCGAGGTCCAGCCCCGGTGGATCCAGGGAATTCGAAGCGGGATGGAGTCAGAGTCTGGAAAAGGATTATTTATTTAGAAATATAAAGAGATTAGGAAAGAACAGTGTAGTAGGAAAATTAGTGGAAAAAAGAGGCTGAATAACTTGGTTCATGCAGAAAACTAATAAAACCTCGAGACAAGAGGTTTGCACCATCTACGTTAGGCCACCGGTGCCCACTTGAATAGCGGAGGGTGCTCTGCCTTAGGCTCCCTCTCACGTGGATCTTAGAAGCCAGGGCAAGTAAGTAGACTTGGCGAGCCTCCGTGCTCCAGATGGGAATTCAGCCAGAAAAGAGGAGAAAAGAACGACATGGGGGAACCCAGCTTCGGTGCAAGACTTAAGACTTTATTTTCAAAATCAGCTTATACACCCCAAGTTGTACATAAAGAAATAATGGAATATGCAAGAGTTATGCAGGAACAGCAGTCCTGACCCTCACTGAGACCAGGCTTTCTTTTTGCATACCTTCCCGTATACAAAGGTCTCAGGTGGTTTACATTATCTTCTGGTCAAGAGGCCTGTTAAGAGAGAGCCATTTTTATGGCTCTCTTCCTAGATAAATGTCTATCAATCAGAAAACTCTTTTTCCTAAAAGTGTTTTTTTCTTTACTCTGTATCACCCTCAAAGTACTAAATAAAGTTACATTCCTGTAGAACAAAGGTGCAGTGGGTTATAACAAAGGAAGTACTTAACTCAAAGATCTAATGTTGCTAATACCAGGTCTACTACCTGTTTTTTCTATATACCAACTATATCTACAAATAAAAGATATGAAAATTTGGCAGCAAGTATTGGCTCAACAAATGAAACCTTTAATCAGTCCTATTCTAATGATTTTGACTCCTCGCAAGCCCCTATATTCCTAGGATATTTTAAGCTTCCTATGCCTCTCGGTCAGGAGGCCACAAGCAATCACATGCGCAGCTGTGAGAGTCCGGCAGGCAGACTAGAAAGCCATCAGAGGGGTTTTTGGATTGAAACACTCTTATTATGCCCAGGAGATTTATTATCTAAAAGCTCTAAATTAACTTTTTTCCAGAAAAAAGTGGTGGAGGGACAGCCCCTGTTAATGTCAGAAGAATAGGTGGAAAGCATAACACAGTAAAGCAGGCAGACTCTGGTTTTTGGGGGTGGATGCTCAGGAAATTCCAGGGGGAACCCTTGAAGCCTGATCACGTCCTTGCGTTTTGTCAGGCTTCCTTCCTCATGACCTTTGCCATGGGCGGGATTCCTCATGCTAGCTCCCGGCACAAGAGGGAGAGGCAGCTTCTAAGGTCATGGTCAACAAGAGAGTCTGAAATGCAGTACTTGGATGCAATCTCAAAAACAACAGAATGATCTCTGTCTGTTTCCAAAGCAAACCATTCAATATCACAGTAATCCAAGTCTGTTGAACGGTTCTATGAAGACCTGCAAGATCTTTCAGAACTAACACCCAAAAAAGATGTCCTTTTCATTATAGGGGACTGCAATGCAAAAGTAGGAAGTCAAGAAACACCTGGAGTAACAGGCAAATTTGGCCTTGGAATACGGAATGAAGCAGGGCAAAGACTAATAGAGTTTTGCCAAGAAAATGTACTGGTCATAGCAAACACCCTCTTCCAACAACACAAGAGAAGACTCTATACATGGACATCACCAGATGGTCAACACCGAAATCAGATTGATTATATTCTTTGCAGCCAAAGATGGAGAAGCGCTATACTGTCAACAAAAACAAGACCAGGAGCTGACTATGGCTCAGATCATGAACTCCTTATTACTAAATTCAGACTCAAATTGAAGAAAGTAAGGAAAACCACTAGACCGTTCAGATATGACCTAGATCAAATCCCTTATGATTATACAGTGGAAGTGAGAAATAGATTTAAGGGACTAGATCTGATAGATAGAGTGCCTGATGAACTATGGATGGAGGTTCGTGACATTGTACAGGAGACAGGGATTGAGACCATCCCCATGGAAAAGAAAGGTAAAAAAGCAAAATGGCTGTCTGGGGAGGCCTTACAAATATCTGTGAAAAGAAGAGAAGCGAAAAGTAAAGGAGAAAAGGAAAGATATAAGCATCTGAATACAGAGTTCCAAAGAATAGCAAGGAGAGATAAGAAAGCCTTCCTCAGTGATCAATGCAAAGAAATAGAGGAAAACAACAGAATGAGAAAGACTAGGTGAGAGCCTGGTGGGCTGCTGTCTATGGGGGTCACACAGAGTTGGACACAACTGAAGTGACTTAGCAGCAGCAGCAGAGATCTCTTCAAGAAAATTGGAGATACCAAGGGAACATTTCATGCAGATAGGCTTGATAACGGACAGAAATGGTATGGACCTAACAGAAGCAGAAGATATTAAGAAGAGGTGGCAAGAATACACAGAAGAACTGTACAAAAAAGATATTCATGACCAAGATAATCACAATGGTGTGATCACTCACCTAGAGCTAGACATCCTGGAATGTGAAGTCAAGTGGGCCTTAGAAAGCATCACTACGAACAAAGCTAGTGGAGGTGATGGAATTCCAGTTGAGCTGTTTCAAATCCTGAAAGATGATGCTGTGAAAGTGCTGCACTCAATATGCCAGCAAATCTGGAAAACTCAGCAGTGGCCACAGGACTGGAAAAGGTCAGTTTTCATTCCAATTCCAAAGAAAGGCAATGCCAAAGAATGCTCCAACTACCGCACAATTGCACTCATCTCACATGCTAGTAAAGTAATGCTCAAAATTCTCCAAGCCAGACTTCAGCAATATGTGAACCGTGAACTCCCTGATGTTCAAG
>SJXQ01005602.1:0-87925 GCA_006408695.1 Aepyceros melampus | reverse complement strand
GAGACACTTCTTGTCACAGCCTGGGGGGAGGGTGGGGGTGGGCGGGAAGTGGCACAACTGACATATGGTGAGTAGAGGCCAAGGATGTTGTTAAACATCCTATAATGCACAAGACAGCCCCTGAAAACAAGGCAATTCTTGATATTCCTGCTCAGAATATCAATAGTGTTGAGGCTGAGAAACTCTTCATCTTGCTTGAGGAAAAAAAGTTCAGTGAAACTACCTTAAAATAGCCCCTGGTCTGGTCAGCAATAACTAACACAAGGGTGTTGTCTTGCAGTTCATCAGCAAATTCGTCCTTGGGGAATTTCCTGGCAGTCCAGAGGTTCACTGCCAAGGGCTGAGGTTCAACACCTGGTGGGGGAACTAAGATCTCACAAGCCAAGGAGCAGCCAGAAATAATAAACACATTTGTGCTTGCTCTCCTTTCCCTGGCTCCTCTATGGGAATGGGTGAAGGTTGTTTTGTGCAGGATGCCGTGGAAGGAGATAGGGGTTAGGTGGGGATAAGAGATGGGGTCACACAGTGCAGAGTACAGGCTTTCGATCTAAGTTCATATTCCAGCCCTGACTACTTCCTCAGCTGTGTTCTTTCAGGCAAGTGACTTTCCCTCTCTGGGCCTCAGTTTTCTCATCTGTAAAATAGGACAACTCTTACCTTACAAGGGCTTCCTTGGTGACTCAGCTGGTAAAGTATCTACCTGCACTGTGGGAGACTTCGGTTCAGTTCCTAGGTTGGGAAGATCCCCTGGAGAAGGGAAAAGCTACCCACTCCAGTATTCTGGCCTGGGGGATTCCATGGGGTCGCAGAGTCAGACACGACTGAGCGACTTTCATTTCACTTACCTTACCTTACCTTGCAAGGCCCAGGAAGTTGGCTGTTGCTATGACTTCATCCTGAGGTGGTATAGAACCATTAGAAGAAGTCTTGTGAGCCTGCGGGGAGGAAATCAGCTCTGAGTGGTCGGTGGGGCAGCCAGGCAGGGCGATGGTTTACTCTCACAGTGGTTTAATTCCCTCCAGGCAGGTCCAGAAGTCTCAGTCTATCTATAACCTCTCCTTGCAGGGCCTATACTCTCCCTTTTGTTTAGTTCAGTACCTTAGGGGTTTGTCCCCACTGCGGTGCTCAGACTAGGCAGCAGAAAAACACACTGAAGTCAACAATTTGCATTTTGGTCTCCTTGCAGTCCATGAGGTCTTAAAGAGTTGGACCGATTTAGCTATTGAATAACATAATAACTCCTTGCTGTGGGTAAGTTTCCTCCTCTCTGGCTGATGGTGGGGACTGAAGCTGTCAAAGGTTGCCAGGCATCAAAAGACATCCCCCAGCCAGAACTTTTGTTTACAAGGCAAGACTCTAGCAGACAGGAAGCTGGGTTATTCCAGAGCATGGGGCTCCCAGGCTCCAGACTGGAGAGAGGAGGAAATGGGCCCTTTAGAAAAGGTTTGAAGGTTTTTCCAAGCCTGAGAAAGTGAGCAGGGCTCTGGGTGTCTTGGCTGTGACTGTTGTCTTTTCTTGAGTAACAGGGACTTTGCATCACTCCCACTCTGATCTCCCAGGACCTCTGATTGGCCTGCAGAGCTTCTATTTGCTGGGGAGGGGATGTACTAGGAGTGCTGACTTGGGAGTCACAGCAAAAGATCACAGTGGCTAAGCCAAGCAGGTCCATGAAGATAAACTGAAGTTGACTGAAGATCAAACAGTCCTGCCCTGAATGTTCTAGACTGGATAAACACAGGAATTAAATGCTGTGCTTCAAGGGGGTGGCAGCATTATAAATAAATTAAATTCTGTAAACTTACAATTAAATGCCATGTATTCAAAAGTAATAGCATTCAAAGCCTGTCACTGCCTAATTATGTTACTACGTTTTGCTATTGCACGTGCTCTTGGAGTTATTCCCTTCTACATGGTGGAAATGCTACATAATGGTGCACCGCTGTCGGCTTCTTCCCAGTAACTCCTTCAGTGTGTCAGGTTGGCAGCTAGAAGTCAGCTGTGGTGGGAGTATTGACACCATGGAAATGGGCGGATGCTACAAATTTCTCCTTAAGACCACAACCCCACCCACTCCAACCTTTCCCTAAAGCCATTTGAAATCATTTTACCAGCACAACACTGGGTAGAGGACTCCCCAGACATGACTATGAATGAATTTCCCACCAGCTTGGTGGGCAGCGGGTTTGGAGCAGATAATGTGATTTAAATAAATAAATAAATATATATGTCTGAGTATTGTGGGTAAAATGAATTCTTGCTGCAAATACCTAGTCTCTAGGACTTTCCTGGTGGTCCAGTGGCTAACACTCTGCGCTCTCACCACAGGGAGCCAGGTTTGATCCCTGGTCTAGGAAGTAGATCCCACAGGCTGAACTAAGAGTTTGCTGCAGTGAAGATCAAAGATCCTGCATGCCGCAACCAAGAACCAGCGCAGTCAAATAAATTAAAACAAACAGGACCAAACCCCTAATACCTAGTCCTGACATACTTGGGGACTCATCTTTCCCTCCTCCTTTTGAGACAAGAGTGTATGCCCGCTCACAAAGCACCTCCTAGGGCATCCCAGAACACCCCGTGGCGCCTTCTGGATGGAAGAAGACCAGAAACGCCACGAGGGCAGGGACCTTGTTCACCGCTGCTTCAGCAGATCTTATCTTCAGACTCCTTCTCAGTCTCAGCAACTCTCCCAGTATCCCTGGCTTTGAAGCTAAGCAGGGCACAGTGGGGGTGCACAAGGGCTGGTTCTAGATGGGAGGACTAGAATGAGCCAGGAACCGGGAACTGCCTCTCAAGCACATGATCTACTTGGGAGCAGGGAAGTTCGTCGGGGCAGTTCCTCCCCAGGGGACATTTGGCAATGTCCAGAGACATTTTTCGGAGAAGGCAATGGCACCCCACTCCAGTGCTCTTGCCTTACCAAGAACCAGCGCAGTCAAATAAATTAAAACAAACAGGACCAAACCCCTAATACCTAGTCCTGACATACTTGGGGACTCATCTTTCCCTCCTCCTTTTGAGACAAGAGTGTATGCCCGCTCACAAAGCACCTCCTAGGGCATCCCAGAACACCCCGTGGCGCCTTCTGGATGGAAGAAGACCAGAAACGCCACGAGGGCAGGGACCTTGTTCACCGCTGCTTCAGCAGATCTTATCTTCAGACTCCTTCTCAGTCTCAGCAACTCTCCCAGTATCCCTGGCTTTGAAGCTAAGCAGGGCACAGTGGGGGTGCACAAGGGCTGGTTCTAGATGGGAGGACTAGAATGAGCCAGGAACCGGGAACTGCCTCTCAAGCACATGATCTACTTGGGAGCAGGGAAGTTCGTCGGGGCAGTTCCTCCCCAGGGGACATTTGGCAATGTCCAGAGACATTTTTCGGAGAAGGCAATGGCACCCCACTCCAGTGCTCTTGCCTGAAAAATCCCATGGAGAGAGGAGCCTGGAAGGCTGCAGTCCATGGGGTCGCTGAGGGTCAGGTCGGACACAAATGAACGACTTCACTTTCACTTTTCACTTTCATTCATTGGAGAAGGAAATGGCAACCCACTCCAGTGTTCTTACCTGGAGAATCCCAGGGACGGGGGAGTCTGGTGGGCTGCCGTCTATGGGGTCGCACAGAGTCGGACACGACTGAAGCGACTTAGCAGAGACATTTTTGGTTGTCACACTTCCAGGGGAAGGGTGCTACTGGCATTTGGTGGGCAGAGGCCAAGGATGCTGCTAAACATCCTACAATGCACGGGACAGCCACCCCCCAGTCCTGCATCAGAGAGTGTCCTGCCTCAAACACCAACAGTGCTGAGCCTGAGAAACTCTGGGACAGGAGACACAGTGGGGGAGAAACCCAGACAGGCAGGGTCTGGGAAGAGGCAGAGGAAAGGCTCGCCGGCCCGGCAGCCACTGACCCCTCCCTCCCCCGCAGCACCCACTGCTGTGTGTGGCCGTTCAGCCTCTCGTCTGCGCCCTGTCCTGTTTCTCTAGACTCTCTCTAGTGATGTCCCTGTTTATCTCTGTTTATCTCTTGGTCTCCTTTTCTCACTCTCAGCCGTGCCTCTGCTCTGGCTGGATCTGTGTTCTGAGTCATGAGACAAGCCTTTGGCATCAGCGCTCCCTCAGCCCACACTCATCACTCCAGTTGCCGTGACCTGGGAGCTGGGCCAGGAGGTCAGGAAACCAGAGGCTATAAAGACAGAGGGTCTAAAGGGTATCGCTTTTCCCACCGCCTATCTTGTCTTTGCCCCCAGGACCCTGCTGCCTGCCTCCCTGAGGCCTGGAGCTCCACCCCCACCCCCACCCCCGGAGCCTGTCCAAGTGGCCTTGCTCAACCTACTGATCCCTTCCTCCCCACCCCATTCTCAGCTCCTTGAATTTCCCCTCTAGCCTAGTCCAGCAGCTGTTACAAAACAACGGGGAACTAGGCAACCCCTCCCACCGGGGGCGGTAAGTGACACCAGGCTCAGGACGGCCACCGAGCCCAGTAACTTCTGCCAAGTGACCAGCCACTGGTGGCCTCTGCCCTGGTCCTCGTTTCCAGTTCCCAGGTCCCAGAGTTCAGAGCCAGGACATGGTACCCGGTGCTTGGAGCCCCTGCTCAACATCCAGGCTCAATTACCAGGACTCAGGGCCTGGTGCCAGGACTTTGAGCCCTGCCCCTCTCACTCCCCTCCCCCAGCAGACCCTGGGGGCCTGGGCTACTGTGTCCTGGCCAGCAGCGCCCAGGGTGGGTGCTATGTTGGACGTGGACACAGCAGAAAACTCTATGACAATTTAAAAAATAAATTGGAGTGACTTTTAAAGTAAGAAGTATTCAAATAAAGACTTAAAAGGACTAGCAGTCTGGGCAGAGGGAAGAGAAAGACCAGGGTATAGATCTGCCGATCTGCCGGGCTTCCCAAGTGGGGCTAGTGGTAAAGAACCTGCCTGCCAAGGCAGGAAACCTAAGAGACGCGAGTTTGATCCTGGGTCAGGAAGATCCACTGGAGGAGGGCATGGCAACCCACTCCAGTATCCTTGCCTGGAGAATCCCATGGACAGAGGAGCCTGGAGGGCTAGGGTCCATAAGGTTGTAGAGAGTAAACATGGCCGAAGTGACTTAGCACGCACGCGTTAGGGTTGCCACATAAAATAGAGGATGCCCAGGTAAATTTGAATTTAGGTAACAAAAAAGACTTTTTAAATGTAAGAATGTTCTATGTCATATTTAAATATACTTCTAAAAAAGTATTCCTTGTTTACCTGAAATTCTTACTTTAACAGGGGTCCTGTATTTTGATTTCTTAAATCCAGTAGCCCCATAGGAAAACAAACCTCCCCCTCCAGCCCTTACCCAGCTTATCTACCAGCTGCTTCAGGTGGAGAAACGGGGAGGGTTCCTATCACTGCTCACATTTAGGTAGAGGGAACTTAGGGGATTTTATTTTTTTTAATTATTCCTACTTTTATACACCTTCTCATTTTCTTTAGAGTCAGCATTAGTTTATAATACAAAAAAATCAAATGTTATAGACACTATGTACTGCATAGATTACTGCAATATACCCCTTTCATCCATTCTTTTTTCATTTTTCAGCGGCTGCACGCAGGATTTTTGTTGCTGTGTGAGGGCTCAGTAGCTGTGGCATGACGGCTTAGTTGCCCCGAGACGAGTGGGATTTTAGTTAAGGCTGTATATTGTCACCCTGCTTATTTAACTTATATACAGAGTACATCATGAGAAACGCTGGACTGGAAGAAACACAAGCTGGAATCAAGATTGCCGGGAGAAATATCAATAACCTCAGATGTGCAGATGACACCACCCTTATGGCAGAAAGTGAAGAGGAGCTAAAAAGCCTCTTGATGAAAGTGAAAGAGGAGAGTGAAAAAGTTGGCTTAAAGCTCAGCATTCAGAAAACGAAGATCATGGCATCTGGTCCCATCACTTCATGGGAAATAGATGGGGAAACAGTGGAAACAGTGTCAGACTTTATTTTGGGGGGCTCCAAAGTCACTGCAGATGGTGACTGCAGCCATGAAATTAAAAGACGCTTACTCCTTGGAAGAAAAGTTATGACCAACTAAAGTGAAAGAGGAGAGTGAAAAAGTTGGCTTAAAGCTCAGCATTCAGTAAACGAAGATCATGGCATTTGGTCCCATCACTTCATGGGAAATAGATGGGGAAACAGTGGAAACAGTGTCAGACTTTATTTTGGGGGGCTCCAAAATCACTGCAGATGGTGACTGCAGCCATGAAATTTAAAGACGCTTACTCCTTGGAAGAAAAGTTATGACCAACCTAGATAGCATATTGAAAAGCAGAGACATTATTTTGCCCACAAAGGTCCATCTATTCAAAGCTATGGTTTTTCCAGTGGTCATGTATGGATATGAGAATTGGACTGTGAAGAAAGCTGAGTGCTGAAAAATTGATGCTTTTGAACTGTGGTGTTGGAGAAGGCTCTTGAGAGTCCCTTGGACTGCAAGGAGATCCAACCAGTCCATTCTGAAGGAGATCAGCTCTGGGTGTTCTTTGGAGGAAATGATGCTAAAGCTGAAACTCCAGTACTTTGGCCACTTCATGTGAAGTTTTGACTCATTGGAAAAGACTCTGATGCTGGGAGAGATTTGGGTCAGGAGGAGAAGAGGACGACAGAGGATGAGATGGCTGGATGACATCACTGACTCGATGTGAAATTTGAGTGAAGTCCGGGAGTTGGTGATGGACTGGGAGGCCTGGTGCTGCGATTCATGTGGTTGCAAAGATTCGGACATGATTGAGAGATTGAACTGAACTGAACTGAAAGAATTTAAACATATCATAATGAGGTATGACAACCATATTTCACTGATCTAGAAAAAAATAACACATCATAGCAATAGTAATGGGACGAACCACCCAATTAATCAGTAGCAAGTTGGACAGATTGCTTTGGAACTTTTCCATGAGGGAAAGAAAATGCTTCTTCTGGTGCTTTGCTTTGAAAGCAAAGCAGACTGGAATCCTTAATTCTCTTTGGTAGACAGCAATTTGATTCTCCATTCTTAAGT
Organism: Aepyceros melampus; assembly: GCA_006408695.1. Lineage (NCBI taxonomy): Eukaryota > Metazoa > Chordata > Mammalia > Artiodactyla > Bovidae > Aepyceros > Aepyceros melampus. The sequence goes on along the minus strand of SJXQ01005602.1, from coordinate 80,902 downwards.
TTTATATGCCAGAATCTAATCCACAATGGAGGTGGAATTTCAGGACAGAGAAACTGGAGTGTTGTTTTTTTTTTTTTAATTACAGATATAGTAACTTGTGATGATTGTCATGATTTTCGTTGGAGCTCTTTGGGTGTTTCCTCTACCTGTGAATAATAATGGAAATATTTTAATCTTGTAATCTATAAAATTTTTCATTGATAACTCATTCGATCCAGCCCCCAATATATTATGTACCCATTTCACAGGGAGGAAATTAGAGGCCTGGGATCTTGAATACACTCCTGCTAGAACTAGTGCAGAGGTACAAGTCTAGTTCACATCAAAACCCCAAATTCACATCACTGCAGGTGAGCAACAGGGTAACTCCTCTGTTCCCAAGTGTTAACTGGAATAAAAATAATAGAGACCTTCCTTAGCCATGGCAAAAGCTAGCCCTTTCTAAGCTTGTTTATTTCCTTCAGTGCCTAACTTTGTATTAAAAGAGAATAGAACTAATGGATCTCAAGGTAAAAGACCTTTTGAAATACTAAATAATCAATCAGGTGTTCCCCACACAGTTAGATCAGGAGCTGCTGTGGGAATTGTCTGCTTATTATAGCCCCATGATGAACTCATTCACAATTGTGGAAGGACCCGACCCTCGTTTTTATCTCAAGACACTGCAGAGTCCCACTTGGTTGGAAAAAGTAGGTAACCTGATGTCAAATCCAATTCGTATAGTACTTCTTAGTTCTTGCTGAAGTGCCTTTCAATTCTAGTTCTTTGGTTAGGTTCTCAAGTATCACATAAATATAGAAAACACAGTAAAAGAACCAGGACAACCAAACTCCCCTCAAGTCTGTTATATCATTGACCTCTCTTCTATCAAGTAGCATGTCAAAATTCTGAATTTCACTGAGAATAAAAGATGGGTTCGTTTTGTTTTCTGGTCTGTAGAAGAGGAGTTGAATGTCAATGGAAAAGTACCTCTCTCCATCACCAGAGGAAGCTAATCAAGGAAAAATGTCTTCAGGGAACACACACATTAATCTCCAGCTGAATCACAGGACTGTTACAAGGTGTAACTAACCGTATAGTTGTGACTCATCTCGGTCTGTAATAACATGCTTCACAGTGACATTCATGGTTGTATGAGATGGAAGTTGCATGTAAAGGAAAAAGCACTGTTCAGCTGTAATGCCTGCAAGCCTGCGCCAGACTCAGTGACAGTTTGCAGTGAATGCAGCCACTCTGTTTCCACATTAACACATTGCCATATCCCCTCATCACAGTGTTCCTGAAAATTATCTCCAGCAGTCATCGCTGGGCAACTTCAGACCTGCAGGTTGTTATAAAATCTTAGTTTTCAAAAATGACTTCTGTCAAGATGCACTGTAGTTGTCTATTCTGATCCACTGTGGTATTGAGTCCAGATTCTCAGAAATAGTTTTTAAAAGATTTCTAAAGTGCAAATACAGACCTTTCACAAAATATTGGTTTCCAGAACAGGGTCTTTCAAGGTTTCCTACACCGAAGGAAAGATATGCTATGACCTCTTGGATTCTGCTTGCCGATCAGATAACTGGCGCGGCGGGAGGAGGGACGACCTGGCGTGGGCCCCGCGTGGCAGCCCTCTGTGGCTGCAGGCAGCGTAATGCCTGTGGCCTTCTAACGAGGGGGGGCTGCTCATCAGGGGCCCTTTTTACTTTAAAATTGTACGAATTTTATCTATTCAAGAGCTTTTTCCATGCTTCTTTTCTCCTAAATTGAAAATTCCTTAGGAAGCAAGAACAGAGGTATAATTTTTTTAATTTATTTTTTAAGCTTTAAATTTTAAAATACTTTTTTTTAATTTTTAGTTTTACTTTATTTTACTTTACAATATTGTATTTTTTTTTAATTTAAACAATTACCTTTTAAATTGTCTTTAAACTCTTTCTCAATTTTAAAATAAGAGAAAAGACAAAGTGTGTTGTAGAACAATACAAATTAGATGTTATGTACCATGTACCAAATATTGCATACAGGTGCAATATTTACTGACACTAAGAACCAGAATTTACTCAGAATTTCCTGGTAACCAAAGCAAAAAAATAAATAAGGGACTATATTTTCATTTCTGAATCTATTTCAAAGGAACTGCATATATTTTTCTAAAGAAATAAGCATTTCCTGGAAATAAATATTCCTAGATTGGTATAAACCATGATACTAATTGAAATGTTTTTTTTAAAAAGACACTAATCTGTACTATACAAGTAAAATTTGGTATGAGAAATACTATCTTTTGTAAACAGTTTTTATGTCTGTCAGATCAGTAAGAAGGACATCTACATTTTGGCCTGTGATATGCTTTCTTTTCTCAGCAGTAAAGATTATTGCTATATTCTAATCAATGTCTCTAATCTTGTTTTTCAGAATGACAAATCCCCAAGGCGATCTGCAAGTCGATCAAGTAATATTTCAAAAGTAGGTGAAATATATTCATTTCCTGTTTATTGATTTACATATTTTATGAGTTCAAGTAAATATTTTATAATGTTTTACATGCGATTGTTATCCGTGACCAATGTACAGATATGACTTGCTAACGGTAATAACTATTTTAAGGGTTTACTGTGATAAAAAGGACATGCTTTCACACAACAAAATGAGTGAAGCTATTTTTTCCTCTTTAGTGCAAAAAATAATTTGCTGCTTTCAGGGTGTCAGTCAAAGCATGTTAATCCTCTCACTTCAGCTCAGAGAGCAGCCACACACATCAGTGGAAACTCTGTCAAACATCATGGTACAATTTGCATGAACTGAATTTTTCCAGGAGTTTGGGCTCAACTATGGTGGAACTTAACCTGGACAAATTTCAAAAGCAATTTAAAACATTAGTTTGGTAAGATACTTGCTTTAAAGAGTCAATGGTTGAAAAAAATTATATTGCTCCCTAGATTATCTATAAATCCAAGCAAGACACCAGAGTATTGAAAAGCTTATGGCGTAAGAGAGATATTCTGGATTTTTATTTCACCTTGAAAAAAAATTCAGTTCAGTTCAGTCGCTCAGTTGTGTCCGATTCTTTGCAACCCCGTGGACTGCAGCATACCAGGCCTCCCCATCCATCACCAACTCCCAGAGTTTACTCAAACTCATGTCCATTGAGTTGATGATGCCAAAAAATCATCTCATCCTCTGTTGTCCACTTCTCCTTTTGCCTTCAATCTTTCCCAGCATCCAGGTCTTTCCAATGAGTCAATTCTTTGAATCAGTTCTTTCCCAAGTGCTGGAGCTTCAGCTTCAACATCAGTCCTTCCAATGAATATTCAGAGCTGATTTCCCTTAGGATGGACTGGTTGGATCTCCTTGCTGTCCAAGGGACTCTCAAGAGTCTTCTCCAACACCGCAGTTCAAAAGGATCAATTTTTCGGTGCTAAGCTTAATTTACAGTCCAACTCACATCCATACATGACTACTAGAAAAGCATAGCTTTTACTAGATGAACATTTCTTGGGTTGGTCATAATTTTCTTCCAAGGATCAAGTGTCTTTTAATTTCATGGCTGCAATCACCATCTGCAGTGACTTTGGAGCCCCAAAGAAATCAAGTCCATCACTGTTTCCACTGTTTCCCCATCTATTTGCCATAAAGTGATGGGACCAGATGCCATGATGTTAGTTTTCTGAATGTTGAGTTTTAAGCCAACTTTTTCACTCTCCTCTTTCATTTTCATCAAGAGGCCCTTTAGTTCTTTTTCACTTTCTGCCATAAGGGCGATGCCATCTACATATCTAAGGTTATTAATATTTCTCTCGGCAATCTTGATTCCAGCTTTTGCTTCATCCAATCCAGCATTTCTCGTGATGTACTCTGCATATAAGTTAAATAAGCAGGGTGATATTATACAGCTTTGATGTACTCCTTTCCCAATTTGGAACCAGTCTGTTGTTCCATGTCTGGTTCTAACTGTTGCTTCTTGACCTGCATACAGATTTCTCAGGAGGCAGGTCAGGTGGTCTGGTAGTCCCATCTCTTTAAGAATTTTCTAAAGTTTGTTGTGATCCACACAGTTAAAGTCTTTGGCATAGTCAATAAGGGAGAAGTAGATACTTTTCTTGAATTCTCTTGCTTTTTTAATGATTCAGTGGATGTTGGCAATTTGATCTCTGGTTCCTCTGCCTTTTCTAAATCCAGCTTGAACATCTGGAAGTTCACAGTTCATATACTGTTGAAACCTGGCTTGGAAAATTTTAAGCATTACTTTGCTAGTGTGAGAGATGAGTGCAATTGTGTGGTAGTTTGAACATTCTTTGGCATTGCCTTTCTTGGGGATTGGAATGAAAACTGAACTTTCCCAGTCCTGTGGCCACTGCTGAGTTTTCCAAATTTGCTGTCATATCAAGTGCAGCACTTTCACAGCATCATCTTTCAGGATGTGAAATAGCTTGACTGGAATTCCATCAGCTCCACTAGCTTTGTCTGCAATGATGTGAAGTCAAGTGGGCCTTAGAAAGCATCACTATGAACAAAGCAAAAAGCAACAGAGTTCCAGAAAAACATCTACGTCTGCTTCATTGACTATGCCAAAGCCTTTGACTGTGTGGATCACAATAAACTGTGGAAAATTCTGAAAGAGATGGGAATACCAGACCACCTAACCTGCCTCTTGAGAAATCTGTATGCAGGTCAGGAAGCAACAGTTAGAACTGGACATGGAACAACAGAATGGTTCCAAATAGGAAAATTTTATTTAACTTATATGCAGAGTACATCATGAGAAACGCTGGACTGGAAGAAACACAAGGTGGAATCAAGATTGCCAGGAGAAATATCAACAACCTCACATATGCAGATGACACCACCCTTATGGCAGAAAGTGAAGAGGAACTAAAAGCCTCTTGATGAAAGTGAAAGAGGAGAGTGAAAAAGTTGGCTTAAAGCTCAACATCCAGAAAACGAAGATCATGGCATATTTGTCCCATCACTTCATGGGAAATAGATGAGGAAACAGTGGAAACAGTGTCAGACTTTATTTTTGGGGGCTCCAAGATTACTACAGATGGTGACTGCAGCCATGAAATAAAAAAGGCTTACTCCTTGGAAGAAAAGTTATGACCAACCTAGAAAGCATATTCAAAAGCAGAGACATTACTTTGCCGACTGAGGTCCATCTAGTCAAGGCTATGGTTTTTCCTGTGGTCATGTATGGATGTGAGAGTTGGACTGTGAAGAAGGCTGAGCGCCGAAGAATTGATGCTTTTGAACTGTGGTGTTGGAGAAGACTCTTGAGAGTCCCTTGGACTGCAAGGAGATCCAACCAGTCCATTCTGAAGGAGATCAGCCCTGGGATTTCTTTGGAAGAATGATGCTAAAGCTGAAGCTCCAGTAGTACTTTGGCCACCTCATGCGAAGAGTTGACTCATTGGAAAAGACTCTGATGCTGGGAGGGATTGGGGGCAGGAGGAGAAGGGGACTAGCGAGGATGAGATGGCTGGATGGCATCACTGACTCGATGGACGCGAGTCTGAGTGAACTCCGGGAGATGGTCATGGACAGGAGGACTGGCGTGCTGCAGTTCATGGGGTTGCAAAGAGTCAGGCACGACTGAGCGACTGAACTGAACTGAACTGAAGGCCCCCTTGACTTCATATTCCAGGATGTCTGGCTCCAGGGGAGTGATCACACCATAATGATTATCTGGGTCATGAAGATTTTTTTTGTAGAGTTCTTCTGTATTTGCTTGCCACTTCTTATATCTTCTGCTTCTATTAGGTCCATACCATTTCTGTACTTTCTTGTATCCATCTTTGTATGAAAAGTTCTCTTGGTATCTCTAATTTTCTTGAGGACATCTCTAGTCTTTCCCATTCTATTTTTTCCCTCTGTTTCTTTGCACTGATCACTGAGGAAAGCTTTCTTATCTCTCCTTGCTATTCTTTGAAACTGTGCATTCAGATGGGTATATCTTTTCTTTTCTACTTTGCCTTCTGTTTCTCTTCTTTTCATAACTATTTGTAAGCCCTCTTCAGACAACCATTTTGCCTCTTTGCATTTCTTTTTCATGGGGATGATCTTGATCCCTCCTTCCTGTATAATGTCATGAACCTCCGTCATGACAGAGTTCTTCAGGCACTCTGTCTATCAGATCTAATCCCTTGAATCTATTTGTTACTTCCACTGTATAATCGTAAGGGATTTGATTTTGGCTATACCTGAATAGTCTAGTGGTTTTCCCTACTTTCTTCAACAAAAATTAAGAGCTATGTTCTAAGATGAGTTTCTATACAATTTATAGACTGATGTTTGGAGAGTGAAAATTCATTTAGAGCCATTTGTGAAACTGAAAAATTATGACTTCTGAAAATTTAATGCTGATAAAGATGAATTTGCCATGAAGACAACATCCATGACAGGTCCTCTCAGTTGCCAGCCCTGAGATCAGCTTTGTATATAAATTTTTCATTATTTTCCTTCAGAAGGGCTCTCAAAGCAGCAATAAACTATAGGTACTACAGAACATAGACTCACTCCCATTTTGATAAGTTTTTGTTTTGTCTTGTTTTCACAAACAAAGACAAACATTTCATTGAAAAAATAGCAGTAGCCAAATTATCAGCACTTTCTTAAGCTGGTTTCCCAAGGCTGATTCTAATGAGACAGTGTTAAGATGAATGAGACAGTGTTAAGATGGGCAGGTGAAATGTGTCAACACACTGGGTCAGGTACCGGAATGCATGCACTCAAGAAGCTGTAATAGATAGTAGAGATGCCTGTCTATTGCTCTATAGGGAGACCACCTCTCTGTGTTGCAGTGCTCTCCACTGTACAGACAAGCTCAGTAACATAAGCCAGAACAAAAGCAGTCAGTGTTTCTGCTTCCAAGATGTGCAGAGACGCAACACACCCACGGAGAATTGTATCTCAACAGCTGGAACCACTCATCTCTATGGACTTTCCAATCTAGGCATCTTCCTAACATTTGTGAGTCCCTGTGCCCAGAAGTTAAGGCACCAGCCCCAGGGACAGGGGACCTGAGTGCACGTCATCACTGTCACTTCCTACTTCTGGGACCAGAGACACTCATCCTCCGTGAGACACACTTGCCACCACTGAGACATGAGGCGATGGTATCAGTCACCTGAAAGTTTTTCTCAAGTGGTTGTGAATCAATACCTTTCAAACGTCAATCACCATCACATCGTGGAGAGCCCTGCCTGAAAGCACATGGCATCATCATCTTTCTGAACATGAATGTTAATATTGACCTAAAAACCTGTAGACAGTACTGACAACTCCTTCATCATGCCAAATATTGCTTTGTGACCCAGGTGAAATTGTATCTTCATTTCCAAGCTGCTGTTTCACTTCTACAGAAATGCAGCATGTTTATTACTTTTACCTTTTATTTCATTCTTTTTTTAAAATTGGAGGATAATTGCTTTTCAGTGTTGTGATGGTTTCTGCTGTACATCAACATGAATCAGTCATAATCATATTCATTCTTTAAGAAATGAGAAAGTCTGAAGTAAAGTTTCCCTTCCATGAGTTCTCCTTCCAGGCTCTGACACATATTAATTGCAGCCTTGAGTGGGAGACAATGATGATAAAATACATTATATTCAAAAAGAAAAGAAGAGTTCTGTTTCTTTTAATTGTGCAGTTGCAAAAGCTCAAATAATCACGCACCTGTAGGGGTGAAAAGATTTCAGTATGTTTAATTTTATTTTGATTAAGCCAACAGGATTCCACTTTTATTTACATTCAGAAGGATGGGCACATAAGATAAATCTATTGTTGAATCCTTAAAACTTTTCATTGAATGATTAATTGATAAACTCTTCATTAAGACCAGATAACTTACCAAAGATGGAATGGCAAATTATAGCTACATTTGAGCTCTTGGACTTTTAAAGAGGTGGAGAAAAAAAATTTCAATGAAACAAGGGTAATTTTTCTCTAAATTTCTCAAAAAAATTTTGTTAAACACTGAAAAGGTGTTTCTCAAGGGTTTGATAATAAATATAACAGAGTAATTAAGACCATTAAGACCATGGATTCAGAGTAACTACTTAGAGGTGTCATTTAACTTCTTTAGTAAGTTTATATGTAGAAGAAGAGTATGTAACAGTATCTATCTCTCAGAGGAGTACTTAGCACAGTAGCCAGCACTGTTTCAGTATGAGCTGCTATTATTACGGGGCTTTTAATGCTGACATCTCAGCGACAATACAGTGAGTGCTCAGTAATCTTTTTGTAAGTGAATTTGTGACTCTAGTCATAGTATATGCATCATTCTCTGGGCAGAATAAGAGTAAATATTAATAACAGATGGACAGGATGAAGTCAAGTTTAAGGTTAAGTAAAACTTTTATGATCTGACATAATTTATTGAAAAATGACTACACATTCTTGTTTCATTAAAATGTGCATATATATTTAACAAAAAAAATTCTTTTTGGTCAGTGATCAGTTCAGTATGTGTGTGTGTGTGTGTGTGTGTGCTAAGTCGCTTCAGGTGTGTGTGCCTGACTCTTTACGATCATATGGGCTGTAGCTCACCAGGCTCTTCTGTCCATGGGATTCTCCAGGCAAGAGCGCTGGAGTCGGTTGCCATGCCCTCCGCCAGGGGATCTTCCCAGGGACTGGCCCATGTCTCTGAAGTCTCCTTCATTGGCAGGCAGGTTCTTCAGCACTACTGCCACCTGCGAAGCCTGCCAAAAGCATTCTTGTATAGTTAGAATGAAGAAAGCATTAAAACAGGCTGATTTCTTTCAAAGTTTGCAAATCATTTGGTTGAAAAAACTAAGCATCAGTTCAGTTCAGTCGCTCAGTCATGTCCAACTCTTTGCAACCCCATGAATCGCAGCACGCCAGGCCTCCCTGTCCATCACCAACTCCTGGAGTTCACTCAGACTTGCGTCCATTGAGTCCGTGATGCCATCCAGCCATCTCATCCTCGGTCGTCCCCTTCTCCTCCTGCCCCCAATCCCTCCCAGCATCAGAGTCTTTTCCAGTGAGTCAACTCTTCGCATGAGGTGGCCAAAGTATTGGAGTTTCAGCTTTAGAATCATTTCTTACAAAGAACACCCAGGACTGATCTCCTTCAGAGTGGACTGGTTGGATCTCCTTGCAGTCCAAGGGACTCTCAAGAGTCTTCTCCAACACCACAGTTCAAAAGCATCAATTCTTCAGCACTCAGCCTTCTTCACAGTCCAACTAACTCTCACATCCATACATGACCACAGGAAAAACCATAGCCTTGACTAGACGGACCTTTGTTGGCAAAGTAATGTCTCTGCTTTTGAATATGCTATCTAGGTTGGTCATAAGGTTCCTTCCAAGGAGTAAGCATCTTTTAATTTCATGGCTGCACTCACCATCTGCAGTGATTTTGGAGCCCAGAAAAATAAAGTCTGACACTGTTTCTACTGTTTCCCCATCTATTTCCCATGAAGTGATGCGACCAGATGCCATGATCTTCGTCTTCTGAATGTTGAGCTTAAGCCAACTTTTTCACTCTCCTCTTTCACTTTCCTCAAGAGGCTTTTTAGTTCCTCTTCACTTTCTGCCATAAGGGTAACTATTATTAAATAGTGTTTTTAATCTGCATGAAATAGAGATCCTAACAAAAAACAGGCCACTTGCATATCTTTGGCAGTCTGCTCTGTATTTCCAAGAGGTGTGAGTTCTTACACAATTCCAGTAAGTCTCCTACATGTGAACCAGCAAGTTGCGAACTTTCAAATCTGTGAATGTGTGCTCTCCTTCGGTCACTAAGCCAGTTCACGTGTCTGGCTCACATCGTTACGTGTGTACATCCTCTACAAGCTGTTGTGGTTTTCTGCACTTTTCTGTATAGTCCAGCATCAACTACAGTGATAAAGTATCATTCAAGCTCAGGGTGTCCTGATATGAGAAGGTAGATAGATAGAACTGAAGCCAGCAAGAACCGAGACCCTGCGCCGCCGGCGTCAGGCGCGAGTGAAATTGCAGCCGGCACCGCGTCTGCTGTTGCTGCTGAGCCTTCAGCTCTACCATCTCCCGCTTCCTCCTCCTCCTCCAGGCAGTAGTGCTTCTTGCCTCTTCACTGGATTCCAGCCCCATATGCCAGGTGTACTCTGCTATCATACTATAAGGTACTGTACTTAAGATTAAACTTTTTCTTTACTTTTTGTTTAGTGTTTTTATGTAATATGTGTGTGAAAAGCATTAAAAATCTATTACAGAACAGCACTATACAGCCAGCTAGGCTTCCCAGGTGGCGCTAGCGGTAAAGAACTCACTTGCGCTACAGGAAACGCGGGAGGTGCAGGTTTGATCATTAGGTCGGGGAAGATTCCCTGCAGGAAGGCATGGCAACCCACTGCGGTATTCTTGCCTGCGGAATTCCGTGAGTAGAGGAGCCTGGCAGGCTGCAGTCCATAGGGTTGCAAAGGCTTGGACGTGACTGAAGCAACTTAGCATGTATGTGTATAGCTGATTGTGATAGTCGGGTACCTAGGCTAACTCTGTTGGACTTGTGATAAATTGGACTGAGGAACATGTTCTCAAAATGGAATTTGATTGGAGGTAGGGGATTTGCTGTATTTTTAAATACATTCTAAGTGAATTGTGTTGCCTATGAATGTAACTCCCTTTTAAAGAAGCAGCAAGTGGACACGTATGAGTTATCTTGTTGTGGAAGGTAAATTTGTATCAAAGTAATAGAAGACTTGAAGTCTGAGTTCTAAAAGTGGCCTGCATATGTCATTAAATTCCTGCTATTACCCAGCAGGGGAACAGATGCAGCAACCGTTTGTACTTTTGCCATTGCAAGAACCAAGCTGAACTGACTGTACTTTTTGTATTATAATCATTATCCTGTGGGGTGTTCAGCCACCTGATGCAAAGAGCTGACTCATTTGGAAAGACCCTGTTGCTTGAAAATATTGAAGGCAGGAGGAGAAGGGGACGGCAGAGGATGAAATGAATGGATGGTATCACTGACTCAATGGACATGAGTATGAACAAGCTCTGGGAGACGGGGAAGGACAGGGTAGCCTGGCGTGCTGCAATCCATGGGGTCGCAAAGAGTCGGACATGACTGAGCAACTGAACAACAATGGGGTATTTTCTATGGGTTTGAATAGATCGGTTTTTTTTTCACTGAAATATTAATATTTTACTCTAATAATAACTTATTCAGAAGAAATACAAAAATATGGTTCCCTGCTAATAGTAATTCTTCTTTGTAACCAAAAAAAATGATTTGCTGGGTGTTTATTGAATGGCTTTCATGAATCCTTTGAGACTGTGTGATGTGCGTGTTTGTGAATGTCTGTATCTACACAAAACCATTTCTTAGTGTTTCCTAACATCTAAGTTCACGGTCGAGTGTACTTCCGTGCCTGTGTGAGTGTTTTAGTCTCTTTTCTCTGCTTTGTTTACCACTACTTAGCTACCCCACCCTGCTTTTTCTTCCACGCTCTCTCTTTCCAGTCGTATCCTGTTGGCAGCTATTGAAGCTCCACTGTCAGCTTCCTTACGGGGGTGAGATCCATGCTCTGCAGGACATGGGCAGTAGATGGCGCTAGACAAATGCCGAAGCCTCATCTCATGAGTTGCTCCCGTGAGATTCTTTGCATCAAAACAAATGTAAATTGCTTGCCACTGTAAATCAAATGCAAGATAAAACCTACATTTAATAATTCATATCAGTGAAATAATGGCTTTGGTAGAAGAAAACAGGTTACTTTTTAATTCCAAAGTGTGAAACAGCTGTCACATATGCCAAGGCCAGGTCATTTTAGAGAGTTAATGAACTTGTGTATCCTCAGATGACAGGGTGTAAGGCTTGTTCTATTATTATTCTTATGCCTGATCTAATCTGAGTCGTTAGGACCCTACTACACAAGAAAGGGATGAGAAGACTCACGATCTCAAGGCACATTGCATCCTACAGTGAAGGAAAGAAGGGCATCAGGTCTTGCTGTGAATTCCAAATATCCAGACAGATTTCCTCGGTAAGCAAGGAAGGGAGGGAGGGAGGAAGGAAGAAAATGAAGGAGAAAGAAAATAAAGAGAACAGAAAAAAAGATCAAAGAGGACAAATTGAAGCTTGTAGGAAGTTTATCCACTAAAATCTATTGAAGATAATATAAATTATCTAAGTTCTAACTTCATATGTACCTACTCTGTTCATAATTACATATATATATTTATGTATGATTGGGCTTCCCAGGTGGTGCTAGTGATAAAGGACCCACCTGTCAATGCAGGAGACGTAAGAGATACAGGTAGGATCCCTGGGTTGGGAAGATGCCCTGGAGGAGGGCATGGCAATCCACTCCAGTGTTCTTGCCTGGAGAATCCCTATGGACAGAAGTCTTGTGGGCTATAGTCCGTAGGGTCTCAAAAAAAGTCGGACACTACTGAAGCGACTTAGCCGTCATGCTTACGTATAATTATACATATATGCACAACAACTTATGTTTAAATTACATCTGAATTTAAGACGGTATCATTCTAAATGGCCATCACAATATCACCTGACTATATATATTTTGGTGCACCCAAACTGTGGAATCTATGCATCCTTTGAGGAAACTGAGTTATATCTCTGTTGAGTTTCTGAACTATATTATTAAATGAAATAAACAACAGCACATAGAAATGTGACTGAATCTTAGTTTTGTAAGATGGTATGTGTATATCTTCCATTTTTGCATATACAATAAAAGTTCTACATGGATATGTCATGTACAAGGTATTACCAATTTTAACTCTTGGGTTGAGGAGTTAAGGTTAGAAAAGAATAAGGAGTTTTTCACAATTCATTTTGCAAAATTCTGTAGTGTATAAATATTTTTGTGATAAGCATGGGTAGTTTGATTAAGTAAAAATATATGACCAAATAAGGAGACTCTGAAACAATGAATATTGTTTTTATTTATCAGAAATCTTAAAGACTGCAGTGTAGCACACAGGAGAGACACTTTGTAGTTGTCATTAGAGATTGAAGCACATTTTGCATTTCTTCCAATTTTTAAATATCACGTTGAGCAATTATATAACTATCTAAGAGTATGGCAATATACTGAACTGTCTTTGTCCTTTAGAATTTCTAAATACAAAATGAACTCATCTCATGGAAAAGAAATATTGAAAATATGATAAAGACCAGTTATAACATGTAATAGGCAAAAATAAGCAAGTGGAAAGATTTTAGTTTTGTTTATTCTCTATTTCAAGAGTGTAGAAAGTATTTTAACAGTTTAAAAAAAAGGAGAAAGGGAGAGCGTTATGCTTCCCAAGTTTTCTTAAATATCCATACAGGCAGAAAGAAATGATAATGAGAAATTCAGGATATTATGCTGCTTTTGTTTTGGTTTGTCTTTTAATTATATTTAACTAGACTGCAACATTTAACACAAAACTGTAACTTTTCATAAGAACCCTGTACTACGAACATATGAATACATGAATTATATCCAACCATCTTGAGTTTATTATAATTTGTATAGATATATGCTTTCACTTGGGCTTCGTTGGTGGCTCAGATGGTAAAGAATCTGCCTGCAGTGCAGGAGACCCAGGTACAGTCCTTGGAGGGGAAGATTCCCTGGAGGAGAGCATGGCAACCAACTCTAGAATTCTTGCCTGGAGAATCCCATGGACAGAGGAGCCTGGTGAGCTACAGTCCATGGGATCACACAGAGTCGGGCACCACTGAAGTGGCTTAAGACACACACACACACACGCTTTCATTTAAAAGTTAGTGATTACTAAGTATTCTGTTTGGTAAGGGAAATTTAGTCAATTACCTCACTGATGTGTAATACAATAATTAAAACAGATGGAGTCCTAACTTACAAGAAATCTATCCAGTAGCCCTGATTAGTTTCTTCTTGGTTTCCACTAGTGTATTAAAAACACAGTGGAGTTAATGGTATGTGTGTATGCATGTGTATATATGTATGAAAGAAAATGCAGTTCTTAAGCTGTATCAGGTCTACAAAATTGTTAGCATTTAACTTATTAGGTAAGTATTTTCTGGGCCACGAATTTGGTAATACTTATGTATTTAAGTGGAGCTTCCCTGGTGGCTCAGAACCTGCCTACAATGCAGGAGACCTGAGTTCGATATCTGGGTGGGGAAGATCCCCTGGAGAAGGAAATGATAGCCTACTCCAGTATTTTTGCCTGGAGAATCCTATGGACAGAGGAGCCTGGTGGGCTACAGTCCAAGGGTACCAAAGAGTTAGACAGGAATGAGCAACTAACACACACACATACACACATAGTTAAATAAAAGTGATACAGAAGATTGTTTCTCTTTTGCAACTGGAAACACATTTTAGCACTTCAAAATGATGTGTCAGTTCAGTTCAGTTCAGTTGCTCAGTCGTGTCCCCATGAATCGCAGCACGCCAGGCCTCCCTGTACTACTATATAATAAAATAAGACTTCAGGGAGTATTTGCAATCTGCTGTCTGTAATATGTAGATACATGTATACATGAACATAGATACATCTCTTCCCACACTCCCATGAGTGATTCCTCAGTGTCAAATTGCAAGTATTATCTCATTTAACCCTCTCAAAAATTGTCTTGAATCGGTGATAGTATCATTTCTATTTTTCAGGGGAGCTAACACACAGAGAGTAATTTTTTAACAAGGATTTGTACTACTTTTACAGAATTGCACAGCTACTAATTGTCACTGATTTCAAATTTAGTTCTGACTGGTGCCACAACCAATACTTTCAACCAACACACCCCATTATTAGCTGTATTTTTATTCCTAGGTGCCTGTGTGCATGGCAAGTCACTTCCAGTCGTGTTTGACTCTTTGTGACCCCATAGACTGTTGCCCGCCAGGCTCCTCTGTGCATGGGATTCTCCAGGCAAGAATACCGGAGTGGGTTGCCATGCCCTCCTCCAGGGGATCTTCCCCACCCACGGATCAAACCCTTGTCTCTTATGTCTCCTGCTTTGCAGGCAGGTTCTTTACCACTAGTCCCACTTGGGAAGTCTCATTCCTAGGTACACATTATCAATTAATCTTGAAAGTAAGTAGACTATTGGATCCTTATTTATGATTCCTCAACTTAAGTTAATGACAATGACTGGCTTTGTAATAATAGTGATAAGAATGTGTTAATGCTAACACTAATATTAAGTGACTACTAATAAAAAATAACATATAAATTAGGACCAAGCATTTTCCTCCAAGCAATACACATATATTACTCAATTCTATATCAGCCCATTATTCTCCCATTCTGCAGATGAGGAGACTTTGGTTGGAGAATCCCGCTTACTGCTGTCTCTCTGGGTCTAGGAGGCAAAGTGAAGGTCACAAGAAAGCAGTTATTTGCCAAAACTTCTTACATATCGAGCTGTTTCTGAAAACTGAATTTAAAGGATTACAAATCCTGAAAATACCTGTACTACCACATATCTTGGTAGTAAGGTCTTAGCTGGAGAGTCCCACTCGAGGTCTGTGACAGTGTATTTGATGTGCAATATTGCAAAGGCCTGCAGGATTGATGGCGTGCAGCCAGCTAAGTGTTGTCATATGTATCAAAGTCAATCCACTTTTTATAGAGATCAGCAATGCACTTCCCTTTAAGCAACTGAAAAATAAAGGCGTCAGTCATTAGTATCACATTATCTTTGAGAAGTTACATACACATTAACCAACACATTCCAACCTGTAACTTCCTTCAGCACCATCATTCTATACCCAAGCTTGCATTTTGGCATAATAAAGTTAAGTGCAAGGTGGCTATAAAACACAGCATCTATGAAAAAAGCCATGTTATGGCTGCTGTGGGACCATCACTAGCAATTTGCTTTTGCAAAAATAAAGAAATTCAAAATCAGTGTTTGGCTCAACTAGAAAGTATGATGGCCTCAGATAATTGCTGCCTATAAATAACTCTACCTCACTGGGATATCTCTATTTACATAGGATATATTTAGGTTTTGCACTTAGTAATACCTCTCATATAATCAAGTGTTGGTCATCTTTGTAAGGAGGGGAAATATTAATCAAATGCTCTTTGATGACAAGACATAGCAGTGGGGCCATTCATTTTCCAGAAGCTATTTGAGGAACGGACTCATCAATTTGCATAGCACTTGACAACTCCAGATTTTTCTAGCTTTTGCAGATGGTTTGAAAGGTACACCAAAAAGACTGAGCTGTAATAATGGTGAAATTAATTATGAAAGTAAAGATATGGGTCCACTTGTTATCATAGGGCTCATTTTATTTTCTTAACTTTCTCGAAAATCTGTTTTCTGAATGGTTTATTTTGAATGAAAAAAAATGAACAGCTGAAATTTTCAGAAAATTAATTGTTATTATGAATAATTCTAGCATCTAAAATCTTTGTACTACTCAGCACATATTAAGGAATGATAAGGCCACAAAATGTAAGGATTCTCTGTGGATGATAAAGTTACAATGATAAAATCATAAAAAATAAGGACTCTGAATTGTTGGAATATATATCCTTCACTTTTCATTCATTGCCTTATATCTTTAATAACTAAACAGAAACTAGATGGAAGGTTGACTATTAACATTTTCATGTTACAACTTTTATTTATATGTATTTCTTTATTTAAATATTTATTTATATGCATTTCTTTATGATCTTGGTAAGGAAAAGCAGGAAATGCCATTTTCAGTTCTGACTCAGCTATTGTACAGGTAAGTTATGTGCCCCTGGAGAAATAACTTAGCTTCTTTGGATTTCTGTTTACTCAATCATCAAGTATAGTTCTCGTCTTGAGGGGATTAAGAGTGTCTAGCATGAACAAGTGAGAAAAATGGATGGCTTTTCAAATGTAGATGTGTTTTTTAAAAAAAGGGGAAAAAAAGAAAGAAAAAAGAATAGAACAGGCTTTTTAGTCAGCATTACCTTAGAGAAGCAATTAGGAAAATGATATCCACAGGAGATGCTCTTCAAAGACAGAGGTTGTCATTTTTTGGTTCTGTCCATGTGGGAACAATGCCTGGAGAATTAAATAGGTGATTAGATGCATACAGTATTTGCAGCAGGACTAAGAACCGAGAAAGAGATTTAATGTGAATTTAAGAAAGTCTGATAAATTGACGTTTTGTGGAAAGCTTTTCACTTGAAGTGAGAAGAGTGGCCATCCCTCTCCTGCTCAGTCACTAAGTCCTGCACAGCTCTACGATCCCAGGGGCTGCAGCACGCCACGCTCCTCTGTCCTTCACCATCTCCCAGAGTTTGCTCAAATTCATGTCCATTGAGTCAGCGATGTTATCTAACCACCTCATCCTCTGCCGCCCTCCTCTCCTTTTGCCATCAATCTTTCCCAGCATCAGGGTCTTTTCCTGTGAATCAGCTTCTTGCATCATGTGACCAAAGTACTCCACCATCAGTCATTCCAATTATATTCAAGGCTGATTTCCTTTAGGATGGACTGGTTTGATTTCCTTACTGCCCATGGGATTCTCAGGAGTCTTCTCCAACACCACAGTTCAAAAGCATCAGTTCTTCGGCACTCAGCCTTCTTTTTTTTTATTTATTTTATTTTATTATTTTTTTTCCACAAGTTTTTTTTTAATTGATTTTTATTTTTTAGTTTGTTTTGCTTTACAATACTGTATTCGTTTTGCTATACATTGACATGAATCAGCCATGAGTGTACATGATGAACTCCCAATCCTGACCCCCACCTCCCCTCTCCCGCCCTCCACCCACCTTCTCTCTGGATTATCCCTGTGCATCAGTCCCAAGCATCCTGCATCCTGCATCAAACCTAGACTGGCGATTCGTTTCACTTATGATATCATACATGTTACATTGCCACTCTGCCAACTCATCCCACCCTCTCCCTCTCCCACAGAGTCCAAAAGGCCGTTCTATTTATTCCATTTATTTATTATTATTTTTTTTGCTCCAACTCTCACATCCGTATATGAATACTGGAAAAACCATACCTTTGACTATACGAAACTTTGTCACCAATATGCCATCTTACACCCATCTTATGAACTTTGCAGTTTAGCATGACATAGTTCTAATCACTTTGAACTGGTAGCACAGCTGGATTGACAGTTATTATAAGATGGTTCATGTAGGCTTAGAACCCTCCAGGTGTCAAAACCTGGGTGACATAATATGACATAATGCCAGTCTTTCCAATTTAGCTGTTGCTGTTTCAAGGATTTCCTCTGTAAATATAAACTGACGGAAAGTATTCTGGGGGCAAGAATTGCAAAGGATCGACACAAGAGCACTAAAGCTCTTCACAGTGATTTTTCTTTCAACTTCATGATTTAATTTAGTTAAAACTAAATGAAAAACAGTGAGTAGTCCTAAAATGCATAAAGCTTAAGAATTATTGTTCAGCTGAGCCCTCTTAAGGTCTGGTCAGTGCATTAAACATGCTTCTGTTTTTGGTTGTATGCCTGCTCAGTCACTCAGTCATGTCCGACTCCTTGTGACCCCATGGACTGTAGCCTGCTAAGTTCCTCTGTCCATGGCATTTTCCAGGCAAGAATACTGAAGTGAGTTGCCATTTCCTTCTGTCAGGGATCTTCCTGACTCAGGGCTTGAACCTGGTCTCCTGGGTCTCCTGAGTTGGCAGGCAGATTCTTTACACCTGAGCCACCTAAAAAGACCTCTATTTTTTGTTAGGGTAGCACTATTCTTTTTCCTATGAACAGACTCTCACAAGCTGTGCAGTAGAGCAACTGGGGCTGATGGAAGACCATCTAACTTCTATCAGAAAAAGAATTGTAAATTGATGTTCATTGTATTTAGATCTATGTTAAAATGCAAACTGAAGTCACTTTAATGATGGTCATTGTTGGGATAATAAAAATATTGTTTTTCCAAAAGATCCTCTAATGTGTTGTTAAATCAGGAAATTAAAAAAAACACACAATGAAACTAATTTTTTATTACTCAAAGCCATCAGGTTTACTTCAGACATTATAGGGATGAAGAAAATGAAGTAACTGTTTTCAGTGTAAGCTGCTGATTTTATTGCAGTACGTTCCAAGATTCTTAATGAGATTTTCTCTTTATTCAAAGCAGAGGCAATGCATTTTATTTCCGTAAGAACACTCTGCCAGAGGTTTTGTGGAACTGCAGGTACTTTAAGTTCCTAAATAACAGTTCTGTTTTTATGTATGAGAATCGTTTAAGTTCATGACATTGAAATAAGTCAAGAATTAGGTAACATGTTAAGCAAAATTGGATTTAAAATATCATACTTCATTTAAGAATTATATACATAACTTTATATAATGCATACGTTTAGAAATATATGTATAGTTGTTAGGTGATATTCACGTATGCTTTACAGAAGGAGGGTGCTGCCTCAGTTCTGACAGATTTGTGAGTGTGTGTGTCTGTGTGTGGGGCTTCCCTGAAAGCTCAGTTGGGAAAGAATCTGCCTGCAATGCAGGAGAGCCTGGTTCTATTTCTGGCTCGATCTGCAGAAGGATATGCTACCCACTCCAGTATTCTTGGGTTTTCCTTTTGACCAGAGATCAACTTGCCAGCATCCACTGGATCATCAAAAAAGCAAGATAATTCAAGAAAAACATCTATTTCTGCTTTATTGACTATGCCAAAGCCTTTGACTGTGTGGATCACAAGAAACTGTGGAAAATCCTTTAAGAGATGGGAATACCAGACCACCTGACCTGCCTCTTGAGAAATCTGTATACAGGTCAGGAAGCAACATTAGAACTGGACATGGAACAATAGAATGGTTCCAAATAGGGAAAGGAGTATGTCAAGGCTGTATATTGTCACCCTACTTATTTAACTTATATGCAGAGTACATCATGAGAAATGCTGGGCTGGAGGAAGCACAAGCTGGAATCAAGATTGCCAGGAGAAATATCAATAACCTCAGATATGCAGATGGCATCACCTTTATGGCAGAAAGTGAAGAGGAACTAAAAAGCCTCTTGATGAAAGAGAAAGTGAAGAGTGAAAAAGTTGGCTTAAAGCTCAACATTCAGAAAACGAAGATCATAGCATCTGGTCCCATCACTTCATGGCAAATAGATGGGGAAACAGTGGAAACAGTGTCAGACTTTATTTTTCTGGGCTCCAAAATCACTGCAGATGGTGGCTGCAGCCATAAAATTAGAAGACACTTACTCCTTAGAAGGAAAGTTATGACCAACCTAGACAGCATATTAAAAAGCAGAAACATTACTTTGCCAACAAAGGTCCGTCTAGTCAAGGTTATGGTTTTTTTCAGTGGCCATGTATGGATGTGAGAGTTGGACTATAAAGTAAGCTGAGCGCCGAAGAATTGATGCTTTTGAACTGTGGTGTTGGAGAAGACTCTTGAGAGTCCCTTGGACTGCAAGGAGATCCAACCAGTCCATCCTAAAGGAGATCAGTCCTGGGTGTTCATTGGAAGGACTGATGTTGAAGCTGAAACTCCAGTACTTTGGCCACCTAATGGGAAGAGCTGACTCATTGGAAAAGACCCTGGTGCTGGGAAAAATTGAGGACAGGAGTATAAAAGGACGACCGAGGATGAGATGGTTGGATGGCATCACCGACTCAGTGGACATGGGTTTGGGTGGCCTCTGGGAGTTGGTGATGGATAGGGAGGCCTGGCTTGCTGCAGTTCATGGAGTCACAAAGAGTCTGACACAACTGAACTGAACTGAATAGCTGGTAAAGAATCTGCCTGCTATGCGGGAGTCCTGGGTTCAATCCCTGTGTTGAGAAGATTTGCTGAAAAGGGAAAGGCCACCCACTCCTGTATTCTTGCCTCCAGTGTCTATGTATGTGTAAAGGGTAAATTCTGAAATTCAGAATTTAGGATAAATCTCATATAGTAGGCTGTCTCTTTTTTTATTTTATTGACTATAGGTGATTTACAATGTTAGGTTAATTTCTGCTGTATGGCAAAGTGATTCAGTTATACATATAATATACATATGTATAATATTTTCATATTCCTTTTTATTATAGTTTATTACAGAATACTGAATATTGTTTCTTGTGCTATGCAGTAGGACCTTGTTAATTTCTTAGCCTATAGGTAACAGTTTGCATCTGTTCCTTCCAAACTCCCAATCCTTTCTTCCCTTATCCCTTCCCCCTTGGCAACCAAAAGCCTGTTCTCTATCAGTTTGAATCAGTTTCTTATTCATAGATCAGTTCATTTGAGTCACCTCTTTTGGATGTTCATTATGAATTGAGAAACATCTCAGAGAATGCAAACATTATTTAGCCAATTTATAAAAGTAATCATATCTTTATTATCCACATGGGAATTATTCATTGAATCTTTTTTAATCACAAGATAATTTCCCTTACTCATGCAAAGACTTTATTTAACCTGCTTATTGTAATAAAATTTTGAATAAAATTGAATAAAATTTTAAAATTAATAAAGCTAACAACTCTTGATGCTATAAAATAAACAGTGGTATTAACTTTGGAAAAAAGTAATTGTAATGAAGATTCGGTCCATAAAAAAATCACATATGTAATAATCAAAGATAAATTAAACTGTGTGCTCAGTCACTTCAGTTGTGTCCAACTCTTCGTGACCACATGGACTGTCGCCCACCTGGCTCCTCTGTCCCTGGGGTTCTCCAGGCAAGAACCCTGGAGTGGGCTGCCATTCCCTTCTCCAGGGGATCTTCCCGACCTGGGAATCAAACCTGCTTCCCTTGTATCTCCTACGCTGGCTGGTGAGTTCTTCATCTCTAGTGCTACCTAAGGAGAATACACAAATTAAAGTACACTTTAGTTTTTTGGAAATGATTGCTGTCCATTACACTGGGCAATACTAGGCAAGTTTATGGGTAGCACAGGAAGGAAGAAATCATTTTTAAACAGTTGCAAGTGAGTACATTTTAAAGTAATTATTTGGTTTTGATTTTCATTCTAAATATATCATGGATTTGGCATAATTAGTCCAAATTGTGTTTGTGTGTGTATGTGTGTGTGTGTTCCTCAAAATGATGGACATTCTATTTTAGGTACTTTAATAGCTACTTGGAACTCAGCCCAATTTTTATTCACATTGTTATCATTGAGATATTGGATGAAAACCCACACAATTAATTCAAAAAATAACCAGATATAGTTTTGCATGCATGACTGTATAAACTCTATAATTATGTCATTTTATATGTTACCTTGAAACAGAAAAGATTAATGGCCCAGGAAATAAAAACACTATTAATACCAAGAATAATAATATTGCCAAATTTAGGTAGATATTGAATCAAATATTAATCATATTTGAATAATGCACTGACATTTATTTTAGGATCCATTTATGAAGAAAAGTAACATTTCACTTGTTCTTTACTTAAAAAAAAATAAAATTTTTGCCCTTAGAAAGGTAACTTTAAATCAAGAAAAAATACTTTTTGATTCCATTTCTTTTTTCCTAAAGGATTTGCATATTTTATTTAAAATTACTCCAAAAAAAACCCCACAAAGTAACATGCTTATCAGATACATCAATTGTGTTGTACATATTTATGGTATAAAATATTAATTTTGATAGAAAAAATGAAAAGCTTTTATTATTGATGAATCAGATTTGAGAAATGCACACATTTTTATCCAAAGTAAATATCCTGCCAAGCTCCCTAAGAACAGATATCAAGGAGAGTGTTGCTTATGTGAAAATCAGAAATGGTTTTGCAAAATTGTTGCTAAAATTTGCAGGAATGAGAGTATGAGATAAAAATAGACGTGAGTTATGCTTTTCACTAAAATAGCAGTAATTGAATGTTACAAGACTGTGTAGATGATATCCTACTGATGTTCTAGAATCCAGTTGCACGTTCTGATCTGTTGATTCTCATGGGGGTGGGGGTAAATAACTGATTACTGAAGTCTTGGATATATGTTGATGTTGGAGGAGGACTCTAGTGATTTTAAGGGAAATACTATAATCTCACCAGCAGAAAATAGATAACCACCATTCATTGAGAATATATCTCTCACTCACTGTTCTTAGTATTTGTTACATTTTTGAAGTAATCCTCAAAACACTTTTCAGTATCATATTTCTCCCCATGTTGGAGATGAAACAGCTGAGGTCAGAAGAAATGAAGAACTTGCTCAGTTTATATGCATAGTTGATTATCCACATAAACCTGATAAATGATGATGCTATTTTTCGTGATGGTCAGCACGGAACCTTTATGATGTCTACCACAGTTCACCAGTGGCCCAAACGTGGTCCAACCCGAGGGTCATTTGCCATTTACCTTTCACGTGGTGTCCGAGAACCATATGGCCGTGTTTATGGTGGTCCCCTCTGTTCTGACTTGACTGAGAGGTCATGGTCTCCCTCGGTTCCCCTTCATGTCTCTGGCTTCTGGGTCTCCCTCACATGTACTAGCTTTTTCTATCTTCCTAAACTCTGAAAGTCTCAAGCCTCTAAGATCAGACTTGAGACCTCTTAGAGCAACCCTAAATCCTAACGTGATGTCACCTGCATGGCCCCAAGCACCTTCTCCGTGTGTTCACCTGCCATGTTTATATCTGCACCCCAACATCTCTGAGCCCTTCCTCCCTGTGGTTTTTCTCAAGTCAGTAAAAAGCAATTCCAGGTCTTAGTTCTAGACACTTGGAGCCATTCTTGATTTCTGTATTTCTCCAGTCTTTTACTAAATATCATGTCTTGTTGCTTCTCATGTTACAATATATCCATAGTCTCCCTACCTCTATGCCATCTTCTTCCAAACCGTCATTTTTCACTAGTTGTGACTATAGCTTATTAACTTGTCTTCTTACTTTTAATTTTTCCACACACCCATGCTACGATCTGATGTTTGTGTCTGCAAAATTCACAGGAAGAAATACTAATCCTCTCGATGATGATGTTGGGAGGTAGGACTTTGGTAGATAATTATGCCATGAAAGATTAATGCAGAGAACAACCTTGCCCCTTCCTCCCTGTAAGGACCTGTGAGAAGACTCCATCTAGGAAACAAGAGGAAAGTCCTCACCGGACAAGAAATCTGTAAGCATCTTGACCTTGAATTCTCGGCCTCCAAAACTGTGAGAAATAATTTTTATTATTGATAAGCTGCCCAGTCAGTGCTATCTTGCTCAGTTCAGTTCGATCACTCAGTTGTGTCTGACTCTTTGTGACCCCATGGACTGCTGCACACCAGGCCTCCCTGTCCATCACCAACTCCCAGACTCTAACTAAACTCATGTCCATTGAGTTGGTGATGCCATCCAATCATCTCATCCTCTGTCGTCCCCTTCTCCTCCCACCTTCAATCTTTCCCATCATCAGGGTCTTTTCCAATGAATATTCAGGACTGATTTCCTTTAGGATGGACTGGTTGGATCTCCTTGCAGTCCAAGGGACTCTCAAGAGTCTTCTCCAACACCACAGTTCAAAAGCATCAATTCTTCGGCGCTCAGCTTTCTTTATAGTCCAACTCTCACATCCACACACGACCACTGGAAAAACCATAGCCTTGACTAGACGGACCTTTGTTGGCAAAGTAATGCTTCTGCTCTTTAGTATCTTTTGATATCTTGTTATGGCAGCCTAATGGGACTACGGTACTCCCTCTGCCTGAATCACAGTTTGTCATCTACTTAATAGCTACAGTGATTCTTTGAGAAAAAAAAAAAAAAGAAAATTAAAAAAATCTAGAACCAGTGAGATCAAGTTATTCCTTTGTGCAAGACGCACCACCAATTTTCTGTCTCATTCAGTGTCATGCTTACAGTCCTGGCAGTGGTTGTGGACACCCCAAGTCCTCTGGGTTGCGGACACCGCTCTGCGCTCACACTCCCCGGCTCACTTCCTCTGCTGAAGCCCACCCGAGTCTGTGTGTCTGCACCGCAGCCTCCTCACACCTCCGCACCGTGCTCTGCTGGCTGCCCTTTCTCCCCCAGCGCAGGGTTCATCGCTCCTCCTCTCCAGGTGTCCAGGCAGAAGCCACCGTGCCCAAGACAATCGCGCTGCACACCTTGTGCCATAAATGTAGTTCTCTCCTCTTTAGAAGCTCTGTCATCCTATTTCATCTTTCTCCTTAACACTCTTTAATGCTTGGTGCCCTCTATGCCTATTTTATGCATGTGTTTATTTTTCCATCTCCTCACTCTGAAAGTTGTTTCTGTCTCTCTTCTCCTTCAGATAAGACCTCTTCATGAGATGTATTGTGTTTACAATAAATAATAATTTAATACATTTTTTAAAAAAGTCATTAGACCTCAGTATTTAAACATTTGATTCAACACATACCTCCTAATCTTCTTTGATAGCATATTGAAAACAAGCTAAGCCATCATTGCTTGAGATGATACCTTTAAAAAAGGGTAGTGTCGAGAAAACTTATGTAAAATAGGCTTAATCTCTGTGAATTTGGGGAATTATATGCGTTGACACTAATCCTTTCAATTCAGTGAGCTTAAAAAAGTAGAAATCGAAGGATCACTGTGGTTGGATTTTGAGTGAGTATATAATTTAGACAAATATTAATTCTTCATTACTGCTATTCATAAAATTTCGCTTGACAATGCTAGCTAGCATTCCCGTTTTCTTTTCAAATATCCACCATGTCATTTCCTCCATTCTCCTCTCCAGACACTAAATCCTGCCCTTACCGTAAGCACGGGTGTAAAGCAGAGGCTGATTCATGGGGGCCTCTCCCAAACTCCGCTTCCTTTCTTCATTGCACCTGGGTGTTTGCAGTGTGTAATAGGATCAAGCTGCTTTCAGGATTAAACCCTGAATCCACAGAGCCTGAAATGTCAGCCTTCCCAGTTTGCTTTCATCGGTATGTAAATTCACAATTATACACCTACCGTGCTCTTAATACCACATCTCTTTCAATGTATAGTTGCCGTAAGGATTGCCTAGGAAAGTGGTAAAGTAGCCTAGAGACTATCTCTGGGATCACAGTCATCACCTGTTATTAACGTCCATTCATGCATTTTGGCCAACAGCTATTTATTAAATGGATGCTAAATGGAAGGATTTTTTCTTGCCATGGCAAATATAAGAGAACAGTCTTCCTTCAAGGAGATTTCATACCAAAAGATGTAGATAGACAAATACTCAGAACGCATGTTATAACAGTCTTAGGAGCGTTAACTTGGGGGAGCAGAGGATACCATCAGTGATCCGTTAATGCCAGGCTGAGGTTGGGAGGATCAGCAGTTTCACGATGTAGACTCCAGGGAAGCTTTCTTTAGCAAGAGAATTAGCAGTGTGAAGGCTCTTAGAAAGGAAAGATACACTGGGTGGAGGATACTGCTAGAGGTTGAAGGTAGCTGGATCTGGTGTCATGCGGGGGTGGAGGGGGGTGAGTCATGAGGGTGCAGGAAATGGCCATGTACCATGAGAATGTATTTGCCTTTATTCTGAAGGCAGGGTGGGGCATCGCAAACATTTTCAGTGAGTGAGTGGCATGACTGTATTTACTATTGCAAGAATTTTTCTGGCAGCAATAGGTTGGAAAGGAAAAAATTATCGCATGCCCTGTTAGGAGAAAATTGCAGCAATACAGCTAAGAACAACAGAAAATCTGAACTAAGAAAGTATATAGATTTGAGATGTGCTGAGGAGGCATGTAAGTTAGATCTTAGTGGCAGATTAAATATTGAGAGAGAGGGTCTGTGTGTCTACAGGGGAATAAAATAGGTTGATGGTCTCCTGGGGCGGGGGAAGAATGGAGAATGATATCTAATGGGGACCCGCTTTCTTTAGGGGCAGTTGAAACTGCTCTAAAATTGGATTTTGGTGACAGTTGCCCTTCTCTGTAAATATGCTCAGTAATTGTACGTGTTTAAAGGGGGGATTTCCAAGTCTATTAGGTTGATAAAGCTATTTTTTTAAATAGTCTGCACAGTTCTTGATTAGGCAAATGATGATTGCTACTTTCATTCCCTGTAAGTGTTGGTTCAAGCGAGGAGGAGCAGAGGGAGTTTAGACATCAGGTGATTTCTGAGATGATGATTTAACTTTCAGGTTATGAATAAGGTTGATAGTGCTCCAGACCGGATCAGACATACCATCTGCAGAGGAGGTGGGGTGGGGGTAAAGGAATCGAAAGATACAGGAAAGTGATCAAGGCTTCAGGGCTTGCAATAGTTATTGATTGAAAGGGAGAGTAAACGGCTGGCAACAGCCAATGAGAAAAGAAGGATGTTTTTACCGAAAGCACGGGCCACATACACACACACACAAAGACAGACTGGTTCATCAAAACTAAAAACTTGTGCTTCTCTGGGTACCATCCAGTAAGCAGAAGGACCACTCACAGAATGGGAGGAAATATTTTCAAATTATATACCTGATAATAGTTCTGTGTTCATTTTATGGAAATAATGCTTATCTTTTAATAATAAAAAGATAAATAACCCTGCTGAGAAATAGAGAAAGGATCTTAATAAATCTTTCTCCAAGGAGGATAAACAATTAAATGACCAGTAAGCACATGAAAACATGCTTGACATCATTATTCCTCAGGGAAATGCAAACCACACCCACAGTGAAATACCACTGCACACCCGCTAGGATGGCTAGGATCAAAAAGTAAGTTAGTAATAAGTGTTAGCCAGAACGTGGAGGAACCGGTACTCTCATAAACTGCCAGCAGCTATGGAATAAGATGCAGCATGTCGGAAAACAGTTTGGCGATTCTTTAATTAAACAGTAGTTCTTGAAATACTTAAACGTGGCATTACCTTATTACCCAGAAATGCTGCTCCTGGATACACACCTAAGAGAAGTAAAAACAAATATACACACAAATATTTGTACTACAAATGTTTAATTTGAACATCACTGTATAAAAAGAACATTATTCATAATAGCCCCAAAGTGAAAATGACCCAGTAGCTCATCAATGGATGAATGGATAAATTGTGTTGTATCCATACGAACGTTTTCAGTCATAAAAAGCAATGAGATACTGATACATGTTAACAACATTAACAGATACTGAAAATACTGTGCTAAGCAAAATAAGGCAGTCATGGAATAAGACCATATGTCATGTCTTTTCACTCATGTGAAATGTCCAGATCAGGGAAATCTACAAAAAGTAGAAAGTAGATTAGTGGTTGCTTGGGGTCTGAAAGGTGAGGAAGGGACCCGGGACTGATAGTAGAGGGAATGCGGTCTCTTTGGAGTTGATGAAAATAATTTAAAGTTGACTCTGATTGTTCCCCATGGACCCCACCAGTCCCCTTCGTGCATGGGATTTTCCAGGCAGGAATACTGGAGCGGGTTGCCATTTCCTTCTCGAGGAGATCTTCCCGACCTAGAGATTGAACCTGGGTCTCCCACATTGTAGGCAGAAGTTTTACTGTCTGAGGCACCAGGGAAGCTCTGTGATTGTACAGATCTGTGAATACACCAAAACTGATGCCATGTAGTTTACATTAGTCAGTCAGAGGATATGCAACTTACATGTCACAGAAACTGTCAAAAATCCGAGTAGAGGGATATTCCACGAAATACCCGAGTAAGTACGCCTCAAAAATGTCAAGGTTGTGAAAAACAGGGAAATCCTGATAACTGTCAGAGGCAAGAGACCCCGAAGAAAACATAATGCTAAATGTGATATGGTAACTTAGATGAATCTGTGAACAGAAAAAAAGAACATTAAATTAAAAGCTTATTTGAATAAACTGTAGGCTCTAGTGATAAAAAGGTTATAATACTGGTCTACTATGTCAAAATTCCCACACTTATTTAAGATAATTAATATTAGGGGGAAACTCCAGGTGGCGCTAGTGGTAAAGAGCCCGCCTGCCAATGCAGGAGACCTAAGAGACGTGGGTTCGATCCCTGGTTTGGGAAGATCCCCTGGAGGAGGGCATGGCAGCCCACTCCAGTATTCTTGGCTGGAGAGCCCCACGGACAGAGGAGCCTGGCGGGCTGCCGTCCATGGGGTCGCAAAGAGTGGGCACGACTGAGGCCACTGAGCGCCGTGTGTACAGAGTATAAGGCGTCAGGGTGGAGGAATCTCTGACAAACTTTCTGTCAATCCGAAACTGATCTAAAATTAACATTTTTTAAAGCAATTTTTTTTTTCATTTTGCTGTTTTAACGTGAAGTTAGAGTCACTCTTCAGAATTGAGTAGGCAAGAAGATCTGTTGTCATAAATTGCTTCTGTCAAGTAATTCTCTTAGAGTGTTCTTTGAGATACTAAAGAAATGGTTCATGCAGAAACCCAGTATTAGTTTAAGCTAATAGGTGGGGACCTTAGATTTACATTCCAGAAGAAAGCAGAGGGCAACCTTCAGAAATCAACTAGGAATTCTACCACTCTGGTTGAATTAAGATTTGCTGCAAAAGCATAGAGTTTAGCTTGTGATTGGCCAGTTGAGCCAATCATCAGAACAAAAAGGCTCTTCAAACAAATGTTGTTCTTCTACTGACAAATCATTAGGCAGCATAATTAATATGGGTCTTGAGAAAAATCATTGTGTAATTTTTCATACTCGACAAATAGTCTCTTTAAAGAAGCACACGCTTTCTAATTTCCAGTTTTAGTATTATTTTGTCATGCATTAATCTATTTTAAATGTATTTGCACAGAGCTGATATATACGTGTGATATATTATCTATTTACCTATCAGATGGCCCATAATGAGACTTTTTTGCTGACTGCACTTGTATGTTATCGGTTGAATCAAATGCTTTGCAAAAGCGAAAGGAATCTAATATACGTAAGGATAATCATGTCTGCATATGTGTGCCCTGACTAGACAATGCCTTGCCAAGGAAAAAACTGGCATATTAACCACTGTTTGTCTTTTAATTCCCACAATCTTTGATTGTCTGTTTGGTGCAGGCTACTATCTATGGGGTCGCAAAGAGTCGGGCACGACTGAACGACTTTCTTTCTTTCTTTTGTCTTCATCAAATGCAATGACAAATGAAATTAAGTTTTTGTGTAATGATTTGTTATACTCTTCTTCCAGAAGGGATGATTGTTGTAAGTGATGATTATAATGTGGTGATTAAAATTTAATATGCTGGTGGTAAGAGAATCATATGTACATATACACCATAATCATATATATATGATGGCAGAGTCATATATTTACTATATATGTGTGTGTAAATATATATGATTGCAAACATTGCCATTGTATAATAAAATTTATGTCCTATGTATGCATGGGAAATTCTAAGTATCCATGTGACTTTTTAAAAAAATGCCATAGGACTGATTGCAACTACTAAGTTTTATAATTTTCCAAATGAACTCGTGTCAATTTGGGAAATACCAAGCTAGATAAAATCAATGAGTTGGCTTATTTCTTAGAAGCTTTTTAAAGACTAGTATGAATTGTCCTACAAATCAGAAAACTTCTCAGTCAGTGCATTTACCTGGGGGATTCAGTAGGTTATCACTGAGATATTATAAATTATGACATTGTTATTGCTATCATTAGTAATAATAAGTCTTTGGAGTCTGGGCTACTCATGAGTAAATACTATTTATTTTTGTTCCTGAGAAAACTTTTTGGGTATGAGTTGTTTAGGAGGAAAGGTCCATCTAGTCAAAGCCATGGTTCTTTCAGTGGTCATGTATGGATGTGAGAGTTGAACTATAAAGAAAGCTGAGTGCCAAAGATTTGATGCTTTTGAACTGTGGTGTTGGAGAAGACTCTTGAGAGTCCCTTGGACTGCAAGGAGATCCAACCAGTCCATCCTAAAGGAGATCAGTCCTGAATATTCATTGGATGGACTCATGCTGAAGCTGAAACTCCAATACCTTGGCCACCTGATGCAAAGAATCAACTCATTGGAAAAGACCCTGATGCTGGGAAGGGTTGAAGGCGAGAGGAGAAGGGGACAGCAGTGGATGAGATGGTTGGGTGGCATCACCAATGCGATGGAGATGAGTTTGAGTAGCACTGGGAGTTGGTGATGGACAGGGAGGCCTGGCGTGCTGCAGTGCATGGGGTCGCAAAGAGTCAGACCTGACAGACTGAGCGACTGAACTGAACTGAACTGGTTAAATGGAAACACAGAAAATGCAATCTGTGTAGTTAATTCTATGCACCCACCCCCCTTTTGGCTGCTTATTGAATTGCAAGGCGGTCTCAGCAGGCAGTCCTGACCTTGAAGCTGCAAAGAGTGCTGATTGAAGCGATTATGAGCAAAAAGATGGCATTATGCTGAGTAAATAAGAATCCAAAATAAAAGGAGTGGGTGAAAGCTTTAGCATCCATATTCAGATCTGTTAATTTCCTTTGGGAATGGCCAAGGGTTGAAGGCGAGAGGAGAAGGGGACAGCAGTGGATGAGATGGTTGGGTGGCATCACCAATGCGATGGAGATGAGTTTGAGTAGCACTGGGAGTTGGTGATGGACAGGGAGGCCTGGCGTGCTGCAGTGCATGGGGTCGCAAAGAGTCAGACCTGACAGACTGAGCGACTGAACTGAACTGAACTGGTTAAATGGAAACACAGAAAATGCAATCTGTGTAGTTAATTCTATGCACCCACCCCCCTTTTGGCTGCTTATTGAATTGCAAGGCGGTCTCAGCAGGCAGTCCTGACCTTGAAGCTGCAAAGAGTGCTGATTGAAGCGATTATGAGCAAAAAGATGGCATTATGCTGAGTAAATAAGAATCCAAAATAAAAGGAGTGGGTGAAAGCTTTAGCATCCATATTCAGATCTGTTAATTTCCTTTGGGAATGGCCTGAGTCCCTTTCCACTGATCTTTTCCACAATAAATGATTCAATCAAAAACTCATCCACTTAGATAATAATATTTTATTATTAAATAAAGATAAACTCCAAGTTCAAAAAAGCTAGTTTTAGTAGGAAATGCAGCCTTAGAGTTTACTACTTGAAATGACCAGCTGGCTACAGTTAATGCCTTTTTTTTTTTTAACAGCACCATATATAGTAGAACATGATTCATATTTGATGGGAAAAAATAGAACTTGTAAATCAATGTCAGATTATATACACACTGCACAGACTCATTTTCTCCCTAATGGGTAAAGAAACTGAAGCATTCTACATGCATGCCATGAGTGTCATCTTCACGCTAGGCTCATCCTTGTCAAATGAGTTGCATCCTCATCCTCCCTGCTGATTCACAAGAAGGGTATGTTTCAAGGAGAACAGCTTTCTCTTCTTTAGCTTTTGAAGTTCCCCGTGGTGCACCCAGGAAACAGCTAGCTGGGTGGGAGGTATGCGAAGGCTTCATGAATTTCAGTTGGCTCCACGTACAGGAATCACATCTTCAGTACCTTCCATGCCTTCATTTTCTACTGTATCATGTATTCAGCTGATACCTTCTAGAGACATTTTAGATTCAAGCTCAAGGCCTGGGGTAGACAGTGAGAAAAACAGAATCTTCTGTTCTAGAAGCTTAGATACAATCTGTGCCTAAATAACTCTGGGACATAGGTAATATTAAAGCTCATTCTAACTGAGATATGGAGAATTCTTTATGAAAAAGGGCAGCTCGTTTTCCCTAGACTCAACAGGTGGCAATAATTTGGACCTGCAGAGATGAAGGGTTAGATGGAAAATCTTTGTTTCTTCCCTTTGTGTGTGTAGTTTCTTTCTCCCTTTTGTTCTAAAATGTCAGTGTTCACTGTCAGGAAAGAATCATGGACATACTTGAAAACAACCAAGAGTTTTTGAACTTTTTGTTTACATTCCCCAATGTACATATTTTAACAAGTGATTAATTCCCCAGACTTGGGAGTCAGTTTTTAATAATAAAAATGCTAGCACAAATAATAGACCACACATGAGATAGGAGATATTTTTGATTAGGGAGACTGTTTCCTAATCCCTGCGACCACCATATGTAGAAAGTTGCCTTCTCCACCTCTTCTCAAGGTCACGGTAAGAATGCTCCTGCCCAGGGAAGCAGACGGGTAATGCAGTGCTCAGCATGATTGACTGTTGACTGAGTCCCCACATCCTTACACCTTAATGAGTTTATATTTAACCCTAGGATGACAAATTAACATCACCTCTCTTAAGGTGACTGTGCTCATGGATTCCCAGAGGACAGTGCTAAGCTCCCCTGGAAAACCATCTGAGCACAAAGGAAAGGGGCCTCTGCTTACTTTCACCTCCACGGGGAGTGTTTCCCACAAACCCTGGCTTCCACCACCTTTAGAGTCCTTTCCCACGCTGTCAGTACGTTTTTGGTGAGACTTGAAGCAAAACAGAAAAATCTTTGCACTTGGAGCGATGCTACTTGAGAAACTTACTGAACATTTTTGAAATACAGTTATGACTGATGCAAAAGGTAACTATTAATTTCTGCTTCACAAGGTTATTAGAAGAAATAAATAATAATCTATTACTTAAAGCACAAGATAGTACCAGGTAGCCACAAGAGTTCAGAGGCGTTTGATTCCATCCTTGCTAGAATCCCTCTGGCCAACATGGAGTGCCTCCCCCAACACACACACACACCTGCCAGGGGTGGCTTTGTAGGCGGCTGTCCTGCTTCCACACAGCAGTGCCCTACATTCTCTGTGCTGTCCACGGCTTCTATGATGTTGCCTGCTGTGCTGATTACAGGTAGACGCTCCCTACCCTTTCCAGGAAGCTTTTTTCTCAAGGTATCTGTCATATCAGGCAGCTCATGAAACATTAACAAATGTAGTTCACAAGATTAAAATCATTAAGATTGAGCTTGTATTAGAAATCCTACAGATGGCAAAAGAAAAAGAAAACAGTGAAGAAAAGAGTTCAAGCCAAAGTCAAATATGAAAGTTCCATTATAGAATGTTGGCAAGTGTTAATAGCTTTCCAGTGGAAACCCAGTCCATTTGGAACGTTCACATTTACATGAAAGTCACCACGGCTCCCTTTCCCACCCCACTCAGTTCCCATATTCACTAAGTTACCTTTTTATTGCTGAAAATATTTTCATCTGCATGTGGCTTATCTTACCAAAAAGAGTACATGTTCTAAGAGGCCCAGGTGGTGACTTACACCTTTTTCCATCCCTAATACAGTGTTGACACAAGCGGTGTCCAGGAAATTTACAGGTTGATTGAAAACTATCCTCCTTTCCCCTGAAGCATTCCTTTAGGTTTGCCAATGATCCCAGAAGGGACAAAATATATTTATAATAATATTCATTATTTGATCAATACATTGTTCAACATTTCCAAAGAGTACCCAAGAAAGGAGACAAATAATTTGTTAATCTTGTGGTGAAGTCTTTACTAGTTTTGATCTTGAAATACTATAGGATTGGTTTCTTAATCTCTTGTTTATATTTTAGTGTAATATTTAAATGGTTGGCAGTGGATCTTTGTCTTATTTATGCATTGCTTTTTATTTCATTTGAGATGATTTCATGATTTCTCCATGCTCTTTCATTCATTCGCTCATTCATTCAACATAGAGTAGCCACCATGTGCTAGGGTTTGCTTTATTTTTAGAATAAAACACATAGAAAAAGTAAGAGCTCTGCCTTTGGGAAGCTCACTTGCTCCAGACATGATCTTCACAGATTAGTTCTACAAGTAAGATAGTTCTACAAGTTCTACAAGTAAGATTGACACTATTTATAGTGTCAATATTTTTTTGAAGGTTTAAGGAAAATGCTACATTAATCGATTTCAAAGGTTGCACTGGCAAAATGAGACATCACATTTTTTTTTCCTTTTGCCAGAATTCTATCAATGGAAGGTATCATATTTGCTTTCACAAGGAGAAGATAAGCTCTGATTATTATCTACATATCTGCTGAATAATAAAGGTGAAAATGCCAATTATTTTGAAATGCTGTATTTTCAGTAAACAAAAGCCCTTTGACATAAGTGCTTGGCTAATGGTGTAAATGATCAAAGGAAAAACAGCAGTGTTGACAATGGAGTTTAGAGAGGGAATGGTGAACTCCCAGGATAAAGAACAAATTTCTGATCTGTTCAAGCAAGTTGTTTCCTTTTTCTCCCTTATGAGGGAAGTTAGTTTCCACGTTAAGCGCTGGTGGTGATTGAACCTGGCAAATCTACTTTTATTAGCCATGGTCATTATTACTAATAGTGCTCCACCCAAATTTATGCCGTGTAAGATCCGCACGCGTGAAGACACGGCATGAAAGTGGTTTATTCTGTTGGTGGAGGAAAAAGCCTATACGTGGTTTACACGAGGAATAGCATGAGAGATGGCACTCCACAGGCACTCGGTCAGAATGACAAGCTGCCGTGGAAGGCGGCCCTCAGAGAGCAGCGCCTCTCAGTCGGTAGTGGAGGCCTGTCTGTTCGAGCTGTATTTTATTCATTTGTGATACGTCTTCCTCTGTTGTTTCTCTGGGAATTTCATTTTGTATGTTGTTCCTTCAGTAATGTCTTATCACTCCACCTTAGCTTACTATTACTTTCTGATCGTCTAAAACCAAATGTGTAACAGGTATCTTTGGAAGCGACTAGAATCTCACACAAATGAATTGTGAGTGTCAGTTATTTTTGATCTGTGTTTGGTTACCGGCAAGCAGTCTATTCACGTTCACGTGGTTGTCATGATTCCAGTGCAGATACCATTACAGTGGACAACTTGGGTAGAAGGGGCGGAGTAGCCATAAAAAATACTTTTATTTGGGACTATTTTACTGGGCTTTCCACCAGAAATAAAGTGCTGGAATGATTTATGTACAGGCATCAGTACAAGCGTCTGGTCTGTATTACAAGCGAGACAGGCATAAAACCCTGACAAGACCCTGTGACGTTTCACTACACTTGACTAAAGTTTAGGTGGAGTCCCTGCTAGAAACAACTTAGCGCAGACTGTCCCAGGGTGTGTAAAGTGCTGTCATCTTGGTAATAAAGCTTATGATTTACGTGAGCTTAAAGCTTGAGTTCTAGGCACTGAGGAGCGTGAAGCATTGTGTTTAGTGGAAATTCGGTTTTGGCAGACAGCATGGGTTGGTCGACCTTGAACTCTGGAGGGAGGTCAGCTTTCCTGTTGGTTTTAGTCTGAGCTGACAGCATGGTGTTCATTGGAGGGCCTGAGGGAGGCCCCTCTGAGAATAAAGGTCCCTTCTAGCTAGTTAGGGTGTTTGGACATGTACACTCTGCTATGTTTAGAATGGATAAGCAACAAGGAGCTGCTGTAAAGCACAGGAACTCTGCCCAGTATTATAGAACAACCTAAATAGAAAACAAATCTGGAAATGAATACATGGAGATATATATATATATATATATATAATGTTATATGTGTATATATAGCTAAATCATGCTGCTGCTAAGTTGCGTCAGTTGTGTTCGATTCTGTGCGACCCCATAGACGGCAGCCCACCAGGTCCGCTGCCCCTGGGATTCTCCAGGCAAGAACACTGGAGTGGGTTTCCATTTCCTTCTCCAACTAAATCATATATACACCTAAAACTAATACAACATTGTTAGTCCACTATACTCCATTACAAAATTAAAAGTTAAAATAAAAAGAGCCAGAAATTTCAAAATAATAACAAATAAAGGTCCTTATAAATGCAATTCGGAGAAGGCAATGGCACCCCACTCCAGTACTCTTGCCTGGAAAATCCCATGGACGGAGGAGCCTGGTGGACTGCAGTCCATGGGGTCGTGAAGAGTCAGACATGACTGAATGACTTCACTTTCACTTTTCATTTTCCTGCATTGGAGAAGGCAATGGCACCCCATTCCAGTACTCTTGCCTGGAAAATCCCATGGACGGAGGAGCCTGGTGGGCTGCTGTCTATGGGGTCGCACAGAGTCGGACATGACTGAAGCGACTTAGCAGCAGCAGCATAAATGCAATTAGAGCAGTTTTGCAGGAGCATTTTCCAGTCCACCCAGACTCGGGTTGATGAGTTTTGAGAGTGTGCTCAGCACAGAGCTACCCTCTCTGTGGGCTCCAGGAACGAGGGCGCTCTTCTCCACTGAGGGAGCGCGGTGACAGCACAGAAGCCCGCTCTCGCCCAGCGCCTCCACCAGGACGCCTCCTCGCCTTCTCTTCCTCTGCTCTGGGCTGCACCCAGTGACCCGAGGACCTTCCCCCTCAGTCAGCCGTTTATTTCCTTCTCTTCACTCCTTAATTGCATGCTCTGAGGCAGGGCTGCTACTTCCACCAGCAAGAATGTGGGTGCAGTGACTGGTATCCACAGACACTCTGACACTAAGTGTTCAATGAATTCAAACCTAGAAGGAGGCTCCCATGAGATCTTAAAATATTGAAAAACGCGGAGAAATGGCACAAAGGCAACCATTGAAAGGCTACGTGAAGCTGCGCCTGGCCTGGCTGTGAAAGCCCCTTTTCCTCCTCTCCCGGTGTCTTCACTCATTGCCATGATGAGCAAAGCCAGCCCCACTTCACACCGCCTTCAGCCCTTCTTGCCTCTGCTGCCGGTGGCTCCTGGGTCGGGTGGAAGATGAATGTGCTGCCTTCACACTCAGTGCCTCATGGAGCATCTGTGAGATGTCCGTCTCTCTTTCTGTCTTCAATTCAGACATAAAATCATTTGGGTCTATCAGACATGAGATTGCTCAGTGAAGCCCTCGTTAATTAATAGCTCTGTCCCAGGGCAGGGTTTCACTGCTTGATCTTTTCTGATCTCTCTGTCTTTGTGCATGCTAATTCGCTTCTGTCGTGTCTGACTCTTTGCGACCCCATGGACTGTAGCCCACCAGGCTCCTCTCTTCATGGGATTCTCCAGGCAAGGGTACTGGAGTGGATAGCCATGCCCTCCTCCAGGGGATCTGCCCAACCCAGGGATCAAACCCACGTCTCTTTGTCTCCTGCAGGTTCTTTGCCACTAATGCCATCTGGGAAGCCCCCATCTTCATGAATTCTGCCAATTTTCCACTACATTTCTCATGAAAATTCAGGCCTGGCAGTGAGATAATGGTCTTAATAGAAGAGAAAAGTCAATCTCTGATACCTGAGGGTTTCCTTTCAGTATTTGTTGAGTTGGGCATCTGTGGTCAGTGCGACCAGCAGTCATCCCGCTGTCAGAGTTGGAAATGGTCCCTCTGCCCTGTGCTCCTGTTAGCAGACGATACCCCCTCTTATCCCTTCCACTGAGAACTCAGTTGCGGCCAGGGTACATCAGTGCTTCCACATCTGCAAGTCCAGGTGTGGGTGAAGACCTCTCTGTTGATATTTCAAGGTAGAGATGCTACAATTTCTTTGCTCTGAAAAAGTAGAAACAGGGAGATGAGCGAACAGCTGTAAAATTTCAAAGCATCATTTAGTAATGACTGCCTTTTAACAGTAAGAACAAAAGCTGAGGATAGTGCTTGTGCTGCACACTAATCAACGTTTATTCATAAAGTTCAAGTTCAAACCTCACTGTCTCTAAATATTTTCATTATTTATTACAATTACATATGCATGAGTCATGCTACCTGTCTGCCTTATTCAAGAGCGCTGGTCCTGTGGAACTGCACTTCAGGGGAGTTTGGACAAATCTCTCCCACAGGGTGGTGATAAGCATCCTACCTAAGTGTCCGCCAGCAAGACGCTGCCCTGTTGCACATATGAATTTTCATAGGATGTGGAAATGGTGCGATGCTCAAATGTATTAATTAATATCTTAGAGGCAGAAGGTAAGGAAAATTAGTCTTCGTGTTATAATTTGAAAAATGAGTCACAGTAGTTAATTAACCTATCTAATTCCTGAAGGTAAATGAATGCCTGAATCAATTCACAATTAACAATTTAAATAACCCTGCTTTTAAAGTAGCCTTATTATACCTATAATGGAAACTGGAAACTTGAACCTCTGAGGCACCATCCTTCTCGCATGACTTGTGTATGCTTCAGGTTATAAACAGAAAGCTCATTTGAAGACAGATACCCACCATCTCCTTTTATTCTCCAACTCCTGCTTGGGGTCTGCTAGAATGCTTCATGTTTAGAAGGCATTTAATAAATTAACAAAACAAAACTATTTCCCTTCTTTTACTCAGAGATTGTCATAATTTTTTTTCCAAAAGATTAGGGAGAAAAAAGTGTCATTTAAATCAACCAGCACAACAGTCAATCACATTGGTTCCTGGCTTGACTCGGAAATGTTTGCATATTTGCATCCTCCATGAGATTTTATGATGTTCAGAATTACTCGTTTTTGAGTAATTTTTGCTGTTGGGCCTAGATATGCCTCCTAGCTGGAGGTGCTTGGCAGGTAGATGCTAAACTAAAAGTGGCCAAAATTAAGGGGGAATCTACTTTGACAGATTAAAAAAAATAGTGTTTTAACTGTTAAATGTACCACATATATATTTATTAAATTTTATCACCCAAGCAAATCAAGTTACTCTTGTGTAAAATTTGGAGGATGAAATTTGTGTTTGAATCATTCCCAAATCTCTACCTCTTAGCCTAGTCCTCCTCATGGTTCAGTCTCCGTGGATTTGTCTACCTAAATGCTTCCTGGGTATCTCGAATCCAGCATCGAAGAGCCTCCATTCACCACCCACCCCACTTCCGAGATAACTGGTTTAACCCTTGTTTCTTCCATCTTGGTCACTGGTGTCCTGTGAGTCCATCCTTGATTACTGCCCTCAGAGTCTGCCTAGACGCCCAGCTCTCCAAGTCTTCCCTCTTCAAGACCAGCCTATTCCTAGTCTTCTCCAATCTCACCCCCAACCAGGGCTCCGCCTCTCCATCCCCCCATCCCCCTCCTAACTCAGCCCTGGATCTTCTCTTGTCTGATGAGTGTGTTCTTCTGTTGCCCCTGGCTTGAAGCCCTGCCTTCTTTGGTTCCTTCTGCATGCTGATCCTAGTTATTGCCTCAAAAATACATGCCTCCCAGTTTCCTGGTATCTACAGGACACCGTCCAAACTTGTTTGTGTGGTGTGTGAGACAGTCCCTAACTTGCCGCTCCTCTTTTCTTTTTCACATTTCCGCGTGATCTAGTGACTTCCTCCGTCTTCTCCCACCGCTAGATGTTGCCCACCCATCATGTTGTTCTGCTAGAACTCTTCTAACAATGGCCTTCCTTTGGACAAGGGCTAAGCCCTGCCTTTTCTTCTTCACCTACTGACCCTCCACAACCCAGCTCAAATGTCCCCTCTTCTGTGATCTCCACAAGGCATTTACCTACTCAATTCTCTTTGCGTTTTCTCATACTGTCATTAGAACTTACATGAATGTGAATTATAATGCTTTAGTTAGGTATGTGTGTCTCTCTAAAAATAATGCTTTTTTATATCAAGTAAAAGTCTTACCTACTTTAATCCCCAGTCCCTAAAGTACCTCATATATGACATGTACTCAGTAGATACTGCACTTAGTCCAGTTCAGTTCAGTCCCTTAATAACGTCCGACTCTTTGTGACCCCATGGACCGCAGCATGCCAGGCTTCGCTGTCCATCACCAACTCCCGGAGCTCGTTTAAACTCTTGTCCATCAAGTCTGAGATGCCACCAACCAACTCATTCTCTGTCATCCCCTTCTCCTGCCTGCAATCTTTCCGAGAAACTGCACTGCTTACCTTCTAAACAGTCCCCCCGACCCCACTCTTTACCATATTCAAGTACTATTCTTTGAAAATACAGCTTTAACTCACCTGCTAACACATCCTTGACTCCTTTGTATGACTTAGATATTTATAAAAGTAGCCATTGCTTCCTTTCCTCATTTGCATGAACAGGAAACAAAAACGATTCATTGGATGATCACTAGGATTCAATTTTAAAAATCATGTGGTTGGTGGTGGCACCTACTGGCCAAGTGTGATATTGCATCCTGGAGCTATTGTTTTCATATTAAAATGGGGACAAAGGCAAAACTCTTCTGTGTTCTAAGTTAGTGAAGAGAAACCAGTAACTGCTATGGATGGGAAAAGTGGAAGCAGTGGCAGATTCTATTTTCTTGGGCTTCAGAATCACTGCAGACAGTGACTTCAGGCATATTAAAAGATGCTTGCTCCTTGGAGGAAAAGCTATGACAAATCTAGACAGCATATTAAAAAGCAGAGACATCTCTTTGTTAACAAAAGTCCATGCAGTCAAAGCTATTGTTTTTCCAGTAGTCAGGTATGGATGTGAGAAATGGATCCCACAAAAAAAGTCTGAGCTCCAAAGAATTGATGCTTTCAAATTGTGGTGCTGAAGAAGATACTCAGGAGTCCCTTGGACTGCAAGGAGATCCAACCAGTCCATCCTAAAGGAAATCAGCCTTGAGTATTCATTGGAAGGACTGATGTTGAAACTGAAGCTCCAGGACTTTGGTCACCTTATTAATAAGAACTGACTCACTGGAAAAAGACCCTGATACTGGGAAAGATTGAAGGCTAAAGGAGAAGAGGGCAACAGGGGATGAAATAGTTAGCATCACTGACTCAATGAACAGGAATTTGAGCAAACTTCAGGAGATAGTGAAGGACAGGGAGCCTGGCATGCTGCAGTCCATTGGGTTGCAAAGAGCTGAACATGATTTAGTGAGTAACAACAACAGCCACATGGGGTGGGGCATCATCTTTATAAAGGAAGGATCTTCCAGGTCCTTGAATTGCTGATAGTCAACCCAAGCCACGTACACTGTTTTATTAATATATACAGCATGGTTAGAGTGGAGAGCTAGTCCCGGTACCCAGTTGACTGGAGGGTTCCATTTTAGTCACTTGGAAGAACTTTCCATGGGACTGCTTGTTCTGTCAACTTACAGAACAAGCAGACTTGTTTTTCAACAGAAGTCAGTGTAAATCAACAGTTGCTTTAAATTTTATGAAGAATTACCTTCCTTCCT
The DNA here is from genome assembly GCA_006408695.1 of Aepyceros melampus. NCBI lineage: Eukaryota > Metazoa > Chordata > Mammalia > Artiodactyla > Bovidae > Aepyceros > Aepyceros melampus. The sequence continues at coordinate 39,253 of SJXQ01005602.1, read as the reverse complement.
CTAGATGTGATTGAACACTTGCTGTTGCAAGTAACACTCTACTTAGAAGCATCAGCTACACAGTAAGGATCCATTATAAATATTTAGCATCCTTGCCTTTGATAATCATACAGTCCATTTGCAATCTAACACCCGGTTCTCCCTAATAACTTATCTGCTGTGGATAGCTCAAGGTAGCTCAGTTTCAATTTACTCAGGTCATGAGAAATCGGGAATACTCACATACATATTTAAATCCAATAAAAACTAGAAGGTTTTTTTCCATCAGATAACTTGTCCTGTGCACCTGTGGAAGTGAATCAAGCTGAGGATTTTTAGTCAGAGATGGTGACTGTGACAGGGCCAGGCATTCTCCCTGGGATCAGCCTAGAAGCTTCTAGAACAAGGAGTTCAGCCGTCAAGAGTTCCAAGCCATTTGATATCTACTGCGTGCACTCCTCGAAATGTGCAGTCCTCCCAACGCACCCTCACACAAACACGCCTTCTTCTATCACGGAGGTCAAACTCGCTGGCTCTGACACAGGGCTGGATTAGCTGTGTCCACGCTCTCATGTGCGAACCTAGTAGGCTAATCTCTCTCCGTTTTAATTCCTTATCAATGAGGTGGAGATAGCCTGGCATGTACAGGAGAGTTTCTGTTATCCGAAGGTAGACGTGATACTGTAATATGTAAAGCAGTTACTGGCTGTGTCTGACACTAGTATATGCTCAGTAAACTGACTATTCATATTTTGAACTCCAAGTAGATAACCAGTGCTTTCCATGATCCCAGATGCCTTCATTGCTTTTGTCCCTACAGTTCCTTCTGCTGAGTCAAATTCTCCCAACTTCTTTACAGGGACAACTTACAATTTTTCTTTATGGCCTTGTTACCTCTTCTCTAAAGCCGTTTTCAATGTCCTTGGTAGGAATCAAGTATCGCCATGTTTTTGTTAACCCTTTAAACTAGTCTCCGGCAGAGCGCATGGCTCCATCATCCAGGTTCTCTCTCGGCGTGCCCAGCCCCTCGTGTGCTCTGAGTGCTGGGACCCTCTCCGGGCCTTGGAGCAGGACCGTCCATTGGTGGCTGCTCACGGCGCCGTTCTCCTCCCGCCTGCCTCCTAGCGTCTCGCGTCCTATCCCTGATGCATCCTGAGTGTCTGACAAGCGTTAGCTGGTGCATCTGCATTTGATGAAGAAGCAAGGCAAGCAGAGAAGCAAGTTAGGTCAGCAAGCAGGGCACCAAGGTTTGCAGGAGAGATGGATAAAGAGAAGCTGAGTTCGTTTGTCAGGTAAAGGATGGAATTGGTTCCAAGGAGTCCCTTCCTTCCTAACCTGTTAGGTCTGTGGAAGTTTGGGGCCCCAGAAGCTGAGCTCCCAAAAGAGCAGATTTGATCTCAAGGGCCTGGCCCTCCAGGCGGATGTGTTTGCTGGTGCGAACAGCCTCATGGTCCCGCGAACAGCCTCATGGTCCCGCGAACAGCCTCATGGTCCCGCGAACAGCCTCATGGTCCCCTTGTGCCGCCCTTTTTTCTCAACCATACAAAGTATGTCTAATGCAATTTTACAGTTTCGACATCAGCCAAATCAGATGTCACATTTGGAATGTCTGGCATACAGTAGGCCTTCCACATTGTCATTTGTCGGTACTCAATAAATGACAGCTCCTTTTTTATTCTTAATAATGAGGATTATTATTAAGGATGCTAATTATAAGGGTGTTGCAACAACCAGGAAAGATCTAGAACAATGATGTGAACCAAATGAAAACCCCAAGTGGAGCTGTGGTTTTCCAGCCGTAATTATAATCTGCTGGTGCAATCCTGGCTCTTTCTGTCAGGTGTGGAAAATGAAAAGACATCTGCAAATAATTGTATTTTTCAGATCCCAGGGTTTTTTGTCCATTGAATAGCTGAGGGTTTAATGAAGTTTTGACAGTTCCTCTTTCTTCTAAGGCATAGGTAAAATGGAATAAAAGAAAAAAAGCACCCTCCCACTTTCTGACTTTGCATGTTTGCGGTTGAAGTAAAGGGCACATCGTTCTGCTATTCGCTCCCAGCCTGGTGCAGCCCCAGAATGAAGGGCTTCTCAATGCCTTCCTGATGAGCTGCTCACACCCTTCCCACTGTAAACAGTCTCTGGGAGGTTCACACAGAGTTCATTAGACTTCGTTCCAGAAGTGTCGTTCCGATATTTATTCTTTCCGGAATCTCTCACCCATCTAATTTCTATTCCCCTTCTCATCTCCTGTTCACCTTAGAGTAGACTGCGCCTGATTCTCTGCATTCATTTCTTAGAATGCAAAGATTCCTATGAAGTGGAGATTCAAGAACACCAAGTTGTGGGGCAAAGTCGTCTTTAGCAGGAAGTAAACGTTCCTTTGTGAGCCTTTAGCAATTGTACCAAGAATTGTCAAATCACAGTTCTGCCTGAGGACCTGTTGTTCTATCAGCTGTCTTTTTATTGTCTGTCTATATAATCTATTGCCTACCTATCTATGACCTATTTACTATCTATTTGCAATCTATCTATCATGCATCTCTTAATACATGTTGACCTATCCTATCATTAATTTATCATCTGTCATCTATTTTCTATCTTCTGTCTACCTATCAGCTTTCTATCTGTCCATCCATCCACATACTTATCTATCCATTTATCTATCATCTATCTGTCTATCTGTCCATCTCTTGCATGTACAATGCCCTAATCATGTCCCTTCTTTACATGGAAGAGTGTGACCTGCTTGTAGTAAGTCGTCAGGACCAGTAGTTTCTCCATCCTTGTCCTGAAAAGCCAACACCAAAGCAGGCCCCAAATAATTGCTTGAAAGAATGAATGGTTCCATAAAAATGCAAATTCAGTTCTCCTACCATTGTCCTGTGGCTAACTGTTACTTTTCCCATAGTCATCAGATATCCACAATGCATTAGGATTTTATAGATTCTTAAAGTGAGGGACTCAGAGACAAGAAAGGAAATGACAATCCGACAGTGGCTTTTATTTACTGGAATTGAATTAAGTCGCGTGCTCTGCTGTAGAAATGCAGGTTGGAAGGAACATTTTCTCTTTCATAATCCCACTATGGGAGGCAGAACTCTTCACAGGTATTGGATTTGTTAGGAGTGGCCCGGGGGCCTGTGTGGAGCTGAGATTCTCAGAAGCCAGGTCTTCAGCACTGGGGTTTCCCTGGTTTAGGAAGGACAAGGACATATGAATCATAGCCCTCAGTGTGATCAGTGCCACACAGAGGCAGATGATGAGGGGCATCATGGGGGCGTGGAAAGATACACTGTGGGGTGGGTGCCTAAGTCAGTAGTTTCTTAATGAGTTTTCATTCATAAAAGTCTCAGGAGACGTCTCATCTCAACAGGGCACCAGTGACATTGTTCACTCTGAGGATTTGAGCTGATCGACCTTCTCAGATACATTTAACTACCAGATAGTAGGTGTGCAGTGCATGTTTTTACTCTAAGCCCAGTACTCTGTAAGCATTTTCAGACTTGATATCAATAGATATCTTACACTTAGGCAACCATTTTCATCCGTTTCAGGGGTAAGGAAGCAGAGGCAGAGTGTCGTGACTTTTCCATGAGCAGAATGAGGTGTCCAGTGAGAACTCTGAGTCTGGCCGGCTTGCCTTTTGTGTGCCTGACACTTTGCCCCATTACATCACCCATCCCGTGCCAGTCAGCCCTTGCAGGGGACTTGGCTTTAAAGAGGGATGCTTCAGGTGAGGGATCTGGAGGAAGGGAGGGTGATAGGACTGGCTGGGGTTTGCCGCACACTCAAGGGAGCAGGAGATGGACAGGCAGCGAAGAGCCAGGCGCCTGCGGATCGGACTCCAGGACAAGAAGGCCATGAACTGAGGTCTTACTTCCTCTAAGGTTCTGACTGAAAGCAGGTCAAGTGTCAGGTTAACTGCCTGGGCCTCACAGCTCCCTCCTGATGCCATCAAGTAACTGTAGGAAAATCCCTGTGGTCTTCCCCATTCAGGCTAAGTGTTGACAATTATGCTATTCTATTTTCTTTTGCCTACACAAAAACCCAGCATATATGCTGCCATAATTTTCATTGAAGTTAACAGAAATATATGGAGTGTATTTTTCCCCATAAAATACTAAGAACTGTGGTGTTGGAGAAGACTCTTGAGAGTCCCTTGGACTGCAAGGAGATCCAACTCGTCCATACTGAAGGAGATCAACCCTGGGATTTCTTTGGAAGGAATGATGCTAAAGCTGAAGCTCCAATACTTTGGCCACGTTATGCGAAGAGATGACTCATTGGAAAAGACTCTGATGCTGGGAGGGATTGGGGGCAGGAGGAGAAGGGGACGACCGAGGATGAGATGGCTGGATGGCATCACGGACTCAATGGACGTGAGTCTGAGTGAACTCCGGGAGTTGGTGATGGACAGGGAGGCCTGGCGTGCTGCGATTCATGGAGTCGCAAAGAGTCGGACATGACTGAGCGACTGAACTGAACTGAACTAAACTGAAGCTTTTAGAACATTAAGTGACCATAGCATAGCTTTTAAAACACTTAAATTAGCTGTGTTTATGTTTGGAAATTAGTTACCTTATGGGATAACTTGCCATGTTGAAAAATCAACTTTGTATAATTTTGTCAAAAAGAAAAACCAGAAGAATATTTTATTCTTACAAAAATAGGCTGCTTTTGATTCTAATTGGCTTAAAAATTTAATATACATTTTTGATAAGTTTGTTATGTTGAAATTCTACATTTTGATCATCTTACATGTAAAACTCTTAAGCATAACATTTGTTATTGTTCACTGTGTTTCAAGCAATTGTTTGAGGAAACATACTAATATGAAAGGACAAGTAAACTAACATTTGAATAGTTCATACCTGGTAGATTAAAATTATTTGAGAGGTCTAAACATGAGCGCAGACTATAAACCTTGAACAAAACATCTTTGGGAGAAACACAAACACCCTGGAGTATAATACAGTTTTTAAGGATCTAGAGGTAATTAACACAAATGTGCTCAATGGAAGTTTTTCGGTAAATCAGGGTGAAAATAATAATCTCATAATTCCCGAAGACTGGCTAGTCAATCTCTCTCAGATACATATCCCTAAAACAGAATGCTTCATTTATTTGTTTTAATGTTGCATTTGTTTAAATAATATATTTATTTAAATAACTTTTTAAAATAAATACATTTATTTTCACTGATGAATAAAGTGTTGATATATTTTAAATAAATCTGCCAGGAATCTTGTTAGAAAATATTCACCAAGGAAAGGCTGAGGCAGTCCCTAACCACTGTCCCCACTTACCTTGTTCATATTTAGGAAGTTATCTGAGATAAATGATCCCCTAAAATGAAAAATTCCACAGCCAATGATTGTGAAGTATATCAAAAACCTTTAATAAAAAGACAACATTAAAAAAGAAAACTTTGATGAACCTGGATTTTATGAATACAGGATCAAAAATACAGAGGATACTGATATATTCATTGTGCAGCAGAAAAGTAAGAAGATAAAATAATTCATATTTTTCACAAAGTCATATTTGTAGAGAAGCGTCTTTGCAAATATAACATTTAAAAATCATTCAATAGTAAGTCATTAAAAAAAAAACCCTAAAATTTAGATAAAAGAGATAAGTTTCACTTATATTTAATTACAAAAGTTTCACCTTTTTAAACTATATGCATGAGAGTTAGAACATTAAGGGATTTAAACTTCTGGATTAAACCTAAGAAGAACCTAGGGTTAAACATATCCTACATAGCCCAGAAATTATTAAAGTTTCTGTATAAAGTATTGAATATTTAGATTTGATACCAGCACGTCATGCTCTATCAAGACATCACTTAAATAAATTTAGTGGACAGAGCGGCGAAAATGCGTTTTACAGACACAGTGATGAAATAAAAACTGGATATGGTGAAATAAAATTAATTACTGGATTCCCCAAATGGTTGCTAGATGAGATCATCAGAGATAAAGTCCGAGTAAATTGATTATCAACCGAAAATATTAGTCACAGAAGTGCACAGTGTATTTTTCAAATTAACATTGAATATAGAGGAAGAGATGATGAATCAAATGCAAAAGAAAATTATGCAAGGGACAAGGTATATTGAAATGTGGTTTCCTCAGACCGAGGAATGTTCTTAGGATGTTTGATGGACACATCTAGAAGTTAAAGGCAGTCTCATTTATGTTCTGCAGTCCCATCACTGAGTGGCGCCCATCTCTTTGAGACCCCTTGGACTGCAGCACCCCAGCTGCCCTGTCCTGCACTGTCTCCAGGAGTTTCCTCAAACTCATGTCCACTGAGTCAGTGATACCATCCAAACCTCTCATCCTCTGTCACCCACTTCTCTTGCCCTCCGTCTTTCCCAGCATCAGGATCTTTTCCAGTGAGTCAGCTCTTTGCATCAGGTGGCCAAAGAATTGGAGTTTCAGCTTCAGCATCCATCCTTCCAGTGAATATTCAGGATTGATTTCCTTTAGGATTGACTGGTTTGATCTCCTTATTGTCCAAAGGATTCTCAAGAATCTTCTCCAGCACTACAATTCAAAAGCATCAATATCATTTAAACAAATATTAAATTGTTCTGATGAAAGCATAGATGCAGGAAATTGTATATAATTGATTAAATTTGAAATGAAAATTATGGGCAACGACTCTGAAGTGTCTTTACATTTTCATCTTTGTATATTGCTCCAAATAAATTTGATCTTAACCCTTCTCATGCCTTTTTTTCCCCCTACTAATAGTCTTTTTGAATCAGAAACAGGTTACTTGTCTGGTCATGCCCAGCCTAAGTATATATGATGTATCTTGATTTAGGTACAGTCCATTTATGTTGACTGTTACCATTTTTTAAAGCCTCCTGAATTCATATAGAATATGAATTTTAAAATATCAGAAGAAATTGAGGGTGAATAGGACAATGAACATAGTTACCTCTTGACTAAAAATAAATTTAGAATTATGATGATTTACAGTATTCAGATTTAAATGACATTTGGATTGTCATTTAGCAAGAATCAAGCTCTGGCCTTGTTTATTAATGGCAGATAATACAATGGACATTTAAGTCATACAGTACCATGCATCAAACAGCTTTATTTTACTTTCCTGGAATATATTGACACACAGTTAAATTTAGGGGATTGCAGCATTCAGTTTGGGGGAGGGGGTGGGAAAACAGATGGAAGTATCTGAAAGTTGCAAATTTTTGCCCAGAAGAAAAAGAAAAGAAGGGGAACAGGAAAAGGAAGGATAATTTTAGTAAAAATAATACTTAGGACATCTGCCGTCATTGTGTTTTGTAATACTTTTTATTTTACACTGTATTTTTTGAGACGTCTTATTCAGTTTGATTTTTTTAGGATACCTGAAATAGGCAAGCAAATATAATTTCCTGCACTTGGCAATGAAGATGTCTGCACTCCTAGCTCTACACAAGCAGTGTGTGCAAATAACAGGAACAGAATTTCGGTGTCATGACTCTGAGTTTGTTAATCTTTATTCAGTTACCCTTTTCATTCAGTTTCACTCACCTCATTGCTAGAGGGTGGTGGCATCGGCTGTGGAAATTAGTAAGGATGACATCACGTATGACACCAGAGCATCACTAGTGTTCGGGATTTAGCATAACTGATATGACTCTCTCTTTGAAAAAATTAGTTTCTCCATCTCCTCGTTTGTACTCAGTTCACTTCACTTGTTCAGTCATGCCTGACTCTGCAGCCCCATGGACTGCAGCACACCAGGCCTCCCTGTCTATCACCAACTCCCGGAGTTCACTCAGACTCATGTCCATTGAGTCGGTGATGCCATCCAACCATCTCATCCTCTGTGGTCCCCTTCTCCTCCTGCTCTCAGTCTTTCCCAGCATCAGAGTCTTTCAAATGAGTCAGTTCTTTGCATCAGGTGGTCAAAGTATTAGAGTTTCAGCATCAGTCCTTCCAATGTATATTCAGGACTGATTTCCTTTAGGATGGACTGGTTGGATCTCCTTGCAGTCCAAGGGACTCTCAAGAGTCTTCTCCAATGCCACAGTTCAAAAGAATCACTTCAGGGAACCCTCTTACACTGTAGGGAACCCTCTTACACTGTTGGTGGGAATGCAAATTAGTACAGCCACTATGGAGAACAGTGTGGAGATTCCTTTAAAAATTGCAAATAGAACTGCCTTATGATCTAGTGATCCCACTGCTGGGCATACACACCAAGGAAACCAGAATTGAAAGAGACACGTGTACCCCAATGTTCACTGCGGCACTGTTTATAATAGCCAGGACATGGAAGCAACCTAGAAGTCCATCAGCAGAGGAATGGATAAGAAAGCTGTGGTACATATACACAATGGAGTATTACTCAGCTATTAAAAAGAATACATTTGAATCAGTTCTAATGAGGTGAATGACGCTGGAGCCGATTATACAGAGTGAAGTAAGCCAGAAAGAAAAACACCAATACAGTATACTTACACATATATATGGAATTTAGAATGATGGTAATGATAACCCTGTACGCAAGACAGCAAAAGAGACACAGATGTATAGAACGGCCTTTTGGACTCTGTGGGAGAGGGAGAGGGTGGGATGGGTTGGCAGAGTATGATATCATAAGTGAAACGAATCGTCAGTCCAAGTTTGATGCAGGATGCAGGATGCTTGGGACTGATGCACGGGGATAATCCAGAAAGAAGGTGTGGGGCGGGAGGGGGGAGGTGGGTGTCAGGATTGGGAGTTCATGTACACTCGTGGCTGATTCATGTCAATGTATAGCAAAACGAATACATATTGTAAAGCAAAACAAACTAAAAAATAAAAATTAATTAAAGAAAAAAAACCAAAAGAATCACTTCTTTGGTGCTTAGCTTTCTTTATAGTCCAACTCTCACATCGCTACATGACTACTGAAAAACCATAGCCTTGATTAGATGGACCTTTATTGGTAAAGTAGTGTCTCTGCTTTTTAATATGCTGTCTAGGTTGGTCATAACTTTTCTTCCAAGGAGCAAGTGTCTTTTAATTTCATGGCTGCAGTCACCATCTGCAGTGATTTTGGAGTCCCCCAAAATAAAGTCTGTCACTGTTTCCCCATGCAGTGATGGGACCAGATGCCCATGAGCTTAGTTTTCTGAATGTTGAGCTTTAAGTCAACTTTTTCACTCTCCTGTTTCACTTTCATCAAGAGGCTCTTTAGTTCCTCTTCACTTTCTGCCATAATGGTGGTGTCACCTGCATATCTGAGGTTATTGATATTTCTCCCGGCAATCTTGTGAACTTCCCTGCTTTTCTGAATAGCAGGGGCATCAGGAGATAATGTAGGCTTCCCTGGCGGCTCAGCTGGTAAAGAATCCACCTGTATTGCAGGAGACCCAGGTTCTATCACTAGGCCAGAAGATTCCCTGGAGAAGGAAATGGCAGCCCATGCCAGTATTCTTTTCTGGGAAATTTCATGGACATAGGAGCCTGGCAGGCCATAGTCCATGGGGCTGCAGAGTCAGACACGACTGAGCAACTGACACACACACAGAAGATAATGTAGGAATTATTGTGATTACCAGGGACAGACAGTGATGCTGCATTTGCAGATTACATTAAGCAATCGCATGGTGCACTTAGAACATGCACAAAGGAAGTTGACTATAACACTGCATATGTTACAAGTATATAGTGTGAGATTTTTGAAAGTAAGTTGCCATGGAAACACTCAAGAAGTAATGCCTAAGTGTTTTATGGGGAGGTTGTATTTCTTTGTATCTGTTTTATTTTTCAGATCGTTTGTATAATTAATGGATTCTTCAACCGATTGGGTTACATCAATGCATGTTACCAAGCTGTTCTTCAGCAATAATTCCAAATAGAAATATCAAAATAACCCTTTATACTTATAAAATGTTTTTGCATCGCTGACATGACTTGAACGTCACAGTGGCTGGTTGCAAATGAGAAATGAGGAATCCTGACTCAGACAGAGGTCCAATGTCCTGTGAGATGTAATCCTGGCCTTAAGTGATCACTCCAGCGTCTTTGTACACATAGCAGGGCTCTCACTGCTCGCTTTTCCTCATGGTGTGGAAGAATTGGAGGCGGGCCATCTAAGAGAAATCACCCTGAGTTTATGAAGATTGAACTGTTGGACTATTTTTCAGCATTAGGAGAATACAACTTGAGGATAGACAGGTATATATATCTGGGGGTTAAGGAAACATCTCAAATCCTTTACATATAAAAATAGCAACAATAGGGACCCGTCATTTGCACCCACTATATAGAAGGCAGATTATTATCATCATTCTATGGAAGAGCAGACTGAGTCTGAGGTCATGTAAAAGAAGCAGAAAATAGAATATATGTCTGCATATCTGATCACAAATCTCTACCCTCCTTCATTCATAAAGTCTGCAGCTACAGGAAGAAATTCACAGAGACACTTGGATGACCAGAACGCTTAGTCTTCAATTATTCTCAATTCACCTCAATAATTTCAGAGAACTTCTGCCATATTCATTTCATTTCTATACCTTTTTTAGTCTGCCCCCCCCCCCAGCTTATTGTCTCTTATTGCGTCAGGCTGACAGGTTAATGACCATTTTCTCGTGGTTCTTAGATGCGCTTTAGACACCATTGATGGGAAAACTATGCGAAACTAGTGATCGTTTACTATTATCCCCATGGATGTTCCGGTCACTAAAGAAGCCCTGTTAGAAAGTGTGTGTTTGACAATGTGGGCGTGTGTTGCTTCTTTTCTTTTTTTTTTTTTTTTTAATTAATTTTTATTTTTTAGTTTGTTTTGCTTTACAATACTGTATTCGTTTTGCTATACATTGACATGAATCAGCTGCTTCTCCATGCTCAAGCTTCTGCGTCCCTCTTGACTGTGCCCTAGCTCCTGAGCCGGCGGTCTGTGCCGAGTCTCTGCTCTGCGCGGTCCAAGCGCTGCTGCCCAACAGGAATGCTCCTCCCTGTGAATCAGGAGAGGGTGCTGCCTGCGTGCACCGGGTCAGGGGCTGTGCGTCACAGAGGAACGGGAGGAGACCCCACCTGGGTGTTGGCTCTGACCGTCCTCTCTGATGGTTTGCACTGGGCCAAAGGTATGAGGCGGGTGGGCATAGGGCTTTTTTTCCAAGAAGGGAAACTTCTGTGATTGGAAACCCAGATGTTGGTGAATAGAGCAATACTATAAGTGTCAAAAATAATGTGTTGGTCAATTAAAAATACTTCCAAATGACACATTTTAGCATAGCTGGTCCTCCATACGTGAAGAAATCCACAGGACAGGGTCCTGCCTATCTTTACAGGTCTTTCCTCGTCCTGCTGGCTCTTCTCCTTGGAGCTTCAGGGGCTGATGGTTCCAGACATTCTGGCCCCTCAGCACGTGACCCTGCTGTGTGGCAGAGCAGCCTATTGACTCTACACAAGCACTTTCAGTTCAATAATCTTATTTGACAGAATTCTACAGGAGCATTTCCAAAGAGTGTACCTATTGGACATATTGAATAAGAAGATCAAGAGGCAGGGGACAGGTCAGATGTCTGTTGACTGAATGCTTGATATTTCAAACTGAAGAGGAGAAAATTTGAAGATGAGTACCAGGATGTGGATGTTCTTATGTGACAGATGTAAAAAGTTGAAGAGTCTAATACAAAGGAAACCAAAGACCCAAGTAACATAGGACAGTACTCACCATATATCATGATATGTTGATGATATGTTGACCATAAATTTGATAACAATCTTTCTAGAAATTAATCATGAAATTTACTTTGCTCTTTAAATCTTGCAAGATAATTAGATAATGTGAAATCAATTCAGGAGACCCATTTCCATATTAAATAAAAGGACACAGATAAATTCTCCTTTTGGGCCTGACGCATGTTGTGTGTATATATATATATATATGGAGTTTTAATGAGGATTTAGTTTCTGTTCATTTTAAAATGTCAAATATTATAGTTCCCCTGGAGAAAGAAACGGAACCCACTCCAGTATTCTTGCCTAGAGAATCTCATGGGCAGAGGATCCTGGTGGGCTACCGTCTATGGGGTTGCAAAGAGTCAGACATAACTGAGTGACTAAGTAAAGTAATATATATCAATATTTCTTCCATCAAAAAATAAATCCATCTTTCTTGGGGCCTGAATGGCAACAATACAATGGAAGTAAATACAGTCCATATGCCACAAACTCTCAAGTATAACAGCAGCGTCTAACCTTTCAAGAGCATGCTGTTGTTATCTTGTGCTATTCTAACCTTTTATATCTCCTAAGCCATTTATTTCTCACATGGAAAGCTGTTGAAGGTAAATAATATCATTTTTCCCATTTACAGAGGAGGATTCTGAGACCTGCTCATTAGCTGAATCACAGGTTTTGGAATCAGAAACCTAGTTCCAAACCTTATTTTCACCCTTAACAAACCAAACATCCCTTAGTAAACTTCACAGCTCTTGATTCTTACCCTCAAAGAGGGAAACAAACCATACTACATACATCCTGTGCTGAGGCTTAAATGAGATGAAGGTGTTTCTGGTTTGCAGATGATAAAGTGATACGTAGAAATTATTATTAGACTGTGAGTTAATTTGCACTAGTGGCTGCTTTCTGTATAAGGATTGTTTTGCTAAAAACACTTGTGTATTTATATTTTTGCCTCCTTTCTAATGATATTGCTTCCTTTTACTGGCATTTTCCTCCCAACCATATGTCATGTGGCCAGATATGCAATTTATTCAAGGAAATATTTATTCATATACATTTTATTTATATGAACATATAAGTTAAAATATGAAAGCACATTTATTATATCCGTATACAAAAAAATTAAATGATATACAAATGTGATATGAATATATTCATTTATTACTTACTTTTATTTATGTTTGCAAATAGGCATCCCTTGTGGCTCAGACAGTAGAGAATCTGTCTGCAATGCAGGAGACCTGGGTTTGATCCTCGAGTTGGTTAGATCCCCTGGAGAATCGGGAATGGCTACCCACTCAGCATCCTTGCTTGTGGAATCACGTAGAGGAATCTGGTGGGCTAGAGTCCATAGGGTTGCAAAGAGTCAGACACAACTGAGTGACTAACACTTTCACCTTCATATATGCAAATAATAAAATATTTATATTGTATTAGATAATACAATATTATATAAGATAATACAATATTTATATAAGTATGTATCCATTTTCACTTGTATTTCCATATGTATATGTGTGTGTGTTTAAGTGTGTGTACATGGAGATTATGACCAAAGTAAAAAATACAGATGAAAACATTAAAACTCATCATTGTTGCTAAGATTGAATCTAATTTTGAATTCACTGAGCTTTTTGGTAATCAAGATATAAAGAAAAATATATTGTTGTATGGTTTGCTTTATTAAAAATTAATTTAAAATTGAAGAAAAATGGATATAGTATTTATCTAAATGACATTAAATGACGTAACAGGCAGTGTCCAAAACTATTTTTCTGTAGTTTAGCTGTGACAAATTTTATAAAGGCACTAGCTGGACTTCTTTCTAGAGTAAATCATGGGATTATATGAGGCAGTTGTTAGGAAGTTAGAATGATTTCCTCTCAATATACATTTGAAAACATTTGCTCAGGAGAACCCATGGTGATATGAAATATTAAGAACTGGTAACTCCCATCTGTCACATAAATTATACAAGTGTGTGAATAGGTTCCAAGAGCTTAAGTTATGTGTTGTATGTGTTTAGTTCAATGTTATGTCCTTAATTGATTATGGTCTATTATGGTTCACATGTAAAAAATGCTGGTCAGTAAGATGTTGACTGCATGTTATTATGAATGATGCATAATATCCTGATGTGAAATTTAGCTCTTTAGCACTATCATAATGGTGGAGGTGACAGGCTAAAATATAGCATTGAAGTGGATAGTATTTTGTGACTGATTGTTCTAATTTTTTGCCAACACTGTATCAAATCATTAACTATTTTCAATCTTCACCAAATGACTCTGTAGCCATAAGCTTCTTGCATTGACTGCAGAAGCAGGAGTCATATTACTCCTGATGATTTATTTCTAATAATATTGCAAGTATATATTTAGGGTGAGAGCTGAATTATATTAATTTGGCTATAAACAAATGATGGTATTTAAAATATTGATTGCAGCAGCACTCTCTTTTCATAAATCTACCTTGTAATCCCATTGATTTTAAGTATGTGATTAAATTGTATGGTTTGATTCAGAATTTACATTGGGATTCTATGAGAAAACTCAGAAGGTGGAAAATTATAATTTTAAGTTAAAAAATACATGGCACCCTTTACTTAAAGCAATGGTATATGGTAGGAGACTAGAGTCACAACTGGATGGTTTGGACAAGCTTGATGAGTCACCTCCCTGGGGAGGATCAAGATCTTGCCTCTGAAAACACAAGAATTTGAGTTTCCAGGCAGATCTTTCCATAGGAAAAAATGGGCATTTAAAGAGAATAGCAAAATTTTTAACAGCTACAAAAACTCTGGTACATACCTGTGAGAAGAGAATCCTCCCATTTTGTCACTAAATCCAACCCTAGGTTGAATCATAATCAAATGTAGATACTATACATGTATATGATAGGTTTACATATGTGTATACATATATAATGTATTTCTTCCCTGGTGGCTCAGACAGTAAAAAATCTGCCTGCAGTGCAGGAGACTTGGGTTCAGTCCCTGGGTTGGGAAGATCTCCTGGAGGAGGGAATGGCCATTCCACTCACTCTAGTATTCTTGCCAGGAAAATTCTATGGACAGGGGAGCCTGACAGGCTGTAGTTCATGGGGTCATGGAGTCAGACATGACTGAGAGACTAACGTTTTCACTTCCTAATGTATAACATTATGTGTATAAATGCATATGTTTCTGTGCTGGCCTCCCAGGTAGGGGTAGTTATAAAGAACCTGCCTGCTAATGCAGGAAACAGAAGAGGCGCAGATTTGATCCTTGGATAAGGAAGATTCTCCTGGAAGAGGGCATGGCAGCCCACTCCAGTATACTTGCCTGGCGAATCCCCATGGACAGAGAGCCTGGCGGGCTATAGTCCATAGGATCGCAAAGAGTTGGACACGACCAAAGCAGCTTATCACACATATGTGTATTATGTATTAATATATATATATGATTATGTACAAATAGGTGCATAAATATATTTTATTGTTCTGTCACTCAACTGTGTCTGACTCTTTGCATAAATATGTATTAATAATTAGAGAGATAAGGAGATTACTCTTTCATATAAGGAAAATGCTATTGTATTGAATATTTAAAAAATAGATATATGTTATACATATATATAATGTATTCAATATATAAAGTGTACAAGCAAGGCACAATCCTGTATATCTGTTCATAAGTCCTAATGTGTATTTCTCTTTTTTTTAAATTAATTTTTATTTTTTAGTTTGTTTTGCTTTACAATACTGTATTTGTTTTGCTATGCATTGACATGAATCAGCCACAAGTGTACATGAACTCCCAATCCCTTCCCCCACCTCCCCCCTCCCACCCCACACCCTCTCTCTGGATTATCCCCGTGCATCAGTCCCAAGCATCCTGCATCCTGCATCAAACTTGGACTGACGATTCGTTTCACTTATGATATCATACTCTGCCAACCCATCCCACCCTCTCCCTCTCCCACAGAGTCCAAAAGGCCGTTCTATACATCTGTGTCTCTTTTGCTGTCTTGCGTACAGGGTTATCATTACCATCATTCTAAATTCCATATATATGTGTAAGTATACTGTATTGGTGTTTTTCTTTCTGGCTTACTTCACTCTGTATAATCGGCTCCAGCGTCATCCACCTCATTAGAACTGATTCAAATGTATTCTTTTTAATAGCTGAGTAATACTCCATTGTGTATATGTACCACAGCTTTCTTATCCATTCATCTGCTGATGGACATCTAGGTTGCTTCCATGTCCTGGCTATTATAAACAGTGCCGCAATGAACATTGGGGTACATGTGTCTCTTTCAATTCTGGTTTCCTTGGTGTGTATGCCCAGCAGTGGGATCGCTGGATCATAAGGCAGTTCTATTTGAATTTTTTAAGGAATCTCCACACTGTTCTCCATAGTGGCTGTACTAGTTTGCATTCCCACCAACAGTGTAAGAGGCTTCCCTTTTCTCCACACCCTCTCCAGCATTTATTGCTTGTTGACTTTTGGATTGCAGCCATTCTGACTGGTGTGAAATGGTACCTCATTGTGGTTTTGATTTGCATTTCTCTGATAATGAGTGATGTTGAGCATCTTTTCATGTGTTTGGTAGCCATCCGTATGTCTTCTTTGGAGAAGTGTCTATTTAGTTCTTTGGCCCATTTTTTGATTGGGTTATTTATTTTTCTGGAGTTGAGCTGCATAAGCTGCTTGTATATTTTTGAGATTAGTTGTTTGTCAGTTGTTTCATTTGTTATTATTTTCTCCCATTCAGAAGGTTGTCTTTTCACTTTGTTTATAGTTTCCTTTGTTGTACAGAAGCTTTTAATTTTAATTAGATCCCGTTTGTTTATTTTTGCTTTTATTTCCAATATTCTGGGAGGTGGATCCGAGAGCTTCTGAGTCCTCTTTTCTGTGTTATACTGTGGTTTCACTTTCGATTAACTGATGATTGCCTTTTTTAAAAAGTTAATTTATTTTAAATGGAGGCTAATTACTTTACACTATTGTAGTGGTTTTTGCCATACATTGACATGAATCAGCTGATGATTGTCTTTTACATGAAGGGTGGAACGTTTGCTGGGGAGAGTTGGGGGAGCAGCAGGAGGGGAGTTATTTCCAAGACTCCTATGCAGCTGCTTCCTCACCGGGCACCCGCTGCTCAGGCCTTCAAGCCTGACTCTGTGATCTCTCCAGCTCCTGCTTCAGCCACCTGGATGGTGCTCCACTGGACTGTGCCTGGTAGCCCTTCCCTGGTACAAGTTCCTGTCTTCTTCCCAATGAAACTTCACTGGTAGGACCCCGGGCTCATACAGGCAGGGGACACTGCTCACCCCTGTTTGCCTCACACTGTGTGGGTACAGTCAGAAGGCTCTCGATCTATGTTTGCACTCAAAGAAAAAAAAAAAAAGAGAGATACCTGTGTTGAGTCTGACTCACCTGAAGTAGCTGGGAAAAGCTTCACACAAGCTTGAAGCTCTGTGATCCTGCCTTCACTGTCCTTCTAAATCTACCCTCCACTGTTTGCATCTCTGCCCTGTGGGGGTGACTGGCTGGTACTCTTTGCCCTCTAGCTTCATGCTTATTATTATTATTTTTTAAGTAAAGTGTGGTTGATGTATAACATCATGTTAGTTTCAGATGTACTGCGAAGTGATTCAGACTTGTATACATATGTACATATGTTGTTGTTTTTGTTGGGTCACTACGTCGCATCTGACTCTTTGTGACCCCCATGGATGGTAGCCCACCAGGCTCCACTTGTCCATGGGATTTCCCAGGGGATAATACTGGTGTGGGTTGCCATTTCCTTCTCCAGGGGATCCTCCTAACCCAGGGATCAAACCTGCATCTTCTGCGTTGCAGGCAGATTCTTTACCACTGAGTCAGCAAGGAAACTGATTAGCTCTCTTAGCTTCAAGGTGTTGCGATGCTTTCCCCTGAGAGTCCTTCTCACTTCTCCATATGCAATCTGTCACCTTCCAGGGATTGGTTCAGAGATTACTTCCCTGATATTCTGGAAGTGGTCTTTCCTAATCCACATAAAGCAGTTGTGGTTTTCTCCAAAACAACCACAGCCCTTCTTGAGAGACAACACTTATCACATTGACGACTTTGAAAGTGTCTTAAGTAAACATTGCTAAAATCCAGAATATGTGTCCTCACCATTAAAAACTCCCTAAAGGAAAGATTTCAACCTGATGTATCTTCCTTGTACCTAGTATAACCCTGGTGAGAACAATGACTTGGAGTGTTTTCTATTACGGAGAGAGGATGACCGGATGTAAATTATGTGGAGGCTAGCAACTTAATTACTCAGATAATCTTAAGTGTGACTTCTTCTCTTTCATCACAAGTGGTACATCAGAAAGAGTACAGTATGGATGTACTATTCTACAATATCACTGAATTCCTCTTCTGTTCCCAGACCCTCAAAAATTGTACTGATGCCAGCACCCCATGTTTCCTTCTTACTATATTGTCATAAATCAGCCCTGTAAGCTCCTGTGTCCACAGGCTGGCTGGGACCTCAGATGGACTGTGGTATCAGGAGGCTGAGAGGGTCAGGGCACAACTGCAAACTGACTGATTTGCAGCCGATTGAAATAGATGGTTAAGTTAGTTGTTCAGATGGTGAGACAACAAAACTTCGCTTTAACATGTTCGATCCTATTGATCTTCAGATGTCCATCATGGTATCTTCCGGCCCTCAGTGATATTAACCTGGGTGCTATTGATCAAGTCAGACCTCAGGTCAAAACTGACTGCCCAATGGAAGGCTTCATAATCTGCTCCCTGTTCAAGCCATGATTTAGATGGACTTTTAAACCATATCTATATTAAGTAGAAAAATGATTGTCTATGAAATATAGGATTCATCAGTCCAAGAAATGAACAGATCATCAAATTATTAATTTATTTAATAAAACATATGGTTGTATGGACCATATTATATTTGTATCAGTTAAATATGCATTAACTTTATCCACCTTATGATAAGAGTTCCCAAAACTATAATTTGGGGGGCTCTTATTTTAATAAGGGGCTTCCCTGGTGACTGAGTTGGTAATGAATCTGCCGGCAATGTGGGAAACCCAGGTTCAATCCCTGGGTCAGGAAGATCCCCTGAAGAAGGAAATGGCAACCCACTCTAGTATTCTTGCCTGCAGAATCCCGTGAACAGAGGAGCCTGGTGAACTGCAGTCCATGGGGTCACAAAGAATTGGACATGACTGAGTGACTAACCCTTTATTTTTAGTAAGCTAAAGTTAATAAAGAGGGATTTTGATATTCTCAAACATTTTCTCATTGACGATTTCTGTCCTGGAGCAAAAATGCTGAAGGTGTCGGCCTCAGCATCCAGCTGCATGGGCTGGGGCTCTCTGCTCTGCTCACCCAGGTCCCAAATCTCTGAGTAGTATCTGCTCATAATAGACACTTTATGATGATTGTTAAAACTGTGCTTCATTGTATGCATATGTAAACCTATGAAACCATTATTCTGTAGATAGACTACATCTAATTTTCCTGCAATTTCCAGGAAGTTCATTGCATTTTCCTGGAAATAGACTGAAGTTGTGATGCACATGATGAAAAGTTCTCCTTAAAATTATTTTCTAAAAGTGATTGGTTCTGGAACTTACATCACTTTCCCATTAAAGCTCAAAAATGATTTTATTCAATTGTCTAGTCATTGATTATTTAATCCATAAATACATGATAATAAAGAAAGTTTGAAGGCAAAAGAAGAGGGCGGCAGAGAATGAGATGGTTAGACGGCATCACTGACTCAACGGACACGAACTTGAGTAAACTCTGGGAGATAGTGGAGGGCAAGATAGCGTGTTGTGCTGCAGTCGATGGGGCGGCGAAGAGTCGGACACGAATGAGTAACTGAACAACAATGCTATTATAAATGGTAAAGACATTTAGAGAGGGTGGATCAACCTTCCAGGGGATAACTGTTCAGTTTGCACTGTGTGTTACTTGACAGTGATACAAAGCCTGAGAAGACTGCTTGTATACTCTAGAATTGTTTTGTTATATCTGGTGAAATCCAGTGACAACTCAGACATTTTCAGGCGGCGGTATGATTACTCCAAATGCATTTTCTCAAAGGTTGCATGTCAGGGATTTATCTGGGCTGTTTCTATCTCGAATTACTGAGGATTCTTGAATTTTAACAGTGTGTCCTTCTCTCCTGAAATGTGTGAAGAAGTTCTATCTCTGGAGACCCTCACAGAGGCTCAGCAAAGATGCTGGCTGGAGATCTGAACTCTGATGAACAGGTTTCTCTAGGGTTTCTGGGAAGAGCCAACACATTCACTGGTGTTTGGTCATTATCATTAAAATAGGAAACAAGTCAGAAAGCTCCTAGTACTTATTTTTAGAAACTCCCTTGCTAGATGCAGGAAGAATACAAAGGATGGGACTTACGTAGATCATAAATTTTTGTCTTAAGATAGAGTTGGGGCAGTTTTATATTCTTCAAAATTTTCTTCCACAATCTTAGGAAATTTTTTTTCTATAACACAGGCTCTGGGTGGGAGTAATTTCTGTATTCACTTTTTAGTGGAAAGATATCTCCTGGCATTTCATGTTTGTTTTTTTTCCTCAAAATACCTTTTCTCCTTGAATACATATATTCCTATGACCAAAACATGTAGTGTGACTTCAGTCTATGAATTAATCAATGAAGCTGATGTCAGTGACTTAGAGAGAGCTTACCATATTTTTGGAAATAGTTTTTTCTCAACTATGTAAATCATGCATAAATATAACATCTGCTGGAGGGATTTTAAAAGCAGGGTGAAATCTTGTTGTTCCTTTTAGGATCCAATGTTGATAAGAGTTTTGGCAGATAAATAAATAAGACTAAGACAAGGAAAAAATTTTTTTGAAAAGTCATTGATTCTTAGAATTTTGTCAGGCAGTGCATGGTTTAATGTGGTATATTCTGACATAGACATAGCCAATATCACCTGGTTCTCAAGGGTATCATAAAACATACTGATGACATACCAATGTTAATATTGCATAATAAAAGAGGGATATTAGAAATGTGTTTTCCCCTCTAACAGCATATGTAAAAACACACAAAAATACACAGTCTGGATCTTTCCCAACTACATTAGAAAGACAGTCTCTTTGCAACCCCATGAACTGTAACCCACCATGCTCCTCTGTCCTGGGAACTTCCCAGGCAAGAATATTGAAATGAGTTGCCATTTTCTTCTCTAGGGATCTTCCTGACCCAGGGATTGAGCCCATGTCTTCTGCATGGCCAGGCAGATTCTTTACCACTAAGTCACCAGAGAAAATCACTGGTGCCAATACCAGTGGTGATACTGCCTTATAAAAAGGGGGGTATTAGGAATGTGTTTTTCTTTCTAAGAGCAACTGAAAAAATCCACAAAAGCACATACTCTAGATGTTTCTCAACTACTTTACAAAGAAAGTCAATTTCTTTAAGTGGTACTTTTTCAGTTTTGGTTTAATTTTATAGCTTATTCATTTAGGGGAGTAAAGTTTATAAAGTAAATGAAGGATTTTTTTTTTTTTTTGGTAGTGATCTGTGGACAGGCTCCATGTAGGTATGCTGTGCTGTGGTTAGTCACTCAGTTGTGTCCAAGTGTAGCCCGCCAGGCTCCTCTGTCCATGGGATTTCCCAGGCAAGAATATTGAAGTGGGTTGGTATGTGCCCTCTTCCAGGGGATTTTCCCAGCCCGGGGATCGAACCCAGGTTTCCCTCATTGCAGATTGATTCTTTACCATCTGAGCTACCAGCCTAGCCCTAGAAAACTGGAGTGGGTTGCCTATCCCTTCTCCAGGGGATCTTCCCATCCCAGGAATGGATCCAGGGTCTCCTGCATTTCAGGTGGGTTCCTTACCAGCTGAGCTATCAGGGAAGCCCCCTGAAGGTATAGGTTAGATCAAAGGGGGAATTCAACCATCTGTCTTTGATGGGATGCAGCCGTGATCCCAGAGAGAATTAAGGACCTCCCCCAACAGGAAGAGCTCTCCATCTGCGGAACCCAGACTTTGACTAGCGGTCCTGTCTCGCTTAGAGATGCAGGTCAGGCAGAGACAGGGCAGCTGTGTTTACCTCGTCTGCACACATGGAGCACACAGTAAGTGCCATCGAAAGGATTAATTGGTTGCTTTCTCATCACTGACAATTCCCGTCCAGCTGTGTAGGAAATGTTGGCAATGTCAAAGTCATATAAATGACAGGACATGCAAAGCTATGTCATTTCTTGGTCTCTTGCTGTAATAGGAAGAGGATTTTTCATTTCTCTTCATTTTATTTATGTTTCTAACCCCCAGTTTACGTTTGAATGACTTATTCTACAGCCCCTCTCAGAAAATTCTGTCAAGAGAAACACTTTGTTAGGGAATAGTTCTCTTATTCACAAGTGAGTGGTGGTGGTTTCACTGGATTTTTACAGGAAAACACAATAACGATTCCTATGCTGTGCTGTGCTTTCTCACTCGGTCATGTCCAACTCTTTTGGACCCATGAACTATAGCCCAACAGGCTTCTCTGTTCATGGGGATTTTTGAGGCAAGAATCCTGGAGCGGGTTGTCATGCTCTCCTCCAGGAGATCTTCCCAATCAGAGATTGGACCCAGGCTGCCCACATTGTAGGCAGATTCTTTATAGTCTGAGCTACCAAGGAAGCCCTTTCCTATTGCTCTGCAAAACTTCTTATTTTAAACCATATGCTTAAAATGTAATCACATATTGGAAAGAGACAAGAAGATTTAAAGGAAGGAAGAAAAAAGAATGAATACAAACCTTTACAGTTTTTGATGACTTACTGAGACAATAGAAATCCTTCCCACGTTAAAACAAAGCAAAAGAAAAACCAACTGTGGTTGTCAGAGCCTCATGCCATTTTCAAGTAAATATTGGAGGTATTACAGGATATTTCAGTTCACATTAAAGATGCAAGTCATGTCTTTGATTTTTTCCAAGTCAGCATTCACCAATATCCCTTACTACCATGATAGCAGTGGTGATCATCATGTCTCTAGGGTGAGTTACATTGTATCTCTTGACATTTTGTGCCTCCAGAGCAAAAATGGTCAAATAATAATTGTATCTGATTTAACTTAACATATTATTTAAAAAAAGAACTAATCCTATTCTAGTGGTTAAAAAACAGTGGGTCACTATTCAAAGTATCTTGACATAGGGAACTTCTGTGATCAGAGGCAGTATTCCCAATTGATAGCAAGTTTTACATTTTTTCTTTGAACAGATTAGCTTGAAATTCAATGAAAGTGAATTGTCTACAGTTCTCTTATTCAGCCTCCTGCTTCACACCTTTCCAGACAGGAGAGAGGAAGAGATTAATGAGGCAGAGACTGTCGCTGTCGCCAGTCTTACTTTTCTCACTTTATCCCTTATGTGTGGTAAAAATGATGCTTTTCATTTGTACAGCACCTTCCTCTGAAATGCACGGATCACTTTCCTGATAGTATCTGATTAATCCTTTAATTTTGGTGCACATTTCACTGGGTGGAATTGTACTAAAATAAAAATCTTAAAACAGACATCTTGCTTTGAAAATCATACCTATTTTATCCCACTCTTTAATCTCATTTTGCAGGAAAGGTAGCAGTTTAATTTTATGTGGTGCAGACGAAAGGGTCTTAGAATTTTCTTGTAAATCATTTAATCTCCATGAACTAATTTATAAAGCTTTCATCTTCCTTTTTTACACAATTTATTATATTGGTGATATGCACGGCATTTTTTCAAGCCTTTTCAATTTCCTCAGAGTAAGTATATTATTACATATGAATTATGAAAACTTCCAGTTGACTGATTTTCATTAGTTCCCTGGAAGAGTATAAAGATGCTATTCAGTTATCTATGAAATACAAAATTGCATTATCTGTGTATTTTCCTCCAATCTTAATTGCAAAGAATATATATAGGTATACACACACACACACACACACATACACACACACACATATTCCATGAAGTAAAGCAAAATAAAAGTCTTACTCATTTAGTTTACCTATGTAATGAATATGAAAATCTAATCTAATTATTATTCATTATGGATTAAATTATCAGAGGAAGAAAGCAAAAACAGCAAAGCGTTCATTTTCGAAGGATTATTACATGGAGCAACATTTTCATTTGACTGCAAGGAGCGTCATTCGAATTTTAAAAGCATTTTAAAGATATTCATTTCTTATAAATAATGAATCAGAAAATTCATTTCAACTTAGCGCAGGGAATGCATGTTGGTGAATGTGACTCAATTCTTTAAAGTTCATATTACAACTTTTCAAAATTATGTAAAATGGTAAGATTAAAGTTTGGGTTTGTAAAGACTACTGAAGCCATTTTAGGATTAGCTAATTAGAGTAACTGACATCTTTATATAATGCTGATCCTGGGCTATCCAAGGTTTTCATCACTTTACAGTTACTAATCCCGAAGATGTTCATAAGGATATTAGGAGGGGGATACTGTTATTACCCGTGTATGGGAGAAAATCGTGGAAAAGTTTGTGAGTTAATTAGTTTACCTACTTGGAAGTAACTTAAACTGGATTTAGTCTGGTTAATCATATAGTAGCCCCATGTGGCTCTTGAGCATGAGAAATGTAGCCAGTCTAACCTGAGATGTGGTGAAAGGCTGAGAGAGACCTGGATTTTAAACTTTAGGAAAAATAGATGTGAAACATCTCATTAATAATGCTCATATTACTCGTGGCTGATTCATGTCGATGTGTAGCAAAACGAATACAGTATTGTAAAGCAAAACAAACTAAAAAATAAAAATTAATTAAAAAAATAATGCTCATATTGACTGCATGTAGAAATGATAATAGTTTGAATACACTGGGGTAAATGTTATCAAAATCAATTCAATCTTAATTTTTTTTTTAATGTGGCAACTAGAAAATTCAAAATTATGTCTGTGGTTTCATTTATTTCTGTTGAAGGATGAGGATTTTCCCTCTGGTCTTAGACACTGGATGTAGTGGCTCCTATCGGGAGTGGACTGAGTCTGAATCCCCAGAGTCCAGTGAAATCGGCCGGGCCTCACTCTCCTGGCCCTTCCACATTACTAGCTGCATTTTTGCTTCATCAGGACATGGTGCTTTTTATCACTGTTACTTCTTACTGATCTATATTAAAACTATTGCATAACACCCCTGATGTTGGAGAATTCATCAACACACGGCCAGGATTCTGTTTTATTTTTTTTTTAATTTGTGTGAGATTTTTTTTTTTCTAGTTGTCATTGTTTCTTTAATTTTTCACTCAAACCATTCTGTAGGGTCTTTATATCTATGTAGCCAACTGGCTTTTCTGGATTTGTAATTGTTTCATATAAACATAAAATATATTTATATTTCAATTTTTAGTGTAAAAAAATATAATCCTCTGGTTGAGTCTGACTATGAAACATAGACACTTCATGTTATATGCCCTGGAATCAGAGAGAAGCAGATTCTGTGCCTAACTTTGCTGCCTCTTGTAAGCAGTATGCCCTTTGTCAGCTCACTTAGCCTTGGTCTCAGGTATCTCCCGGCAGAAGGGAAAATGATATGCCTGTGTTTTTAGATTTCAATGGACCTTTCATGCCAAAATGTAAATGGGGTTTCCATCAGATATCTTGGTATATATATGCTTAAAATGGTTGATATCATCATTTAGTTTTTATTTTAATTTTCCTATTTTGTGACATGTGTCAAAGGCATCTTTGAAGAGAGCATTGATTGATGATTTATTCCTGAAAGATATTCCATATTTCCTAAAATATTTGAAGCATTTGTGCAAGTCTTTCTTGACTCAATTCCCTACCCAAAACTTTTGCTATGGAGAATTGCAGCTCTGCATTCAACAGTCAGCTCTGATCCTAGGAGTAAGTTTTGCAATATTGTTGGTGCAAAGGAGTTTGTTGAAAGATTTTACTGAAATACTGAAACAAGAGAAATCAACTACCTGAAGTTTTTGTGGGTTTACAACCCACTCTTGGGATAATGGGAAATATTGTGTTTGCTCTACTTCAGCTATGTATTGATTAAATATTTATATATTTAATATTTGAAGGAACACATTTCTATCATTAAGAATTTGATCCCACAACCCACAAATGCAAGTGGGTTCATAGTGCAAGTTCAGTTCAGTTCAGTGGCTCAGTCGTGTCCGACTCTTTGCGACCCCATGAATTGCAGTACGCCAGGCTTCCCTGTCTATCACCAACTCCGGGAGTTCACTCAGACTCACGTCCATCGAGTCAGTGATGCCATCCAGCCATCTCTTCCTCTGTCGTCCCCTTCTCCTCCTGCCCTTTATCCCTCCCAGCATCAGAGTCTTTTCCAATGAGTCAACTCTTTGCATGAAGTGGCCAAAGTACTGAAGCTTCAGCTTTTGCATCATTCCTTCCAAAGAAATCCCAGGGCTGATCTCCTTCAGAATGTACTGGTTGGGTCTCCTTGCAAGTAGATATTCTCAAATATATTTTAGGCTTAATAAGCCTTTAGTATTTATTGAATATTTATTATCCAATCAAATGGAAAACTTCTGAAGATGTTAAACATTATTTAAATGATTAAGTTATTGATCAACATTAAATAAACATCCTTTGAAAGCATGTAGGTCATTGCATGTTGTGTCCAGGAAACATACGTGGACCTGGCCTAGTGGAGGCCAGTAGTATAAGGAGAATTAAGGGTATCGTGTGAATGATTCCGTGAATAAATACTATCAAGGATGAATGCAGTGTGCAGTACTATTGAATAACAGGTACATCTAATCTAAAGGGAGATTGGAGGATGCAGAGACTTCCATTAGAAATAGGGCTTCACAGTTGAATCCTGGGAGTGAGGACACACTGAACAGGCAAAAAAGCAGAGGAAATTTCACAAATTAAGCAGCACATAGGAAGGCCTTATGGGCTTCCCAGGTGGCGCCAGCGGTAAAGAATCTGCCTGCCAATGCAGAAGACAGAAGAGACGCAGGTTCAACCCCTTGGTTGGGACGATGCCCTGGAGAAAGGGGTGGTAACCCACTCTAGTGTTCTTGCCTCCAGAACCCCAGGGACCAAAGAGCCTGGTGAGCTGCAGTCCACAGTGTCGCAAAGAGTCGGGCACGACTGAAGGGACCTCACACGCACATGCACACGGGAAGGCCTTACTTTGGAAGGAGGGTTAAAGTCTTTATTATGGTAAATAAATGCCAAAACAGCATCCACTATTCTGTTTAAGAACCAATACAGTACTGTAAAGTAATTAACCTCCAATTAAAATAAATGAATTTATATTAAAAAAAAGAATGCTTTATTATACATGCAGTTTACTTGGGTTTTAAAGACACCAAAGCAGAACCAAATGAGAGTTTAAAAATTCATTAAGATTTTGGCCTGAACTCTCAGGTGTAAGTTATAGGAAGCTGGCAGAGTATGTCCATTACTGGTCAATTTCTTCTTCCCCAATTGGCTAAACATAAAAAAAAAAAAAAAAAAAAACAAAGATGAATTTGTTAAAGTTATTTTTTGACATTTTAATCAATTGTTTACTACTGTTATTTTCCTGGAATATCTGAGTTTTTTTTTTTTTTTCTTTCGTAACCAACTTCTAAAATTGTTAGTGGGAACGAAAATTCAGTTATATGATGACTAGGAGCAAAAGAAAAACCTTCAGCTTTAATCTTTTCCAATCTCAGGCTAGTTAAAAAGTCTAAAAGCCATATCTGGGACAAAACAAATTGCATACAGCAGGTAATGCTCATTTAATTTTCTGTGAATATAGTTTTGAAAGGATAATGTATTTATATATTAACAAAAATAATATTTTCTTGTAATACTTATTTGGCTTCAGCTATATTGTGTGAAATACTGTTCTTTAAGAAATATCCAGAAAAATAATAATAATTTGGCTCTAAAATTTAACAAATTAATGTGATGTTGCAAGATTGTAGAGAAAGCATGATAGTATTAAATGTAGAGTTTAATTACAGACAGGTGCAAGTATAAAGTAAGCTATGGGTACATAATCCTTTATACATACAATATCCTTAGGTTGCAGGTTGTATTTGAACATTTAAAGTAGATTCCTTACAGTTCTAAATGTTGGATATTTGATGAGAGATTTTCGAAGCAACTCTTCTATCCCATGACTCTATTCTGGAAGCTCCTTATGTGGGTGCTGCTGCTGCTGCTAAGTCGCTTCAGTCGTGTCCGACTCTGTGCGACCCCATAGACGGTAGCCCACCAGGCTCCCCCGTCCCTGGGATTCTCCAGGCAAGAACACTGGAGTGGGCTGCCATTTCCTTCTCCAATGCGTGAAAGTGAGAAGTAAAAGTGAAGTCGCTCAGTCGTGTCTGACTCTTAGTGACCCCATGGACTGCAGCCCAGCAGGCTCCTCCGCCCATGGGATTTTCCAGGCAAGAGTCCTGTATACAGTAGTATTTACAGATACAATGCATTTAACTGACTTTCTTACGGTCCTGTTTTGATTTCCCCCCTTATTTTTAAAAACTACATTTTTACTTCAAAGTAATAATGTCTATGAATTCATATTCTAGCAATCCATATACTTGTCATGAAGGGATCCAACTGGTAGTCACTACTTTATTAGTAACAAGACCGATATGTTTCCTTCTCAGTTTGATTGGCAGCTGTGGGGATGAGGCTCTTTAGACATGCCCTCATCAATGCCAGGCTGCAAAATAGAACTTTCTAAGAGATGACTAAATGAGAAGGATGTCCCTCAGTGACATGACAAGATTCTGCTGGCAGCTCATAGCCTTGAATAACGATTTCCCTCCCCGACCCAAATGATTTCACCTCAGTCATTTGAAAACACGGTTCAGGATTATTTGACTCAAATTCATTTGAGAAATACAGAGAGCTTTTAGATCTTGAAAGCACAGTCACTTGAATCTATGACTCTTGGCCTGGACACCAGGAAAGATGATCCTTAGATTCTAGAATCTATTGATGTTTTAATGCTTTCTCCCATCAGGGGATCTTTTTGAGTGGTCACGTCCAAGAGAGAGTCGGTTTTAAAACCAATGTGCTCTAAGTGGTTGAGGCCACTTAGGCAATGAATGGTAGTTTGATTGCTGCCAGGGTTCTGGCTTATTTCAAGGTGAAGCATTAGCATTATCTATTATGATAAGTATTCAGGACATTTTAAGTTGTATTACTGTTTAGAATGCAAGTGCAAGCTTCAGGCAAATTACATCTGCCTAATATTTCAGATCATGTATTTGTGTTTTTTCCTTTGGTTCCTTGGAGCCTACAGGCAAAAAGGGCCATAATGTAAGAGGTGTTCCAAACATATTTGTCTCAGGATGGGGAGAAAGTTGGAGGGACACATCAGTAAAGGACGTGCACACTTTTCCTCCTACAGCGTAGATAGCAGCACATTTCCACAACCCACGCCCGTGGCAAATGCTTCTTCGTTGCCGCTCTTCACACAGCCATCCGCAGTCCTGCTCACTGACTGGCGCTGTCCATGGACGCGGTTTGTTTGCCTCTCTCTCCAGTTACCCACTCTCTAGGCTGGGGAGGTGGGTTCCTCCGTGTCCCTCACCCAGGAGGCTTAAATGCAAGTGGTCATGCTAATGGCAATCTTTAGCCCACATTCAGATTATTTACAAGATGCAACCAGATGTAATGTCCGTGGATGTAGTGATGAGGTTCAGAACGGATTTGTGTTCCAGTATTTGGGAAATACATTCTGGTGAATTCCAATGGATGGATTTATAAAATTAGAGAGGGCATTAGAGAAAGAACTTGCACTTCCTCTCAGGGAGATCTTTAGCTATATACTACTCCCATTAATATAATTAATAATAATGCAATTATTATTGGTATAATAGTATTAATATAATTATATTGAAATAATATAGTACAATATTAATATAAATATTAATATCATTAAGAGGAGTGGTATGTTCTCACTGGTTTTATTAATAGAATAGCTGGTATTTATTGATACATTATCATATGAAAGACATAGTGCTAATATTTTAAATTAATTTTGATTTATTGATTTGTAAAGCTATATGTGGACTTTCCTGGTGGCGCAGTGGTAAAGAATATACTTGCCAATTCAGGAGATGTGGATTCCATCCCTGAGTCGGGAAGATCCCTTGGAGAAGGGAATGGCAACCCGCTCCAGTATTCTTGCCTGGAGAATCCCATGGACAGAGGAGCCTGGCGGGCTACAGTCCACGGGGTCACAAAAGAGTCTGAAATGACTGAGGGACAGAACATGAGCACGCAAGGCTATATGTAATATTTTTAACAAATAAGTAAACACACACACACATATATATTTATATACCACGTGCAAATATATGTATATAAGTTAATGCTTATCCTAGGATTTTTACATCACTGTCTACTTGTGCCATAAAATTGCTGAATGGCAAAACCCAGTCCCACAATTTAAGCATTTATTTACCAGGAGTATAGCTGTGATTGTCTAGGGCTGTAGATCTGAGCTGGGCTTGGCTCAGCATGGCCCGAGGGCAGGCTTTCAGCTCAAGTGCATGCCTTGGGTCTTTTACTTTTGTGAGAACTATAGGCTATCTAGAGCACGTTTTTATCATGGTGCTAGGAGAAGCTCAGGACCTGGGTTTGGAGCTGGCACCAGTAATGCATGGCCTTGAAAGCTAGCAAGGCTCGTCGGCTGGCCACAGCCAAGTCAGTGTGGCTGAGACACTGGAGCACCCCCTTGTGTGGCAGGAGCTGTGCAGGCATGGGGCACAGGTCAGGATGCAGGAAGGAATGAAAACCTGGGGCAATGGGGCCCCCTACTGTGATCATAGATGGAAATTTCCTGAGGACCCCTTTATGTGTTTCCATTAATTTGTTACAAAAATCTATTGCTTCTGGGATGGAGGAAATCTAGAATACATCATTATTTTCGTAGTTTCAGGATATGTCTATTTTGAGATGAGGTAGGCGAGATGACATTTGAAGTTGTTTTTTTGTAATATGGTGCCTTTCAAAAACCAAAACACTCTATAGAACAGAGTAAGTAAATAACAGCACAGGAGCCCATGCCATGAATTCCTCCTGTTCACTCAAGACCTGTGGAGGGCAGGGCAGTCTTTCAAGCAGTCATCTTGTGACTTTTTTTCATTTGTGGGTCAAGAATTTAAGATAATCACATATGATTAGAGGATAGTGATTAAAAGGGTTGTTTGCAAATGAAATTCTTTGTGTATTGAATGATTCTAACAGAATGCATTCTACAATGACCACAGAGGAAATGTGTCCAGTGTGAAAAGCTGTTTATTTTGTACGACTGGAGTATGATTTTAATGAAAATGTCTAGATGAGTGTAAACAATTAATTTTTTAAAGTTTTTTATTGTAAGAGTCACATAATATAAATCATACTCTTTCAACGATATTTGACTGTGCACTTTAGTGGCACTAAGTCCATTGACATTGCTTTGCAGCTCTCACCATCACCCATCTCCCGAGTTTTTTGCCTTTCTAAGCTAAAACTCTATCCTTACTAATATTAAGTCCCCATCCCCCCTTCTTACCCTCCACCCCCTGGGTCCTGGTGTCTACCAATGTTCTTTCTGACTGTATGAATCTGACTATTCTAGGTATCTTGTGTAAGTGGAATCAAACAGTATTTGTCTATACCTAATGGGATTTCTTTGGAAGGAATGATGCGAAAGCTGAAGCTCCAGTACTTTGGCCACCTTAGCGAAGAGTTGACTCATTGGAAAAGACTCTGATGCTGGGAGGGATTGGGGGCAGGAGGAGAAGGGGACGACCGAGGATGAGATGGCTGGATGGCATCACGGACTCAATGGACATGAGTCTGAGTGAACTCTGGGAGTTGATGATGGACAGGGAGGCCTGGCGTGGTGCGATTCATGGGGTCGCAAAGAGTTGGACACGACTGAGCGACTGAACTGAACTGAACTGAATGTATATTATAGCAGCCCATTCCAGTGTTCTTGCCTGGAGAATCCCAGGGACGGCAGAGCCTGGTAGGCTGCCGTCTGTGGGGTCCACAGAGTCGGACGCGACTACAGTGACTTAGTAGCAGCAGCACACATTGGAATGCATTTTAAGATTAACTCAATATATGTCCTACGAACAGATTGTACCTCCCCCTTCGCTGACCCGTGCTATACAATAGGTTCTCACTAGTTGCCTACTTTATACATGATGGTGTATATATGTCAGTCTCAGCCTCCCAATCTATCATACCCTCCTTGGTGTCCATATGTGTTTCCTCTACATTTATGTCTCTGTTTTTATTTTGCAAGTAGATTCATCTGGAAAATAGTTTTTCTAGATCCCACATATATGTGCTAATACATTTATTTTTCTCTTTCTGCCTTACTTAAAATATCTAGGAATAAACCTACCTAAGAAGGCAAAAAAACTCTACACACAAAACTGTATGATACTGATGAAAGAAAATTAGCTCATTTTAAATGATCTCTGCCTTCACGCTTTCCCTCTTCCTGGGCCACTGTGCTAGGATCTGCCCTCCCCTAACACACTCTGGTGACTTGGTACAGGCTGGAGAACATCATGCATCCTTTGTGGACCCTCAGTCCACATATTTAACAATTCTTTTGTTAAATATTCAGTTGATGTGAAAAAGAAAAATGCCTAGTGATTAAACAACAGTCTATCTGAGGTTCACTTCTACCTCCCTGAGGTCCACTGGCCGTCTGTTTGCAGTCACCCAAATGGTTAGATTCGTCATGTTCATATTCTGCTCTGGGCTTCATCCTCAGGCGAGCTTGCGTTCTTGGGTTCTGTCTGTCCTGGGGCAGCAGGCCACTTTGAAGATACATCCTTGGATTGTTCTATATTCGTTCTATATGGAATCATTCTATATTCACCAATGAAATGTTGGCAAGGTTTGAAATTTGAGCAAAATATAGTATGGTTCTTCATTAGGTCAGTTTTAATATTTGCATGCAAATTATTTTAAAGTAATGTTATCTTTTGAAAGATCCTTCACAAGCATTAGCAACATAACACACACAGTACCTTCATTTCTATTTCAAATCTAAGGCCAGTCAAAGTGAGAAAGCTTAAATGAGACACATGGTCCCAGGGTGATGATCCAGAATGCCAGAACAGTGCTAGCAGACTTCTCAACCCACCAGGCAGCCTGGCTCTATCAGGCAAGGTCTTAATCATGCAAAGACTAAGAACTGATTTATCTCAGTAGATCACAGTACAAATGAGACCACACACTGCCAAAGTGCTTAATAATTTTCAAAGGAAATTTACCTGTTATAGAAAGTAAAGCAGATTATGTATAATATAGTGTGTGTGTGTGTATGTGTGTGTGTGTTCCATCGCTAAGTTGTGTCCAGCTCTTTGTGACCCCATGGACTGTGACACAGCAGGTTTCTCTGTCCTTCAGTATCTCCAGGAGTTTGCTCAAATTCATGTCTGTTAAGTCAGTAATGCTAACTAACCATCTCATCCTCTGCCGCCCTCTTCTCTTGCCTTCAATCTTTCCCAGCATCAGAGTCTTTTCCAGTGAGTCAGCTCTTCGCATCAGCTGGCCAAAGTATTGGAGCTTCAACTTCAGCATTAGTCCTTCCAATAAATATTCAGGATTGATTTCCTTTAGGATTGATTGGTTTGATCTCCTTGCAGTCCAAAGGGCTCTCAAGAGTCTTCTCCAACACCACAGTTCAAAAGGATCAATTCTTCAGCACTCAGCCTTTCATATGGTCCAGCTCTCACATCCATATATGACTACTGGAAAACCACAGCTTTGACTAGAGGGACCTTTGCTAACAAAGCGATATCTTTGCTTTTTAATATGCTGTCTAGGTTGGTCATTGCTTTCCTTCTAAGGATCAAGCGTCTTTTAATTTCATGACTGCAGTCACCATCCACAGTGATTTTGGAAACCAAGAAAATAAAAGCTGTCACTGCTTCCACTTTTTCCCCTTCTATTTGCCGTGAGGTGATGGGACCAGATGCCGTGATCTTAGATTTTTAATGTTGAGTTTTAAGCCAGCTTTATCACTCTCTTCTTTCGCTTTCATCAAGAGGCTCTATGTTTCCTCTTTGCTTTCTGCCATTAGGGGGATATCATCTGCATATCTGAGGTTACTGATATTTCTCCTGGCAACTTGATTCTAGCTTGTGCTTCATCCAGCCTGGCATATGATATAGAAGATATATTCAATATATACCTGAGGAAGAGAGGGAGGGGATGCAAAATACACATTTTAAATTAATTTTTTGGAGAATAGTTGCTTTACAATGTTGTTTTGCTTTCTGCTGTTGCTGCTACTGCCCCTAAGTCGCTTTGATGGCAGCCCAGCAGGCTCCGCCGTCCCTGGGATTCTCCAGGCAAAAACACCAGAGTGGGTTGCCATTTCCTTCTACAATGCATGAAAGTGAAAAGTGAAAGTGAAGTCGCTCAGTCATGAACCCATGGACTGCAACCTACCAGGCTCCTCTGTCCATGGTTTTGCTTTCTACTGTACAGTAAAGTGAATCTGCTATAGGTTTACATATATCCCCTCCTTTACAGATTTCCTTCCCATTTAGGTCACCTGAAAGCACTGAGTAGAGTTCCCTGTGTTGTACAGTAGGTTCTTAATAATTATATATTTTATACATGGTATCAATAGGAAAAACACATGCGTTCTTGAACCACAATTTTAGGACTGGAAGGATCTCAGAAATTATCTCACATTTTCAAATTATTAGACAAGTATTTACGAGAAAAATAAACATGAGGGAAATCATGTCTATACCTAATTTTATGTTCCATTTAATATTATCAGCTGCTGGTTGGGTACTTTACACAGTGATCTTCAAATGTGAACAGTTTTGTTACAAAACTTGTTTCTCCCTTAATCCTACGTATTCCTAAATGCAAAATTACTTTGTGTGTGTTTATCAGGAAGCAGAGATCTGTCTCCTTTATTGTTAATTATGGTATTTTTTAGGTGGTTTGTTTTTTAGAGAAGCATATATAGACAGAAAGACTTCCCTGGGGCTCAGAGGGTAAAGCGTCTGCCTACAGTGCAGGAAACCCAGGTTCAGCCCCTGGGTGGGGAAGATCCTCTGGAGAAGGAAACGGCACCCTACTCCAATACTCTTGCCTGGAAAATCCCATGGACGGAGGAGCCTGGTAGGCTACAGTCCATGGGGTCGCTAAGAGTCGGACACGACTGAGTGACTTCACTTCACTTCACTTCATATAAAGAGAGGCTTCTTACACAGTGTATTTGATAATGAGTTGGTCTCTGTATTTGCCAAGTGTATCAGGTCTATTACTATGTTAAATTTCCTAGGGAGATCTTTTCATGTGCCTTTTGCCATCTGTATGTTTTCCTTGGAGAAATGTCTGTTTAGGTCTTCTGGCCATTTTTTTTAAATTGGGTTGGGTTGTTCGTTGTTTTGATATTGAGCTACATGAGCTAACTGAATATTTTGGAGAGTAATCAAAAAGTGGATAGCTAGGGGGATCCTGCTGTATAGCATAAGGAGCTCAGTTCAGTGCCCGGTGGTGACCTACAGGGGTGGAGGCGAGGTCAGAGAGGGATGGGGTATAAATACAGCTGGTGGCTCAGATGGTGAAGAATCTGCCTGCAGTGCAGGAGACCTGGGTTTGATCCCTGGGTCAGGAAGATACCCTGGAAAAGGAAATGGCAACCCACTCCATTATTTTTGCCTAGGAAATCCCATGGACAAAGGAGCCTGGTGGGCTACAGTCCATGAGGTCGCAAAAAGTTGGACATGACTGAATGACTAACACTTTTCTTGTACAGCAGAAATTAATACAATATATTAAGCAACAGTACCCCAATTAAAAAAAATAATGAAAAAAATTCCTAGGAACAAACTATGCCATGTAAACATGTAAAAATGCTAAAGCTCTCTTTTTTTTTAAAGTTTCCATGTATTTCATAAAACATTGACATCCATATAATAAATGCACAGATATTGGTCCTATTTTTTTAAACCAACAAAGATTATTTGTAATGTTGTCTGTCTGTCCCTTCTTTTCATCTTTCCTCCTTCCTTCAAAAAGCTGAATGTTCCAACCTACTCCCTTTCCTCCTTGTCTCTTTCTGTCCCTCTCTCTTCCCACTTTGCTTTCCATCTTTTTTTCTGCTGGTTATATTAATATAAACTAATTCAATATTTCCTTCTTACGTTAAACAAAAAAAATCACATTTATGCTGAAGACAGGGTGTGATTGGCAATTTATCCTGTAGTTGCACAAAAGGTTAGTGATATGACTTCTTAAAATGCTTCAATCAAATTGTTGACTTTGTTATTCGTTTTTAATCTCTGACTATTCCCCGGCTCTGACTTTCTTCAGTCATTAACTGCTTCTGTTCTTGTTAGTTTTCTAGTGTCACATTCCTGCAACCATGGAAGATGTATTTTAACTCATCCAGTTAAATATGGTTTAAGTTGAATGAAAATGAACTCATTTACTTATACTCACAATACCGGTATTTTTAATTCTGACTTGTAAGGAAATTTCTTTCATCATTCTGGAAATAAGTTTTATTGTTGAACAGACAAGTAAGTAACCATGAAATGAAACATGTTTCCTGTTGCTATTTTATTGGTGTTTATGAGATGTCGCTTTCCAGTGTGTTATGGCAGTTGAGGTTATGGCTCCAAGTGCACTGCCTAGAACAGACGCGTTCAGTAAAGACTTGAGTTGTGTGAGTGACCATCCTGTCAGTGGAGGTTGGTGTGGGCTAGCCACTTGGCCAAGCAGCTTACACCATGCTCTCCTGCAAGCCTTGCAACAAACCTACAGCACAGATGTGATGGCAGCTTAGTTGTTCTGGAGGCAAGTTAGCTCCAAGACAGAACACTGACTGGCAAAACAGAAGGTTCCAAACGCCTGATAATATATTATGAAAAAAAAAAAGTTATGTCAGTATTTCAAAAGGTTCGTAGAATAGGCATCTGCAGAAAAGGCAGAAATGAGTTTAAATGCATTCCACTATTTTTTCTTAATTTAATTTTTATTTTATATTGGAGTATAGTTGATTTACAAAGTCATATGAGTTTCAGGTGTACAGCAAAGTAGTTCAATTACATGCATAAATATATCCACTCTTTTTCAGGTTATTTTTCCCATTTAGGTTTTTACAGAGCATTGAGTAAGTTCTCTGTGCTATACAGTAGGTCTCTGTTGATTATTTATTTTATATAATATAGTGTATATGTTAATCCTAAACTCCTATTTTTTTGTTTTTAATTAAATTGATTTTAATTAAATTAATTTAAATTAATTAAATTTGTTTTGAATTAAATTGGATGACAGGAGACATAGATCTTTTCAGTAATTATGATATACAAAGGAGCCAATGGAAAGACATTTTTTGAGTGAAACAGCTGAGGTTGAGTGCATATAACTTGTTCCAGGTAAAGTTCTGATCTGGTGAGTTTGCGAATTAGATTTCACCCTAGGGCTGTTTGGGCCCTAAACCTCTTTCCTTCTGTCACAAAACACCCTGTCGTAGAAGAGAGATCAGTGCTAATATAGATGGAACATTTAATAACATGTTGATTAAATTATTCATAGTCTGTAGTAAATCCTACCTAGTTTATGTTTCAAAGGTCTTTTCCATGAGTTCTCCATTTCATTCTAAGGGAATGAATTCCATTCATGCTTTTCTAGGGAAATAGTTTTGAGTAAGCCATAAATTATAAATGTGGATGCAAAAGTTTCCCATTTATCACTACCTTGAAAGTAGCCTTTGCCACCTTAATGTGTATGAATAATTAGCGAACACTGGTGGCTCAGATGGTAAAGCATCTGCCTACAATGAGGGAGACCCGGGTTCAATACCTGGGTCAGGAGATCCCTTGGAGAAGGAAATGGCAACCCACTCCAGTATTCTTGCCTGGAAAATCCCATAGACGGAGGAGCCTGGTTGGCTACTGTTCATGGGGTCACAAAGAGTCGGACACGACTGAGCGACTTCACTATCTATCACTATCACTAGTGAACAGTCAATGTTATAGTAGACATTCATTACACACGTGATCTTTAAATAAGACTGAGACAATGGACCTTTCTATGACTTGTGTGCACACAGTATCTTGATCTTTTTTTTTTTTTTATTGAATTGAAGCTGGCATCAGAGAAAGAAAATGACATCTGGTAACTTTAGGGCTCACTTAACGAACATAAGGATTCAGAAAATAGAATTTATCCCCTAAGCCCACATTAAGATCATTTGATTCTTCCTCTCTCTGCTAGTCGATGTCACACAGTTTGCAAACACATGGATCTTATATTATTTTTCTGTCTTGAGGGATATGTTATACGTTTCAAGAACAAAGTGTAGTTAAAGTCTTGGCCTCCATGTGAAATCACAGATTTTCATGTATCTGGAAGCATGGGCAAGTATAACAATAGAAGTTTATTCAAACGTTAATCTTTATCTCTGCAAGAGAATATAAACAATAATGAGAACATCCTTTCACAGTAGAAAAATGCATTTCAGAATTATCAGAAGCAGAGAAGCCTATGATTGCATGTGCCTTCTCAGTAATGTCTGACTCTTTGCGACTCCAAGGACTGTGGCTCCCCAGGCTCCTCATAGGATTCTCAAGGCAAGTATACTGGAGAGGGTTGCCATGCCTTACTCCAGGGGATCTTCCCCACCCAGGGATCGAACCCAAGTCTCCTGTGTCTCCTGCATTGCAGGCAAATCCTTTACCACTTGAGCCATAAGGGAAGCCCAGGTCTGTGCTTACAAACATAAATATAGACATTATGAATAAAATGTGAGAAAAACTATTGAGTACCCTGTAATATCACTTATCTGTGGAATCTAAAAAAATGATACAAATGAACTTATTTACAAAACCGAAATAAGTCATAGACACAGAAAACAAACTTATGCTTAGCAAAGTGAAAGGTCAGGGAGGGACAAATTGGGAATAACAGATACACAGCACTACATATAAAAGCAGGTAGACAGCAAGGACCTATTGTATAACTTAGGCAACTGTATTCGGTTCAGTTCAGTCGTGCAGTCGTGTCCGACTCTTTGTGACCCCATGAATCGCAGCACGCCAGGCCTCCCTGTCCATCACCAACTCCCGGAGTTCACCCAGACTCACGTCCATTGAGTCCGTGATGCCATCCAGCCATCTCATCCTCGGTCGTCCCCTTCTCCTCCTGCCCCCAATCCCTCCCAGCATCAGGGTCTTTTCCAATGAGTCGACTCTTCGCATAAGGTGGCCAAAGTACTGGAGCTTCATCTTTAGCATCATTCCTTCCAAACAAATCCCAGGGTTGATCTCCTTCAGAATGGACTGGTTGGATCTCCTTGCAGTCCAAGGGACTCTCAAGAGTCTTCTCCAACACCACAGTTCAAAAGCATCTATTCTTGGGTGCTCAGCCTTCTTCATAGTCCAACTCTCACATCCATACATGACCACAGGAAAAACCATAGCCTTGACTAGATGGACCTTAGTCGCCAAAGTAATGTTTCTGCTTTTGAATATACTATCTAGGTTGGTCATAACTTTTCTTCCAAGGAGTAAGCTTCTTTTAATTTCATGGCTGCAGTCACCATCTGCAGTGATT